>CAKAJE020001300.1:0-349834 GCA_916610135.2 Macropis europaea | reverse complement strand
CAAGGATTCACGGAAATTCTATCACATTTGTTCAATTTACGTCGCTCCTATTTCAGATAGCGTATTCGGCTAAGCGGCATCTCAAAGCGCATGAAATGGCGAATAAAATGCACTATTAAACTTCTAGGCTAGGGCGAACAGAGACCCGATCAGATCATTTTACATTATGGTTAATAAAAGAATTCAGCGAAATTCTATCACATTTGTTCAACTTACGTCGCTCCTATTTCATAGAGCGTATTGGGCTAAGCGGCATCTCAAAGCGCATGAAATGGCGAGTGAAATGCACTATTAAACTTCTAGGCTAGGGCGAACAGGGACCCGATTAGATCATTTTATATTATGGTTAATATAAGATTTCAGGGAGATTCTATCACATCTGTTCAATTTACGTCGCTCCTATTTCAGATAGCGTATTCGGCTAAGCGGCATCTCAAAGCGCATAAAATGGCGAATAAAATGCACTATTAAACTACTAGGCTAGGGCGAACAGAGACCCGATTAGATCATTTTATATTTTGGTTAATATAAGAATTCTGCGAAATTCTATCACATTTGTTCAATTTACGTCGCTCCTATTTCAGATAGCTTATTGGGCTTAGCGCCATCTCGAAGCGCATGAAATGACGAGTGAAATGCACTATTAAACTTCTAGGGTAGGGCAAACAGAGACCCGATTAGGTCATTTTATATTATAGTTAATTTAAGAATTCAGCAAAATTCTCTCACATTTGTTCAATTTACGTCGTTCCTATTTCAGATAGCGTCCTGGGCTAAGTGGCATCTAAAAGCGCATGAAATGGCGAGTATAATGCACTATTATACTTCTAGGGTAGGGCAAACAGAGACCCGATTAGATCATTTTATATTATGGTTAATTTAAGATGTCAGCAAAATTCTATCACATTTGTTCAATTTACGTCGCTCCTGTTTCAGATAGCCTGCTGGGCCATGCGGCATCTTAAAGCGCGTGGAATGGCGAGTAAAATGCACTATTAAACTTCTATGATAGGGCAATCAGAGACCAGACTAGATCATTTTATACTTTGGTTAATATAAGAATTCAGCGAAATTCTATCACATTTGTTCAATTTACGTCGCTCCTATTTCAGATAGCGTATTGGGCTAGGCGGCATCTCAAAGCGCATGAAATGACGAGTGAAATGCACTATTATACTTCTAGGGTAGGGCGAACAGAGACCCGAAGAGATCATTTTACATTAAGGTGAATATAAGAATGCAGCGTAATTCTGTCACATTTGTTCAACTTACGTCGCTCCTATTTCAGATAGCGTATTGGGCTAAGCGGGATCCCAAAGCGCATGAAATGGCGACTAAAATGCACTATTAAACTTCTATGATAGGGCAATCAGAGACCCGATTAGATCATTTTATATTTTGGTTAATATAAGAATTCCGCGAAATTCTATCACATTTGTTCAATTTACGTCGCTCCTATTACAGATAACTTATTGTGCTTAGCGGCATCTCAAAGCGCATGAAGTGGCGAGTGAAATGCACTATTAAACTTCTAGGGTAGTGCAAACAGAGACCCGATTAGATCATTTTACATTATGGTTAATGTAAGAATTCAGCGTAATTCTATCACATTTGTTCAACTTACGTCGCTTCTATTTCAGATAGCTTATTGGGCTAAGCGGCATCTGAAGGCGCATGAAGTGACGAGTAAAATGCACTATTAAACTTCTAGGGTAGGGCAAACAGAGACCCGATTAGATCATTTTATATTATGGTTAATTTAAGAATTCAGCAAAATTCTATCACATTTGTTCAACTTACGTCGCTCCTATTTCAGATAGCGTACTGGGCTAGGCGGCACCTTAAAGCGCGTGGGATGACGAGTAAAATGCACTACTAAACTTCTATGATAGGGCAATCAGAGACCCGATTAGATCATTTTATATTTTGGTTAACATAAGAATACTGCGAAATTCTATCACATTTGTTCAATTTACGTCGCTCCTATTTCAGATAGTTTATTGGGATTAGCGGCAACTCAAAGCGCATGAAGTGACGAGTGAAATGCACTATTAAACTTCTAGGGTAGGGCGAACAGAGACCCGATTAGATCATTTTACATTAAGGTTAATATAAGAATTCAGGGAAATTCTATCACATTTGTTCAATTTACGTCGCTCCTATTTCAGATAGCGTATTGGGCTACGCGGCATCTCAAAGCGCATGAAATGGCGAATAAAATGCACTATTAAACTTCTAGGATAGGGCAATCAGAGACCCGATTAGATCATTTTATATTTTGGTTAATATAAGAATTCAACGAAATTCTATCACATTTGTAAAATTTACGTCGCTCCTATTACAGATAGCTTATTGGGCTTAGAGGCATCTCAAAGCGCATGAAATGACGAGTGAAATGCACTATTAAACTTCTAGGCTAGGGCAAACAGAGACCCGATTAGATCATTTTATATTATGGTTAATTTAAGAATTCAGCAAAATTCTATCACATTTGCTCAGTTTACGTCGCTCCTATTTCAGATAGCGTACTGGGATAGGCGGCATCTTAAAGCGCGTGGAATGGCGAGTAAAATGCACAATTAAACTTCTATGCTAGGGCAATCAGAGACCCGATTAGATCATTTTATATTTTGGTTTATATAAGAATTCATTGAAATTCTATCACATTTGTTCAATTTACGTCGCTCCTATTTCAGATAGCGTACTGGGCTAGGCGGCAACTTAAAGCGCGTGGAATGGCGAGTAAAATGCACTATTAAAGTTCTAGACTCGGGCGGACAGAGATCCGATTAGATCATTTTACATTATGGTTAATAAAAGAATTCAGCGAAACTCTATCACATTTGTTCAATTTACGTCGCTCCTATTTCAGATAGCGTATTGGGCTACGCGGCATCTCAAAGCGCATGAAATGGCGAATAAAATGCACTATTAAACTTCTAGGATAGGGCAATCAGAGACCCGATTAGATCATTTTATATTTTGGTTAATATAAGAATTCAACGAAATTCTATCACATTTGTAAAATTTACGTCGCTCCTATTACAGATAACTTATTGTGCTTAGCGGCATCTCAAAGCGCATGAAATGACGAGTGAAATGCACTATTATACTTCTAGGGTAGGGCGAACAGAGACCCGAAGAGATCATTTTACATTAAGGTGAATATAAGAATGCAGCGTAATTCTGTCACATTTGTTCAACTTATATCGCTCCAATTTCAGATAGCGTATTAGGCTAAGCGGCATCTCAAAGCACATGAAATGACGAGTAAAATGCACTATTAAAGTTCTAGGGTAGGGCAAACAGAGACCCGATTAGATCATTTTATATTATGGTTAATTTAAGAATTCAGCAAAATTCTATCACATTCGTTCAATTTAGGTCGCTCCTATTTCAGATAGCGTCTTGGGCTAAGCGGCATCTCAAAGCGCATGAAATGACGAGTAAAATGCACTATTAATCTTCAATGATAGGGCAATCAGAGACCCGATTAGATCATTTTATATTTTGTTTAATATAAGATTTCAGGGAAATTCTATCACATTTGTTCAATTTACGTCGCTCCTATTTCAGATAGCGTACTGGGCTAGGCGGCAACATAAAGCGCGTGGAATGGCGAGTAAAATGCACTATTAAACTTCTATGATAGGGCAATCAGTGACCCGATTAGATCATTTTATATTATAGTTAATTTAAGAATTCAGCGAAATTCTATCACATTTGTTCAACTTTCGTCGCTCCGATTTCAGATAGCGTATTGGGCTAAGCGGCATCTCAAAGCGCATGAAATGGCGAGTAAAATGCACTGTTAAATTTCTAGGGTAGGGCAACCAGAGAACCGATTAGATCATTTTATATTATGGTTAATTTAAGAATTCTGCAAAATCCTATCACATTTGTTCAATTTACGTCGCTCCTATTCAGATGGCTTATTGGGCTTAGCCGCATCTCAAAGCGCATGAAATGGCGAGTGAAATGCACTATTAAACTTCTAGGGAAGGGCAAACAGAGACCCGATTAGATCATTTTACATTATGGTTAATAAAAGAATTCAACGAAATTCTATCACATTTGTTCAACTTACGTCGCTCCTATTTCGGATAGCGTATTGGGCTAGGCGGCACCTTAAAGCGCGCGGAATGGCGAGTAAAATGCACTATTAAACTTCTAGGCTAGGGCGAACAGAGACCCGATTACATCATTTTACATTTTGTTTAATATAAGATTTCAGGGAAATTCTATCACATTTGTTCAATTTACGTCGCTCCTATTTCAGATAGCTTAATGGGCAAAGCGGCATCTCATAGCGCATGAAATGATGAGAGAAATGCACTGTTAAACTTCTATGATAGGGCAATCAGAGACCCGACTAGATCATTTTATATTATGGTTAATTTAAGAATTCAGCGAAACTCTATCACATTTGTTCAATTTACGGCGCTCCTATTTCAGATAGCGTACTGGGCTAGGCGGCACCTTAAAGCGCGCGGAATGGCGAGTAAAATGCACTATTAAACTTCTATGATAGGGCAATCAGAGACCCGATTAGATCATTTTATATTTTGGTTAATATAAGAATTCAGCGAAATTCTATCACATTTGTTCAATTTACGTCGCTCCTATTTCAGATAGCGTATTGGGCTAAGCGGCATCTCAAAGCGCATGAAATGACGAGTCAAATGCAATACTAAACTTCTAGGATAAGGCAAACAGAGACCCGATTAGATCATTTTATATTTTGTTTAATATAAGATATCAGGGAAATTCTATCACATTTGATCAATTTACGTCGCTCCTATTTCAGATAGCGTATTGGGCTAAGCGGCATCTCAAAGCACATGAAATGTCGAGTGAAATGCACTATTAGACTTCTATGGTAGGGCGAACAGAGACCCGATTAGATCATTTTATATTATGGTTAGTTTAAAACGTCAGCAAAATTTTATCACATTCGTCCAATTTACGTCGCTCCTATTTCAGATAGCGCACTGGGCTAGGCGGCATCTTAAAGCGCGTGGAATGGCGAGTAAAATGCACTATTAAACTTCTATGATAGGGCAATCAGAGACCCGATAAGATCAATTTATATTTTGGTTAATATAAGAATTCAGGGAAATTCTATCACATTTTTCAATTTACGTTGCTCCTATTTCAGATAGCGTATTGGGCTAAGCGGCATCTCAAAGCGCATGAAATGACGAGTGAAATGCACTATTAGACTTCTATGGTAGGGCGAACAGAGACCCGATTAGATCATTTTACATTAAGGTTAATATAAGAATTCAGGGAAATTCTATCACACTTTTCAATTTACGTGACTCCTATTTCAGATAGCGTATTGTGCTATGCGGCTTCTCAAAGCGCATGAAATGGCGAGTAAGATGCACTATTAAACTTCTAGGGTAGGGCAAACAGAGACCCGATTATATCATTTTATATTATGGTTAATTTAAGAATTCAGCAAAATTCTATCACATTTGTTCAATTTAGGTCGTTCCTATTTCAGATAGCGTATTGGGCTAAGCGGCATCTCAAAGCGCATGGAATGGCGAGTAAAATGCACTGTTAAATTTCTAGGGTAGGGCAACCAGAGACCCGATTAGATAATTTTATATTATTGTTAATTTATGCATTCTGCAAAATCCTATCACATTTCTTCAATTTACGTCGTTCCTATTTCAGTTAGCGTACTGGGCTAGGCGGCATCTTAAAGCGCGTGGAATGGCGAGTAAAATGCACTGTTAAACTTCTAGGGTAGGGCAAACAGAGACCCGATTAGATCAGTTTATATTATGGTTAATTTAAGAATTCAGCAAAATTCTATCACATTTGTTCAATTTACGTCGTTCCTATTTCAGATAGCGTACTGGGCTACGCGGCATCTTAAAGTGCGTGGAATGGCGAGTGAAATGCACTATTAAACTTCTATGATAGGGCAATCAGAGACCCGATTAGATCATTTTATATTATGGTTAATACAAGGATTCAGCGAAATGCTATCACATTTGTTCAATTTACGTCGCTCCTATTTCATATAGCTAATTGGGCTATGCGGCATCTCAAAGCGCATGCAATCACGAGTGAAATGCACTATTAAACTTCTAGGGTAGGGCGAACAGAGACCCGATTAGATCATTTTACATTAAGGGTAATATAAGAATACAGCGAAATTCTATCACATTTGTTCAATTTACGTCTTTGATATTTCAGATAGCGTACTGGGCTAAGCGGCATCTCAAAGCGCATGAAATGGCGAGTATAATGCACTATTAAACTTCTAGGATAAGGCAAACAGAGACCCGATTAGATCATTTTATATTACGGTTAATAAAGGAATTAAGCGAAATTCTATCACATTTATTCAACTTACGTCGCTCCTATTTCAGATAGAGTATTGGGCTAAGCGGCATCTCAAAGCGCATGAAATGGAAAGTAAAATGCACTGTTCAATTTCTAGGGTAGGGCAACCAGAGAACCGATTAGATCATTTTATATTATGGTTAATTTAAGAATTCTGCAAAATCCTATCACATTTGTTCAATTTACGTCGTTCCTATTTCAGATAGGGTACTGGGCTAGGCGGCATCTTAAAGCGCGTGGAATGGCGAGTGAAATGCACTTTTAAACTTCTATGATAGGGCAATCAGAGACCCGATTAAATCATTTTATATTTTGGTTAATACAAGAATTCAGCGAAATTCTATCACATTTGTTCAATTTACGTCGCTCCTATTTCAGATAGCTAATTGCGCTATGTGGCATCTCAAAGCGCATGCAATTACGAGTGAAATGCACTATTAAACTTCTAGGGTAGGGCGAACAGAGACCCGATTAGATCATTTTACATTAAGGTTAATATAAGAATTCAGCGAAATTCTATCACATTTGTTCAATTTACGTCGCTCCTATTCAGATGGCTTATTGGGCTTAGCGGCATCTCAAAGCGCATGAAATGACGAGTGAAATGCACTATTAAACTTCTAGGGAAGGGCAAACAGAGACCCGATTAGATCATTTTACATTATGGTTAATAAAAGAATTCAACGAAATTCTATCACATTTGTTCAACTTACGTCGCTCCTATTTCAGATAGCGTATTGGGCTAAGCGGCATCTCAAAGCGTATGAAATGGCGAATAAAGTGCACGATTAAACTTCTAGGCTAGGGAGAACAGAGACCCGATTAGATCATTTTACATTTTGTTTAATATAAGATTTCAGGGAAATTCTCTCACATTTGTTCAATTTACGTCGCTCCTATTTCAGATAGCTTATTGGGCAAAGCGGCATCTCATAGCGCATGAAATGATGAGTGAAATGCACTGTTAAACTTCTATGATAGGGCAATCAGAGACCCGACTAGATCATTTTATATTATGGTTAATTTAAGAATTCAGCGAAACTCTATCACATTTGTTCAATTTACGGCGCTCCTATTTCAGATAGCGTACCGGGCTAGGCGGCACCTTAAAGCGCGCGGAATGGCGAGTAAAATGCACTATTAAACTTCTCGGCTAGGGCGAACAGAAACCCGATTAGATCATTTTATATTATGGTTAATTTAAGAATTCAGGGAAATTCTATCACATTTGCTCAATTTACGTCGCTCCTATTTCAGATGGCGTACTGGGCTAGGCGGCATCTTAAAGCGCGTGGAATGGCGAGTGAAATTCACTATTTAACTTCGATGATAGGGCAATCAGGGACCCGATTAGATCATTTTATATTTGGGTTAATATAAGAATTCAGGGAAATTCTATCACATTTGTTCAATTTACGTCGCTTCTATTTCAGATAAAGTATTGGGCTAAGCGGCATCTCAATGCGCATGAAATGGAGAGTAAAATGCACTACTAAACTTCTAGGGTAGGACAAACAGAGACCCGATTAGATCATTTTATATTATGGTTAATAAAAGAATTCAGCGAAATTCTATCACATTTGTTCAACTTACGTCGCTCCTATTTCAGGTAGCGTATTGGGATAAGCGGCATCTCAAAGCGCGTGGAATGGCGAGTCAAATGCACTATTAAACTTCTATGATAGGGCAATCAGTGACCCGATTAGATCATTTTATATTATAGTTAATTTAAGAATTCAGCGAAATTCTATCACATTTGTTCAATTCACGTCGCTCCTATTTCAGATAGCGTATTTGGATAAGCGGCATCTCAAAGCGCATGAAATGGCGAGTAAAATGCAATACTAAACTTCTAGGATAAGGCAAACAGAGACCCGATTAGATCATTTTATATTACGGTTAATATAAGAATTCAGCGTAATTCTATCACATTTGTTCAACTTACGTCGCTCCTATTTTAGAGAGCGTACTGGGCTACGCGGCATCTTAAAGCGCGTGGAATGGCGAGTAAAATGCACTACTAAACTTCTATGATAGGGCAATCAGAGACCCGATTAGATCATTTTATATTTTGTTTAATATAAGACTTCAGGGAAATTCTATCACATTTGTTCAATTTACATCGCTCCTATTTCAGATAGGTTACAGGGCTAAGCGGCATCTAAAAGCGCATGAAATGACGAGAGAAATGCACTATTAATCTTCTAGGGTAGGGCGAACAGAGACCCGATTAGATCATTTTACATTAAGGTTAATATAAGAATTCAGCGAAATTCTATCACATTTGTTCAATTTACGTCACTCATATTTCAGATAGCGTATTGGGCAAAGCGGCATCTCAAAGCGCATGAAATGACGAGTAAAATGCAGTATTACACTTCTATGATAGGGCAATCAGAGACCCGATTAGATCATTTTATATTTTGTTTAATATAAGATTTCAGGGAAATTGTATCACATTTGTTCAATTTACGTCGCTCCTATTTCAGATAGCGTATTCGGCTAAGCGGCATCTCAAAGCGCATGAAGTGGCGAATAAAATTCACTATTAAACTTCTAGGCTAGGGCGAACAGAGACCCGATCAGATCATTTTACATTATGGTTAATAAAAGAATTCAGCGAAATTCTATCACATTTGTTCAACTTACGTCGCTCCTATTTCAGATAGCGTATTGGGCTAAGAGGCATCTCAAAGCGCATGAAATGGCGAGTGAAATGCACCATTAGACTTCTATGGTAAGGCGAACAGAGACCCGATTAGATCATTTTACATTAAGGTTAATATAAGAATTCACGGAAATTCTATTACATTTGTTCGATTTACGTCGCTCCAATTTCAGATAGCGTATTGGGCTAAGCGGCATCTCAAAGCGCATGAAATGGCGAGTAAAATGCACTATTAAACTTCTAGGGTAAGGCAAACAGAGACCCGATTAGATCATATTACATTATGGTTAATAAAAGAATTAAGAGTAATCCTACCACATTTGTTCAATTTACGTCACTCCTATTTCAGATAGCCTACTGGGCTAGCCGGCATCTTAAAGCGCGTGGAATAGCGAGTAAAATGCACTATTAGCCTTCTATGATAGGGCAATCAGAGACCCGATTAGATCATTTTATATTTTGGTTAATATAAGAATTCAGCGAAATCCTATCACGTTTGTTCAATTTACGTCGCTCCAATTCCAGATAGCGTATTGGGCTAAGCGGCATCTCAAAGCGCATGAAATGGCTAATAAAATGCACTATTAAACTTCTCGGCTAGGGCGAACAGAGACCCGATTAGATCATTTTATATTATGGTTAATTTAAGAATTCAACGAAATTCTATCACACTTGTTCAATTTACGTCGCTCCTATTTCAGATAGCGTATTGGGCTAAGAGGCATCTCAAAGCGCATGAAATGTCGAGTAAAATGCACTATTAAACTTCTAGGGTACGGCGAACAGATAACCGATTAGATCATTTTACATTAAGGTTAATATAAGAATTCAGCGAAATTCTATCACATTTGTTCAATTTACGTCGCTCCTATTTCAGATAGCGTATTGGGCTACGCGGCATCTCAAAGCGCATGAAATGGCGAGTAAAATGCACTATTAAACTTCTATGATAGGGCAATCAGAGACCCGATTAGATCATTTTATATTTTGGTTAATATAAGAATTCAACGAAATTCTATCACATTTGTAAAATTTACGTCGCTCCTATTACAGATAGCTTATTGGGCTTAGAGGCATCTCAAAGCGCATGATATGACGAGTGAAATGCACTATTAAACTTCTAGGCTAGGGCAAACAGAGACCCGATTAGATCATTTT
The DNA here is from genome assembly GCA_916610135.2 of Macropis europaea. NCBI lineage: Eukaryota > Metazoa > Arthropoda > Insecta > Hymenoptera > Melittidae > Macropis > Macropis europaea. Next base: position 339,645 of record CAKAJE020001300.1, on the reverse strand, counting down.
ATATTATGGTTAATTTAAGAATTCAGCAAAATTCTATCACATTTGCTCAATTTACGTCGCTCCTATTTCAGATAGCGTACTGGGATAGGCGGCATCTTAAAGCGCGTGGAATGGCGAGTAAAATGCACTATTAAAATTCTATGATAGGGCAATCAGAGACCCGATTAGATCATTTTATATTATGGTTAATTTAAGAATTCAGCGAAATTCTATCACATTTGTTCAATTTACGTCGCTCCAATTTCAGATAGCGTATTGGGCTAAGCGGCATCTCAAAGCGCATGAAATGGCGAATAAAATGCACTATTAAACTTCTAGGGTAGGGCGAACAGAGACCCGATTAGATCATTTTACATTAAGGGTAATATAAGAATTCAGCGAAATTCTATCACATTTGTTCAATCTACGTCTTTGATATTTCAGATACCGTATTGGGCTAAGCGGCATCTGAAAGCGCATGAAATGGCGAGTAAAACGCACTATTAAACTTCTAGGGTAGGGCAAACAGAGACCCGATTAGATCAGTTTATATTATGGTTAATTTAAGAATTCAGCGAAACTCTATCACATTTGTTCAATTTACGGCGCTCCTATTTCAGATAGCGTACTGGGCTAGGCGGCATCTTAAAGCGCGTGGAATGGCGAGTAAAATGCACTATTAAACTTCTCGGCTAGGGCGAACAGAAACCCGATTAGATCATTTTATATTATGGTTAATTTAAGAATTCAGGGAAATTCTATCACATTTGCTCAATTTACGTCGCTCCTATTTCAGATGGCGTACTGGGCTAGGCGGCATCTTAAAGCGCGTGGAATGGCGAGTGAAATTCACTATTTAACTTCGATGATAGGGCAATCAGGGACCCGATTAGATCATTTTATATTTGGGTTAATATAAGAATTCAGGGAAATTCTATCACATTTGTTCAATTTACGTCGCTTCTATTTCAGATAAAGTATTGGGCTAAGCGGCATCTCAATGCGCATGAAATGGAGAGTAAAATGCACTACTAAACTTCTAGGGTAGGACAAACAGAGACCCGATTAGATCATTTTACATTATGGTTAATAAAAGAATTCAGCGAAATTCTATCACATTTGTTCAACTTACGTCGCTCCTATTTCAGGTAGCGTATTGGGATAAGCGGCATCTCAAAGCGCGTGGAATGGCGAGTCAAATGCACTATTAAACTTCTATGATAGGGCAATCAGTGACCCGATTAGATCATTTCATATTATAGTTAATTTAAGAATTCAGCGAAATTCTATCACATTTGTTCAATTCACGTCGCTCCTATTTCAGATAGCGTATTTGGATAAGCGGCATCTCAAAGCGCATGAAATGGCGAGTAAAATGCAATACTAAACTTCTAGGATAAGGCAAACAGAGACCCGATTAGATCATTTTATATTACGGTTAATATAAGAATTCAGCGTAATTCTATCACATTTGTTCAACTTACGTCGCTCCTATTTTAGAGAGCGTACTGGGCTACGCGGCATCTTAAAGCGCGTGGAATGGCGAGTAAAATGCACTACTAAACTTCTATGATAGGGCAATCAGAGACCCGATTAGATCATTTTATATTTTGTTTAATATAAGACTTCAGGGAAATTCTATCACATTTGTTCAATTTACATCGCTCCTATTTCAGATAGGTTACAGGGCTAAGCGGCATCTAAAAGCGCATGAAATGACGAGAGAAATGCACTATTAATCTTCTAGGGTAGGGCGAACAGAGACCCGATTAGATCATTTTACATTAAGGTTAATATAAGAATTCAGCGAAATTCTATCACATTTGTTCAATTTACGTCACTCCTATTTCAGATAGCGTATTGGGCAAAGCGGCATCTCAAAGCGCATGAAATGACGAGTAAAATGCATTATTACACTTCTATGATAGGGCAATCAGAGACCCGATTAGATCATTTTATATTTTGTTTAATATAAGATTTCAGGGAAATTGTATCACATTTGTTCAATTTACGTCGCTCCTATTTCAGATAGCGTATTCGGCTAAGCGGCATCTCAAAGCGCATGAAGTGGCGAATAAAATTCACTATTAAACTTCTAGGCTAGGGCGAACAGAGACCCGATTAGATCATTTTACATTATGGTTAATATAAGAATTCAGCGAAATTCTATCACATTTGTTCAACTTACGTCGCTCCTATTTCAGATAGCGTATTGGGCTAAGAGGCATCTCAAAGCGCATGAAATGGCGAGTGAAATGCACCATTAAACTTCTATGGTAGGGCGAACAGAGACCCGATTAGATCATTTTACATTAAGGTTAATATAAGAATTCACGGAAATTCTATTACATTTGTTCGATTTACGTCGCTCCAATTTCAGATAGCGTATTGGGCTAAGCGGCATCTCAAAGCGGATGAAATGGCGAGTAAAATGCACTATTAAACTTCTAGGGTAAGGCAAACAGAGACCCGATTAGATCATATTACATTATGGTTAATAAAAGAATTAAGAGTAATCCTACCACATTTGTTCAATTTACGTCACTCCTATTTCAGATAGCCTACTGGGCTAGCCGGCATCTTAAAGCGCGTGGAATAGCGAGTAAAATGCACTATTAGCCTTCTATGATAGGGCAATCAGAGACCCGATTAGATCATTTTATATTTTGGTTAATATAAGAATTCAGCGAAATCCTATCACGTTTGTTCAATTTACGTCGCTCCAATTCCAGATAGCGTATTGGGCTAAGCGGCATCTCAAAGCGCATGAAATGGCTAATAAAATGCACTATTAAACTTCTCGGCTAGGGCGAACAGAGACCCGATTAGATCATTTTATATTATGGTTAATTTAAGAATTCAGCGAAATTCTATCACACTTGTTCAATTTACGTCGCTCCTATTTCAGATAGCGTATTGGGCTAAGAGGCATCTCAAAGCGCATGAAATGTCGAGTAAAATGCACTATTAAACTTCTAGGGTACGGCGAACAGATAACCGATTAGATCATTTTACATTAAGGTTAATATAAGAATTCAGCGAAATTCTATCACATTTGTTCAATTTACGTCGCTCCTATTTCAGATAGCGTATTGGGCTACGCGGCATCTCAAAGCGCATGAAATGGCGAATAAAATGCACTATTAAACTTCTATGATAGGGCAATCAGAGACCCGATTAGATCATTTTATATTTTGGTTAATATAAGAATTCAACGAAATTCTATCACATTTGTAAAATTTACGTCGCTCCTATTACAGATAGCTTATTGGGCTTAGAGGCATCTCAAAGCGCATGATATGACGAGTGAAATGCACTATTAAACTTCTAGGCTAGGGCAAACAGAGACCCGATTAGATCATTTTATATTATGGTTAATTTAAGAATTCAGCAAAATTCTATCACATTTGCTCAATTTACGTCGCTCCTATTTCAGATAGCGTACTGGGATAGGCGGCATCTTAAAGCGCGTGGAATGGCGAGTAAAATGCACTATTAAAATTCTATGATAGGGCAATCAGAGACCCGATTAGATCATTTTATATTATGGTTAATTTAAGAATTCAGCGAAATTCTATCACATTTGTTCAATTTACGTCGCTCCAATTTCAGATAGCGTATTGGGCTAAGCGGCATCTCAAAGCGCATGAAATGGCGAATAAAATGCACTATTAAACTTCTAGGGTAGGGCGAACAGAGACCCGATTAGATCATTTTACATTAAGGGTAATATAAGAATTCAGCGAAATTCTATCACATTTGTTCAATCTACGTCTTTGATATTTCAGATACCGTATTGGGCTAAGCGGCATCTGAAAGCGCATGAAATGGCGAGTAAAACGCACTATTAAACTTCTAGGGTAGGGCAAACAGAGACCCGATTAGATCAGTTTATATTATGGTTAATTTAAGAATTCAGCAAAATTCTATCACATTTGCTCAATTTACGTCGCTCCTATTTCAGATAGCGTACTGGGATAGGCGGCATCTTAAAGCGCGTGGAATGGCGAGTAAAATGCACTATTAAAATTCTATGATAGGGCGAACAGAGACCCGATTAGATCATTTTACATTAAGGTTAATATAAGAATTCACGGAAATTCTGTCACATTTGTTCAATTTACGTCGTTCCTATTTCAGATAGCGTATTGTGCTAAGCGGCATCTCAAAGCGCATGAAGTGGCAAGTAAAATGCACTTTTAAACTTCTAGGGTAGGGCAATCAGTGACCCGATTAGATCATTTTATATTATAGTTAATTTAAGAATTCAGCGAAATTCTATCACATTTGTTCAATTTACGTCGCTCCTATTTCAGATAGCGTATTCGGCTAAGCGGCATCTCAAAGCGCATGAAGTGGCGAATAAAATTCACTATTAAACTTCTAGGCTAGGGCGAACAGAGACCCGATCAGATCATTTTACATTATGGTTAATAAAAGAATTCAGCGAAATTCTATCACATTTGTTCAACTTACGTCGCTCCTATTTCAGATAGCGTATTGGGCTAAGAGGCATCTCAAAGCGCATGAAATGGCGAGTGAAATGCACCATTAGACTTCTATGGTAAGGCGAACAGAGACCTGATTAGATCATTTTACATTAAGGTTAATATAAGAATTCACGGAAATTCTATTACATTTGTTCGATTTACGTCGCTCCAATTTCAGATAGCGTATTGGGCTAAGCGGCATCTCAAAGCGGATGAAATGGCGAGTAAAATGCACTATTAAACTTCTACGGTAAGGCAAACAGAGACCCGATTAGATCATATTACATTATGGTTAATAAAAGAATTAAGAGTAATCCTACCACATTTGTTCAATTTACGTCACTCCTATTTCAGATAGCCTACTGGGCTAGCCGGCATCTTAAAGCGCGTGGAATAGCGAGTAAAATGCACTATTAGCCTTCTATGATAGGGCAATCAGAGACCCGATTAGATCATTTTATATTTTGGTTAATATAAGAATTCAGCGAAATCCTATCACGTTTGTTCAATTTACGTCGCTCCAATTCCAGATAGCGTATTGGGCTAAGCGGCATCTCAAAGCGCATGAAATGGCTAATAAAATGCACTATTAAACTTCTCGGCTAGGGCGAACAGAGACCCGATTAGATCATTTTATATTATGGTTAATTTAAGAATTCAACGAAATTCTATCACACTTGTTCAATTTACGTCGCTCCTATTTCAGATAGGGTATTGGGCTAAGAGGCATCTCAAAGCGCATGAAATGTCGAGTAAAATGCACTATTAAACTTCTAGGGTACGGCGAACAGATAACCGATTAGATCATTTTACATTAAGGTTAATATAAGAATTCAGCGAAATTCTATCACATTTGTTCAATTTACGTCGCTCCTATTTCAGATAGCGTATTGGGCTACGCGGCATCTCAAAGCGCATGAAATGGCGAATAAAATGCACTATTAAACTTCTATGATAGGGCAATCAGAGACCCGATTAGATCATTTTATATTTTGGTTAATATAAGAATTCAACGAAATTCTATCACATTTGTAAAATTTACGTCGCTCCTATTACAGATAGCTTATTGGGCTTAGAGGCATCTCAAAGCGCATGAAATGACGAGTGAAATGCACTATTAAACTTCTAGGCTAGGGCAAACAGAGACCCGATTAGATCATTTTATATTATGGTTAATTTAAGAATTCAGCAAAATTCTATCACATTTGCTCAATTTACGTCGCTCCTATTTCAGATAGCGTACTGGGATAGGCGGCATCTTAAAGCGCGTGGAATGGCGAGTAAAATGCACTATTAAAATTCTATGATAGGGCAATCAGAGACCCGATTAGATCATTTTATATTATGGTTAATTTAAGAATTCAGCGAAATTCTATCACATTTGTTCAATTTACGTCGCTCCAATTTCAGATAGCGTATTGGGCTAAGCGGCATCTCAAAGCGCATGAAATGGCGAATAAAATGCACTATTAAACTTCTAGGGTAGGGCGAACAGAGACCCGATTAGATCATTTTACATTAAGGGTAATATAAGAATTCAGCGAAATTCTATCACATTTGTTCAATCTACGTCTTTGATATTTCAGATACCGTATTGGGCTAAGCGGCATCTGAAAGCGCATGAAATGGCGAGTAAAACGCACTATTAAACTTCTAGGGTAGGGCAAACAGAGACCCGATTAGATCAGTTTATATTATGGTTAATTTAAGAATTCAGCAATATTCTATCACATTTGTTCAACTTACGTCGCTCCTATTTCAGATAGCGCATTGGGCTATGCGGCATCTCAAAGCGCTTGCAATTACGAGTGAAATGCGCTATTAAACTTCTAGGCTAGGGCGAACAGAGACCCGATTAGATCATTTTACATTAAGGTTAATATAAGAATTCACGGAAATTCTGTCACATTTGTTCAATTTACGTCGTTCCTATTTCAGATAGCGTATTGTGCTAAGCGGCATCTCAAAGCGCATGAAGTGGCAAGTAAAATGCACTTTTAAACTTCTAGGGTAGGGCAATCAGTGACCCGATTAGATCATTTTATATTATAGTTAATTTAAGAATTCAGCGAAATTCTATCACATTTGTTCAATTTACGTCGCTCCTATTTCAGATAGCGTATTGGGCTATGCGGCATCTTAACGCGCTCGGAATGGCGAGTAAAATGCACTATTAAACTTCTATGCTAGGGCAATCAGAGACCCGATTAGATCATTTTATATTTTGGTTAATATAAGAATTCAGTGAAATTCTATCACATTTCTTCAATTTACGTCGCTCCTATTTCAGATAGCGTATTGGGCAAAGCGGCATCTCAAAGCGTATGAAATGGCGAATAAAATGCACTATTAAAGTTCTAGACTCGGGCGGACAGAGATCCGATTAGATCATTTTACATTATGGTTAATAAAAGAATTCAGCGAAATTCTATCACATTTGTTCAACTTATATCGCTCCAATTTCAGATAGCGTATTAGGCTAAGCGGCATCTCAAAGCGCATGAAATGACGAGTAAAATGCACTATTAATCTTCAATGATAGGGCAATCAGAGACCCGATTAGATCATTTTATATTTTGTTTAATATAAGATTTCAGGGAAATTCTATCACATTTGTTCAATTTACGTCGCTCCTATTTCAGATAGCGTACTGGGCTAGGCGGCAACTTAAAGCGCGTGGAATGGCGAGTAAAATGCACTATTAAACTTCTATGATAGGGCAATCAGTGACCCGATTAGATCATTTTATATTATAGTTAATTTAAGAATTCAGCGAAATTCTATCACATTTGTTCAACTTTCGTCGCTCCTATTTCAGATAGCGTATTGGGCTAAGCGGCATCTCAAAGCGCATGAAATGGCGAGTAAAATGCACTGTTAAATTTCTAGGGTAGGGCAACCAGAGAACCGATTAGATCATTTTATATTATGGTCAATTTAAGAATTCTGCAAAATCCTATCACATTTGTTCAATTTACGTCGCTCCTATTCAGATGGCTTATTGGGCTTAGCGGCATCTCAAAGCGCATGAAATGACGAGTGAAATGCACTATTAAACTTCTAGGGAAGGGCAAACAGAGACCCGATTAGATCATTTTACATTATGGTTAATAATAGAATTCAACGAAATTCTATCACATTTGTTCAACTTACGTCGCTCCTATTTCGGATAGCGTATTGGGCTAAGCGGCATCTCAAAGCGCATGAAATGGCGAGTAAAATGCACGATTAAACTTCTAGGCTAGGGCGAACAGAGACCCGATTACATCATTTTACATTTTGTTTAATATAAGATTTCAGGGAAATTCTATCACATTTGTTCAATTTACGTCGCTCCTATTTCAGATAGCTTAATGGGCAAAGCGGCATCTCATAGCGCATGAAATGATGAGTGAAATGCACTGTTAAACTTCTATGATAGGGCAATCAGAGACCCGACTAGATCATTTTATATTATGGTTAATTTAAGAATTCAGCGAAACTCTATCACATTTGTTCAATTTACGGCGCTCCTATTTCAGATAGCGTACTGGGCTAGGCGGCATCTTAAAGCGCGTGGAATGGCGAGTAAAATGCACTGTTAAACTTCTAGGGTAGGGCAAACAGACACCCGATTAGATCAGTTTATATTATGGTTAATTTAAGAATTCAGCAAAATTCTATCACATTTGTTCAATTTACGTCGTGCCTATTTCAGATAGCGTACTGGGCTACGCGGCATATTAAAGCGCGTGGAATGGCGAGTGAAATGCAGTACTAAACTTCTATGATAGGGCAATCGGAGTCCCGAGTAGATCATTTTATATTTTGTTTAATATAAGAATTCAGCGAAATTCTATCACATTTGTTCAATTTACGTCGCTCCTATTTCAGATAGCGTATTGGGCTAAGCGGTATCTCAAAGCGCATGAAATGACGAGTAAAATGCACTATTAAACTTCTAGGGTAGAGCAAACAGAGACCCGATTAGTTCATTTTATATTATAGTGAATTTAAGAATTCAGCGAAATTCTCTCACATTTGTTCAAATAACGTCGATCCTATTTCAGATAGGGTATTGGGCTAAGCGGCATCTCAAAGCGCATGAAATGGCGAGTAAAATGCACTATTAAACTTCTAGGATAAGGCAAACAGAGACCCGATTAGATCATTTTATATTTCGGTTAATATAAGAATTCAGCGTAATTCTATCACATTTGTTCAACTTACGTCGCTCCTATTTCAGATAGCGTACTGGGCTAGGCGGCATCTTAAAGCGCGTGGAATGGCGAGTAAAATGCACTACAAAACTTCTATGATAGAGCAATCAGAGACCCAATTAGATCATTTTATATTTTGTTCAATATAAGATTTCAGGGAAATTCTATCACATTTGTTCAATTTACGTCGCTCCCATTTCAGATAGCGTATTGGGCTACGCGGCATCTCAAAGCGCATGAAATGGCGAGTACAATGCACTATTAAACTTCTACGGTAAGGCGAACAGAGACCCGATGAGATCATTTTACATTAAGGTTAATATAAGAATTCAGGGAAATTCTATCACATTTGTTCAATTTACGTCTCTCCTATTTCAGATAGCGTATTGGGCTAGGCGGCATCTCAAAGCGCATGAAATGTCGAGTAAGATGTACTATTAAACTTGTAGGATAAGGCAAACAGAGAACCGATTAGATCATTTTATATTACGGATAATATAAGAATTCAGCGTAATTCTATCACATTTGTTCAACTTACGCCGCTCCTGCTTGAGATAGCGTACTGGACTAGGCGGCAACTTAAAGCGCGTGGAATGGCGAGTAAAATGCAGTACTAAACTTCTATGATAGGGCAATCGGAGTCCCGATTAGATCATTTTATATTTTGTTTAATATAAGAATTCAGCGAAATTCTATCACATTTGTTCAATTTACGTCGCTCCTATTTCAGATAGCGTATTGGGCTAAGCGGTATCTCAAAGCGCATGAAATGACGAGTAAAATGCACTATTAAACTTCTAGGGTAGGGCAAACTTAGACCCGATTATATCATTTTATATTATGGTTAATTTAAGAATTCAGCAAAATTCTATCACATTTGTTCAACTTACGTCGCTCCTATTTCAGATAGCGTATTGGGCTAAGCGGCCTCTCAAAGCGCATGAAATGGCGAGTAAGATGCGCTATTAAGCTTCTAGGATAAGGCAAACAGAGACCCGATTAGGTCATTTTATATTACGGTTAATATAAGAATGCAGCGTAATTCTATCACACTTGTTCAATTTACGTCGCTCCTATTTCAGATAGCGTATTGGGCTAAGAGGCATCTCAAAGCGCATGAAGTGTCGAGTAAAATGCACTATTAAACTTCTAGGGTACGGCGAACAGATAACCGATTAGATCATTTTACATTAAGGTTAATATAAGAATTCAGCGAAATTCTATCACATTTGTTCAATTTACGTCGCTCCTATTTCAGATAGCGTATTGGGCTACGCGGCATCTCAAAGCGCATGAAATGGCGAATAAAATGCACTATTAAACTTCTATGATAGGGCAATCAGAGACCCGATTAGATCATTTTATATTTTGGTTAATATAAGAATTCAACGAAATTCTATCACATTTGTAAAATTTACGTCGCTCCTATTACAGATAGCTTATTGGGCTTAGAGGCATCTCAAAGCGCATGAAATGACGAGTGAAATGCACTATTAAACTTCTAGGCTAGGGCAAACAGAGACCCGATTAGATCATTTTATATTATGGTTAATTTAAGAATTCAGCAAAATTCTATCACATTTGCTCAATTTACGTCGCTCCTATTTCAGATAGCGTACTGGGATAGGCGGCATCTTAAAGCGCGTGGAATGGCGAGTAAAATGCACTATTAAAATTCTATGATAGGGCAATCAGAGACCCGATTAGATCATTTTATATTATGATTAATTTAAGAATTCAGCGAAATTCTATCACATTTGTTCAATTTACGTCGCTCCAATTTCAGATAGCGTATTGGGCTAAGCGGCATCTCAAAGCGCATGAAATGGCGAATAAAATGCACTATTAAACTTCTAGGGTAGGGCGAACAGAGACCCGATTAGATCATTTTACATTAAGCGTAATATAAGAATTCAGCGAAATTCTATCACATTTGTTCAATTTACGTCTTTGATATTTCAGATACCGTATTGGGCTAAGCGGCATCTGAAAGCGCATGAAATGGCGAGTAAAACGCACTATTAAACTTCTAGGGTAGGGCAAACAGAGACCCGATTAGATCAGTTTATATTATGGTTAATTTAAGAATTCAGCAATATTCTATCACATTTGTTCAACTTACGTCGCTCCTATTTCAGATAGCGCATTGGGCTATGCGGCATCTCAAAGCGCTTGCAATTACGAGTGAAATGCACTATTAAACTTCTAGGCTAGGGCGAACAGAGACCCGATTAGGTCATTTTATATTATAGTTAATTTAAGAATTCAGCAAAATTCTCTCACATTTGATCAATTTACGTCGCTCCTATTTCAGATAGCGTATTGGGCTATGCGGCATCTCAAAGCGCATGAAATGGCGAATAAATTGCACTATTAAGCTTCTAGGGTAGGGCAAACAGAGACCCGATTCGATCATTTTATATTATGGTTAATTTAAGAATTCAGCGAAGTTCTATCACATTTTTTCAATTTACGTCGCTCCTATTTCAGATAGCGTATTGGGCTAAGCAGCATTTCAAAGTGCATGAAATGGCGAGTGAATTGCACTATTAAACTTCTAGGATAAGGCAAACAGAGGCCCGATTAGATCATTTTATATTACTGTTAATATAAGAATTCAGCGTAATTCTATCACATTTGTTCATCTTACGTCGCTCCTTTTTTAGATAGCGTACTGGGCTAGGCGGCATCTTAAAGCACGTGGAATGGCGAGTAAAATGCACTATTAAAATTCTATGATAGGGCAATCAGAGACCCGATTAGATCATTTTATATTGTGGTTAATTTAAGATGTCAGCAAAATTTTATCGCATTTGTTCAATTTACGTCGCTCCTATTTCAGATAACGTACTGGGCTAGGCGGCATCTTAAAGCGCGTGGAGTGGCAAGTAAAATGCACTATTAAACTTCTATGATAGGGCAATCAGAGACCCGATTAGATCATTTTATATTATTGTTAATATAAGAATTCAGCGAAATTCTATCACATTTATTCAATTTACGTCGCTCCTATTACAGATTGCTTATTGGGCTTAGCGGCATCTCAAAGCGCATGAAATGACGAGTGAAATGCACTATTAAACTTCTATGATAGGGCAAACAGAGACCCGATTAGATCATTTTATATTACGGTTAATATAAGAATGCAGCGAAGTTCTATCACATTTTTTCAATTTACGTCGCTCCTATTTCAGATAGCGTATTGGGCTAAGCAGCATTTCAAAGCGCATGAAATGGCGAGTGAAATGCACTATTAAACTTATAGGATAACGCAAACAGAGGCCCGATTAGATCATTTTATATTACGGTTAATATAAGAATGCAGCGTAATTCTATCACATTTGTTCATCTTACGTCGCTCCTATTTCAGATAGCGTACTGAGCTAGGCGGCATCTCAGAGCGCATGAAATGACGAGTGAAATGCACTATCAAACTTCTAGGGTAGGGCAAACAGAGACCCGATTAGATCATTTTACATTATGGTTAATTTAAGAATTCAGCAAAATTCTATCACATTTGTTCAATTTACGTCGCTCCTATTTCATATAGCGTACTGGGCTAGGCGGCATCTTAAAGCGCGTGGAATGGCGAGTAAAATGCACTATTAAACTTTTAGGGTAGGGCAAACAGAGACCCGATGAGATCATTTTATATTTTGTTTAATATAAGATTTCAGGGAAATTCTATCACATTTGTTCAATTTACGTCGCTCCTATTTCAGATAGCGTATTGGGCTAAGCGGCATCACAAAGCGCATGAAATGGCGAACAAAATGCACTATTAAACTTCTAGGCTAGGGCGAACAGAGACCAGATTAGATCATTTTATACTTTGGTTAACATAAGGATTCTGCGAAATTTTATCACATTTGTTCAATTTACGTCGCTCCTATTTCAGATAGCTTATTGGGCTAAGCGGCATCTGAAGGCGCATGAAGTGACGAGTAAAATGCACTATTAAACTTCTAGGGTAGGGCAAACAGAGACCCGATTAGATCATTTTATATTATGGTTAATTTAAGATGTCAGCAAAATTCTATCACATTTGTTCAATTTACGTCGCTCCTGTTTCAGATAGCGTGCTGGGCCATGCGGCATCTTAAAGCGCGTGGAATGGCGAGTAAAATGCACTATTAAACTTCTATGATAGGGCAATCAGAGACCAGACTAGATCATTTTATACTTTGGTTAATATAAGAATTCAGCGAAATTCTATCGCATTTGTTCAATTTACGTCGCTCCTATTTCAGATAGCGTATTGGGCTAGGCGGCATCTCGAAGCGCATGAAATGACGAGTGAAATGCACTATTATACTTCTAGGGTAGGGCGAACAGAGACCCGAAGAGATCATTTTACATTAAGGTGAATATAAGAATGCAGCGTAATTCTGTCACATTTGTTCAACTTACGTCGCTCCTATTTCAGATAGCGTATTGGGTTAAGCGTCATCTCAAAGCGCATGAAATGACGAGTGAAATGCACTATTAAACTTCTAGGGTAGGGCGAACAGAGACCCGATTAGATCATTTTACATTAAGGTTAATATAAGAATTCACGGAAATTCTATCACATTTGTTCAATTTACGTCGCTCCTATTTCAGATAGCGTTTTAGGCTATGCGGCATCTCAAAGCGCATGAAATTGCAAATAAAATTCACTATTAAACTTCTAGGGTAGGGCAAACAGAGACCCGATTAGATCATTTTATATTACGATTAAGATAAGAATTCAGCGTAATTCTATCACATTTGTTCATCTTACGTCGCTCCTATTTCAGATAGCCTACTGGGCTAGGCGGCATCTTAAAGCGCGTGGTAGGGCGAGTAAAATGCACTACTAAACTTCTGTGATAGAGCAATAAGAGACCCGATTAGATCATTTTATATTTTGTTTAATATAAGATTTCATGGAAATTCTATCACATTTGTCCAATTTACGTCGCTCCTATTTCAGATAGCGTATTGGGCTAAGCGGCATCACAAAGCGCATGAAATGGCGAACAAAATGCACTATTAAACTTCTAGGCTATGGCGAACAGAGACCAGATTAGATCATTTTATATTTTGGTTAACATAAGAATTCTGCGAAATTCTATCACATTTGTTCAATTTACGTCGCTCCTATTTCCGATAGCTTATTGGGCTTAGCGGCATCTCAAAGCGCATAAAGTGACGAGTGAAATGCACTATTAAACTTCTTGGGTAGGGAAAACGGAGACCCGATTAGATCATTTTATATTACGGTTAATATAAGAATTCAGCGTAATTCTATCACATTTGTTCTAGTTACGTCGCTCCTATTTCAGATAGCGTACTGGGCTAGGCGGCATCTTAAAGCGCGTGGAATGGCGAGTAAAATGCACTACTAATCTTCTATGATAGGGCAATCAGAGACCCGATTAGATCATTTTATATTTTGATTAATATAAGATTTCAGGGAAATTCTATCACATTTGTTCAATTTACGTCGCTCCTACTTCAGATGGCGTATTGGGCTAAGCGGGATCTCAAAGCGCATGAAATGGCGAGTGAAATGCACCATTAGACTTCTATGGTAGGGCGAACAGAGACCCGATTAGATCATTTTATATTAAGGTTAATATAAGAATTCAGGGAGATTCTATCACATCTGTTCAATTTACGTCGCTCCTATTTCAGATAGCGTATTCGGCTAAGCGGCATCTCAAAGCGCATAAAATGGCGAATAAAATGCACTATTAAACTACTAGGCTAGGGCGAACAGAGACCCGATTAGATCATTTTATATTTTGGTTAATATAAGAATTCTGCGAAATTCTATCACATTTGTTCAATTTACGTCGCTCCTATTTCAGATAGCTTATTGGGCTTAGCGCCATCTCGAAGCGCATGAAATGACGAGTGAAATGCACTATTAAACTTCTAGGGTAGGGCAAACAGAGACCCGATTAGGTCATTTTATATTATAGTTAATTTAAGAATTCAGCAAAATTCTCTCACATTTGTTCAATTTACGTCGTTCCTATTTCAGATAGCGTCCTGGGCTAAGCGGCATCTAAAAGCGCATGAAATGGCGAGTATAATGCACTATTATACTTCTAGGGTAGGGCAAACAGAGACCCGATTAGATCATTTTATATTATGGTTAATTTAAGATGTCAGCAAAATTCTATCACATTTGTTCAATTTACGTCGCTCCTGTTTCAGATAGCCTGCTGGGCCATGCGGCATCTTAAAGCGCGTGGAATGGCGAGTAAAATGCACTATTAAACTTCTATGATAGGGCAATCAGAGACCAGACTAGATCATTTTATACTTTGGTTAATATAAGAATTCAGCGAAATTCTATCACATTTGTTCAATTTACGTCGCTCCTATTTCAGATAGCGTATTGGGCTAGGCGGCATCTCAAAGCGCATGAAATGACGAGTGAAATGCACTATTATACTTCTAGGGTAGGGCGAACAGAGACCCGAAGAGATCATTTTACATTAAGGTGAATATAAGAATGCAGCGTAATTCTGTCACATTTGTTCAACTTACGTCGCTCCTATTTCAGATAGCGTATTGGGCTAAGCGGGATCCCAAAGCGCATGAAATGGCGACTAAAATGCACTATTAAACTTCTATGATAGGGCAATCAGAGACCCGATTAGATCATTTTATATTTTGGTTAATATAAGAATTCCGCGAAATTCTATCACATTTGTTCAATTTACGTCGCTCCTATTACAGATAACTTATTGTGCTTAGCGGCATCTCAAAGCGCATGAAGTGGCGAGTGAAATGCACTATTAAACTTCTAGGGTAGTGCAAACAGAGACCCGATTAGATCATTTTACATTATGGTTAATGTAAGAATTCAGCGTAATTCTATCACATTTGTTCAACTTACGTCGCTTCTATTTCAGATAGCTTATTGGGCTAAGCGGCATCTGAAGGCGCATGAAGTGACGAGTAAAATGCACTATTAAACTTCTAGGGTAGGGCAAACAGAGACCCGATTAGATCATTTTATATTATGGTTAATTTAAGAATTCAGCAAAATTCTATCACATTTGTTCAACTTACGTCGCTCCTATTTCAGATAGCGTACTGGGCTAGGCGGCACCTTAAAGCGCGTGGGATGACGAGTAAAATGCACTACTAAACTTCTATGATAGGGCAATCAGAGACCCGATTAGATCATTTTATATTTTGGTTAACATAAGAATACTGCGAAATTCTATCACATTTGTTCAATTTACGTCGCTCCTATTTCAGATAGTTTATTGGGATTAGCGGCAACTCAAAGCGCATGAAGTGACGAGTGAAATGCACTATTAAACTTCTAGGGTAGGGCGAACAGAGACCCGATTAGATCATTTTACATTAAGGTTAATATAAGAATTCAGGGAAATTCTATCACATTTGTTCAATTTACGTCGCTCCTATTTCAGATAGCGTATTGGGCTACGCGGCATCTCAAAGCGCATGAAATGGCGAATAAAATGCACTATTAAACTTCTAGGATAGGGCAATCAGAGACCCGATTAGATCATTTTATATTTTGGTTAATATAAGAATTCAACGAAATTCTATCACATTTGTAAAATTTACGTCGCTCCTATTACAGATAGCTTATTGGGCTTAGAGGCATCTCAAAGCGCATGAAATGACGAGTGAAATGCACTATTAAACTTCTAGGCTAGGGCAAACAGAGACCCGATTAGATCATTTTATATTATGGTTAATTTAAGAATTCAGCAAAATTCTATCACATTTGCTCAGTTTACGTCGCTCCTATTTCAGATAGCGTACTGGGATAGGCGGCATCTTAAAGCGCGTGGAATGGCGAGTAAAATGCACTATTAAACTTCTATGCTAGGGCAATCAGAGACCCGATTAGATCATTTTATATTTTGGTTTATATAAGAATTCATTGAAATTCTATCACATTTGTTCAATTTACGTCGCTCCTATTTCAGATAGCGTACTGGGCTAGGCGGCAACTTAAAGCGCGTGGAATGGCGAGTAAAATGCACTATTAAAGTTCTAGACTCGGGCGGACAGAGATCCGATTAGATCATTTTACATTATGGTTAATAAAAGAATTCAGCGAAACTCTATCACATTTGTTCAATTTACGTCGCTCCTATTTCAGATAGCGTATTGGGCTACGCGGCATCTCAAAGCGCATGAAATGGCGAATAAAATGCACTATTAAACTTCTAGGATAGGGCAATCAGAGACCCGATTAGATCATTTTATATTTTGGTTAATATAAGAATTCAACGAAATTCTATCACATTTGTAAAATTTACGTCGCTCCTATTACAGATAACTTATTGTGCTTAGCGGCATCTCAAAGCGCATGAAATGACGAGTGAAATGCACTATTATACTTCTAGGGTAGGGCGAACAGAGACCCGAAGAGATCATTTTACATTAAGGTGAATATAAGAATGCAGCGTAATTCTGTCACATTTGTTCAACTTATATCGCTCCAATTTCAGATAGCGTATTAGGCTAAGCGGCATCTCAAAGCACATGAAATGACGAGTAAAATGCACTATTAAAGTTCTAGGGTAGGGCAAACAGAGACCCGATTAGATCATTTTATATTATGGTTAATTTAAGAATTCAGCAAAATTCTATCACATTCGTTCAATTTAGGTCGCTCCTATTTCAGATAGCGTCTTGGGCTAAGCGGCATCTCAAAGCGCATGAAATGACGAGTAAAATGCACTATTAATCTTCAATGATAGGGCAATCAGAGACCCGATTAGATCATTTTATATTTTGTTTAATATAAGATTTCAGGGAAATTCTATCACATTTGTTCAATTTACGTCGCTCCTATTTCAGATAGCGTACTGGGCTAGGCGGCAACATAAAGCGCGTGGAATGGCGAGTAAAATGCACTATTAAACTTCTATGATAGGGCAATCAGTGACCCGATTAGATCATTTTATATTATAGTTAATTTAAGAATTCAGCGAAATTCTATCACATTTGTTCAACTTTCGTCGCTCCGATTTCAGATAGCGTATTGGGCTAAGCGGCATCTCAAAGCGCATGAAATGGCGAGTAAAATGCACTGTTAAATTTCTAGGGTAGGGCAACCAGAGAACCGATTAGATCATTTTATATTATGGTTAATTTAAGAATTCTGCAAAATCCTATCACATTTGTTCAATTTACGTCGCTCCTATTCAGATGGCTTATTGGGCTTAGCCGCATCTCAAAGCGCATGAAATGGCGAGTGAAATGCACTATTAAACTTCTAGGGAAGGGCAAACAGAGACCCGATTAGATCATTTTACATTATGGTTAATAAAAGAATTCAACGAAATTCTATCACATTTGTTCAACTTACGTCGCTCCTATTTCGGATAGCGTATTGGGCTAGGCGGCACCTTAAAGCGCGCGGAATGGCGAGTAAAATGCACTATTAAACTTCTAGGCTAGGGCGAACAGAGACCCGATTACATCATTTTACATTTTGTTTAATATAAGATTTCAGGGAAATTCTATCACATTTGTTCAATTTACGTCGCTCCTATTTCAGATAGCTTAATGGGCAAAGCGGCATCTCATAGCGCATGAAATGATGAGAGAAATGCACTGTTAAACTTCTATGATAGGGCAATCAGAGACCCGACTAGATCATTTTATATTATGGTTAATTTAAGAATTCAGCGAAACTCTATCACATTTGTTCAATTTACGGCGCTCCTATTTCAGATAGCGTACTGGGCTAGGCGGCACCTTAAAGCGCGCGGAATGGCGAGTAAAATGCACTATTAAACTTCTATGATAGGGCAATCAGAGACCCGATTAGATCATTTTATATTTTGGTTAATATAAGAATTCAGCGAAATTCTATCACATTTGTTCAATTTACGTCGCTCCTATTTCAGATAGCGTATTGGGCTAAGCGGCATCTCAAAGCGCATGAAATGACGAGTCAAATGCAATACTAAACTTCTAGGATAAGGCAAACAGAGACCCGATTAGATCATTTTATATTTTGTTTAATATAAGATATCAGGGAAATTCTATCACATTTGATCAATTTACGTCGCTCCTATTTCAGATAGCGTATTGGGCTAAGCGGCATCTCAAAGCACATGAAATGTCGAGTGAAATGCACTATTAGACTTCTATGGTAGGGCGAACAGAGACCCGATTAGATCATTTTATATTATGGTTAATTTAAAACGTCAGCAAAATTTTATCACATTCGTCCAATTTACGTCGCTCCTATTTCAGATAGCGCACTGGGCTAGGCGGCATCTTAAAGCGCGTGGAATGGCGAGTAAAATGCACTATTAAACTTCTATGATAGGGCAATCAGAGACCCGATAAGATCAATTTATATTTTGGTTAATATAAGAATTCAGGGAAATTCTATCACATTTTTCAATTTACGTTGCTCCTATTTCAGATAGCGTATTGGGCTAAGCGGCATCTCAAAGCGCATGAAATGACGAGTGAAATGCACTATTAGACTTCTATGGTAGGGCGAACAGAGACCCGATTAGATCATTTTACATTAAGGTTAATATAAGAATTCAGGGAAATTCTATCACACTTTTCAATTTACGTGACTCCTATTTCAGATAGCGTATTGTGCTATGCGGCTTCTCAAAGCGCATGAAATGGCGAGTAAGATGCACTATTATACTTCTAGGGTAGGGCAAACAGAGACCCGATTATATCATTTTATATTATGGTTAATTTAAGAATTCAGCAAAATTCTATCACATTTGTTCAATTTAGGTCGTTCCTATTTCAGATAGCGTATTGGGCTAAGCGGCATCTCAAAGCGCATGGAATGGCGAGTAAAATGCACTGTTAAATTTCTAGGGTAGGGCAACCAGAGACCCGATTAGATAATTTTATATTATTGTTAATTTATGCATTCTGCAAAATCCTATCACATTTCTTCAATTTACGTCGTTCCTATTTCAGTTAGCGTACTGGGCTAGGCGGCATCTTAAAGCGCGTGGAATGGCGAGTAAAATGCACTGTTAAACTTCTAGGGTAGGGCAAACAGAGACCCGATTAGATCAGTTTATATTATGGTTAATTTAAGAATTCAGCAAAATTCTATCACATTTGTTCAATTTACGTCGTTCCTATTTCAGATAGCGTACTGGGCTACGCGGCATCTTAAAGTGCGTGGAATGGCGAGTGAAATGCACTATTAAACTTCTATGATAGGGCAATCAGAGACCCGATTAGATCATTTTATATTATGGTTAATACAAGGATTCAGCGAAATGCTATCACATTTGTTCAATTTACGTCGCTCCTATTTCATATAGCTAATTGGGCTATGCGGCATCTCAAAGCGCATGCAATCACGAGTGAAATGCACTATTAAACTTCTAGGGTAGGGCGAACAGAGACCCGATTAGATCATTTTACATTAAGGGTAATATAAGAATACAGCGAAATTCTATCACATTTGTTCAATTTACGTCTTTGATATTTCAGATAGCGTACTGGGCTAAGCGGCATCTCAAAGCGCATGAAATGGCGAGTATAATGCACTATTAAACTTCTAGGATAAGGCAAACAGAGACCCGATTAGATCATTTTATATTACGGTTAATAAAGGAATTAAGCGAAATTCTATCACATTTATTCAACTTACGTCGCTCCTATTTCAGATAGAGTATTGGGCTAAGCGGCATCTCAAAGCGCATGAAATGGAAAGTAAAATGCACTGTTCAATTTCTAGGGTAGGGCAACCAGAGAACCGATTAGATCATTTTATATTATGGTTAATTTAAGAATTCTGCAAAATCCTATCACATTTGTTCAATTTACGTCGTTCCTATTTCAGATAGGGTACTGGGCTAGGCGGCATCTTAAAGCGCGTGGAATGGCGAGTGAAATGCACTTTTAAACTTCTATGATAGGGCAATCAGAGACCCGATTAAATCATTTTATATTTTGGTTAATACAAGAATTCAGCGAAATTCTATCACATTTGTTCAATTTACGTCGCTCCTATTTCAGATAGCTAATTGCGCTATGTGGCATCTCAAAGCGCATGCAATTACGAGTGAAATGCACTATTAAACTTCTAGGGTAGGGCGAACAGAGACCCGATTAGATCATTTTACATTAAGGTTAATATAAGAATTCAGCGAAATTCTATCACATTTGTTCAATTTACGTCGCTCCTATTCAGATGGCTTATTGGGCTTAGCGGCATCTCAAAGCGCATGAAATGACGAGTGAAATGCACTATTAAACTTCTAGGGAAGGGCAAACAGAGACCCGATTAGATCATTTTACATTATGGTTAATAAAAGAATTCAACGAAATTCTATCACATTTGTTCAACTTACGTCGCTCCTATTTCAGATAGCGTATTGGGCTAAGCGGCATCTCAAAGCGTATGAAATGGCGAATAAAGTGCACGATTAAACTTCTAGGCTAGGGCGAACAGAGACCCGATTAGATCATTTTACATTTTGTTTAATATAAGATTTCAGGGAAATTCTCTCACATTTGTTCAATTTACGTCGCTCCTATTTCAGATAGCTTATTGGGCAAAGCGGCATCTCATAGCGCATGAAATGATGAGTGAAATGCACTGTTAAACTTCTATGATAGGGCAATCAGAGACCCGACTAGATCATTTTATATTATGGTTAATTTAAGAATTCAGGGAAATTCTATCACATTTGCTCAATTTACGTCGCTCCTATTTCAGATGGCGTACTGGGCTAGGCGGCATCTTAAAGCGCGTGGAATGGCGAGTGAAATTCACTATTTAACTTCGATGATAGGGCAATCAGGGACCCGATTAGATCATTTTATATTTGGGTTAATATAAGAATTCAGGGAAATTCTATCACATTTGTTCAATTTACGTCGCTTCTATTTCAGATAAAGTATTGGGCTAAGCGGCATCTCAATGCGCATGAAATGGAGAGTAAAATGCACTACTAAACTTCTAGGGTAGGACAAACAGAGACCCGATTAGATCATTTTATATTATGGTTAATAAAAGAATTCAGCGAAATTCTATCACATTTGTTGAACTTACGTCGCTCCTATTTCAGGTAGCGTATTGGGATAAGCGGCATCTCAAAGCGCGTGGAATGGCGAGTCAAATGCACTATTAAACTTCTATGATAGGGCAATCAGTGACCCGATTAGATCATTTCATATTATAGTTAATTTAAGAATTCAGCGAAATTCTATCACATTTGTTCAATTCACGTCGCTCCTATTTCAGATAGCGTATTTGGATAAGCGGCATCTCAAAGCGCATGAAATGGCGAGTAAAATGCAATACTAAACTTCTAGGATAAGGCAAACAGAGACCCGATTAGATCATTTTATATTACGGTTAATATAAGAATTCAGCGTAATTCTATCACATTTGTTCAACTTACGTCGCTCCTATTTTAGAGAGCGTACTGGGCTACGCGGCATCTTAAAGCGCGTGGAATGGCGAGTAAAATGCACTACTAAACTTCTATGATAGGGCAATCAGAGACCCGATTAGATCATTTTATATTTTGTTTAATATAAGACTTCAGGGAAATTCTATCACATTTGTTCAATTTACATCGCTCCTATTTCAGATAGGTTACAGGGCTAAGCGGCATCTTAAAGCGCATGAAATGACGAGAGAAATGCACTATTAATCTTCTAGGGTAGGGCGAACAGAGACCCGATTAGATCATTTTACATTAAGGTTAATATAAGAATTCAGCGAAATTCTATCACATTTGTTCAATTTACGTCACTCATATTTCAGATAGCGTATTGGGCTAAGCGGCATCTCAAAGCGCATGAAATGACGAGTAAAATGCATTATTACACTTCTATGATAGGGCAATCAGAGACCCGATTAGATCATTTTATATTTTGTTTAATATAAGATTTCAGGGAAATTGTATCACATTTGTTCAATTTACGTCGCTCCTATTTCAGATAGCGTATTCGGCTAAGCGGCATCTCAAAGCGCATGAAGTGGCGAATAAAATTCACTATTAAACTTCTAGGCTAGGGCGAACAGAGACCCGATCAGATCATTTTACATTATGGTTAATATAAGAATTCAGCGAAATTCTATCACATTTGTTCAACTTACGTCGCTCCTATTTCAGATAGCGTATTGGGCTAAGAGGCATCTCAAAGCGCATGAAATGGCGAGTGAAATGCACCATTAGACTTCTATGGTAAGGCGAACAGAGACCCGATTAGATCATTTTACATTAAGGTTAATATAAGAATTCACGGAAATTCTATTACATTTGTTCGATTTACGTCGCTCCAATTTCAGATAGCGTATTGGGCTAAGCGGCATCTCAAAGCGCATGAAATGGCGAGTAAAATGCACTATTAAACTTCTAGGGTAAGGCAAACAGAGACCCGATTAGATCATATTACATTATGGTTAATAAAAGAATTAAGAGTAATCCTACCACATTTGTTCAATTTACGTCACTCCTATTTCAGATAGCCTACTGGGCTAGCCGGCATCTTAAAGCGCGTGGAATAGCGAGTAAAATGCACTATTAGCCTTCTATGATAGGGCAATCAGAGACCCGATTAGATCATTTTATATTTTGGTTAATATAAGAATTCAGCGAAATCCTATCACGTTTGTTCAATTTACGTCGCTCCAATTCCAGATAGCGTATTGGGCTAAGCGGCATCTCAAAGCGCATGAAATGGCTAATAAAATGCACTATTAAACTTCTCGGCTAGGGCGAACAGAGACCCGATTAGATCATTTTATATTATGGTTAATTTAAGAATTCAACGAAATTCTATCACACTTGTTCAATTTACGTCGCTCCTATTTCAGATAGCGTATTGGGCTAAGAGGCATCTCAAAGCGCATGAAATGTCGAGTAAAATGCACTATTAAACTTCTAGGGTACGGCGAACAGATAACCGATTAGATCATTTTACATTAAGGTTAATATAAGAATTCAGCGAAATTCTATCACATTTGTTCAATTTACGTCGCTCCTATTTCAGATAGCGTATTGGGCTACGCGGCATCTCAAAGCGCATGAAATGGCGAGTAAAATGCACTATTAAACTTCTATGATAGGGCAATCAGAGACCCGATTAGATCATTTTATATTTTGGTTAATATAAGAATTCAACGAAATTCTATCACATTTGTAAAATTTACGTCGCTCCTATTACAGATAGCTTATTGGGCTTAGAGGCATCTCAAAGCGCATGATATGACGAGTGAAATGCACTATTAAACTTCTAGGCTAGGGCAAACAGAGACCCGATTAGATCATTTTATATTATGGTTAATTTAAGAATTCAGCAAAATTCTATCACATTTGCTCAATTTACGTCGCTCCTATTTCAGATAGCGTACTGGGATAGGCGGCATCTTAAAGCGCGTGGAATGGCGAGTAAAATGCACTATTAAAATTCTATGATAGGGCAATCAGAGACCCGATTAGATCATTTTATATTATGGTTAATTTAAGAATTCAGCGAAATTCTATCACATTTGTTCAATTTACGTCGCTCCAATTTCAGATAGCGTATTGGGCTAAGCGGCATCTCAAAGCGCATGAAATGGCGAATAAAATGCACTATTAAACTTCTAGGGTAGGGCGAACAGAGACCCGATTAGATCATTTTACATTAAGGGTAATATAAGAATTCAGCGAAATTCTATCACATTTGTTCAATCTACGTCTTTGATATTTCAGATACCGTATTGGGCTAAGCGGCATCTGAAAGCGCATGAAATGGCGAGTAAAACGCACTATTAAACTTCTAGGGTAGGGCAAACAGAGACCCGATTAGATCAGTTTATATTATGGTTAATTTAAGAATTCAGCGAAACTCTATCACATTTGTTCAATTTACGGCGCTCCTATTTCAGATAGCGTACCGGGCTAGGCGGCACCTTAAAGCGCGTGGAATGGCGAGTAAAATGCACTATTAAACTTCTCGGCTAGGGCGAACAGAAACCCGATTAGATCATTTTATATTATGGTTAATTTAAGAATTCAGGGAAATTCTATCACATTTGTTCAATTTACGTCGCTCCTATTTCAGATGGCGTACTGGGCTAGGCGGCATCTTAAAGCGCGTGGAATGGCGAGTGAAATTCACTATTTAACTTCGATGATAGGGCAATCAGGGACCCGATTAGATCATTTTATATTTGGGTTAATATAAGAATTCAGGGAAATTCTATCACATTTGTTCAATTTACGTCGCTTCTATTTCAGATAAAGTATTGGGCTAAGCGGCATCTCAATGCGCATGAAATGGAGAGTAAAATGCACTACTAAACTTCTAGGGTAGGACAAACAGAGACCCGATTAGATCATTTTATATTATGGTTAATAAAAGAATTCAGCGAAATTCTATCACATTTGTTCAACTTACGTCGCTCCTATTTCAGGTAGCGTATTGGGATAAGCGGCATCTCAAAGCGCGTGGAATGGCGAGTCAAATGCACTATTAAACTTCTATGATAGGGCAATCAGTGACCCGATTAGATCATTTTATATTATAGTTAATTTAAGAATTCAGCGAAATTCTATCACATTTGTTCAATTCACGTCGCTCCTATTTCAGATAGCGTATTTGGATAAGCGGCATCTCAAAGCGCATGAAATGGCGAGTAAAATGCAATACTAAACTTCTAGGATAAGGCAAACAGAGACCCGATTAGATCATTTTATATTACGGTTAATATAAGAATTCAGCGTAATTCTATCACATTTGTTCAACTTACGTCGCTCCTATTTTAGAGAGCGTACTGGGCTACGCGGCATCTTAAAGCGCGTGGAATGGCGAGTAAAATGCACTACTAAACTTCTATGATAGGGCAATCAGAGACCCGATTAGATCATTTTATATTTTGTTTAATATAAGACTTCAGGGAAATTCTATCACATTTGTTCAATTTACATCGCTCCTATTTCAGATAGGTTACAGGGCTAAGCGGCATCTTAAAGCGCATGAAATGACGAGAGAAATGCACTATTAATCTTCTAGGGTAGGGCGAACAGAGACCCGATTAGATCATTTTACATTAAGGTTAATATAAGAATTCAGCGAAATTCTATCACATTTGTTCAATTTACGTCACTCATATTTCAGATAGCGTATTGGGCTAAGCGGCATCTCAAAGCGCATGAAATGACGAGTAAAATGCATTATTACACTTCTATGATAGGGCAATCAGAGACCCGATTAGATCATTTTATATTTTGTTTAATATAAGATTTCAGGGAAATTGTATCACATTTGTTCAATTTACGTCGCTCCTATTTCAGATAGCGTATTCGGCTAAGCGGCATCTCAAAGCGCATGAAGTGGCGAATAAAATTCACTATTAAACTTCTAGGCTAGGGCGAACAGAGACCCGATCAGATCATTTTACATTATGGTTAATAAAAGAATTCAGCGAAATTCTATCACATTTGTTCAACTTACGTCGCTCCTATTTCAGATAGCGTATTGGGCTAAGAGGCATCTCAAAGCGCATGAAATGGCGAGTGAAATGCACCATTAGACTTCTATGGTAAGGCGAACAGAGACCCGATTAGATCATTTTACATTAAGGTTAATATAAGAATTCACGGAAATTCTATTACATTTGTTCGATTTACGTCGCTCCAATTTCAGATAGCGTATTGGGCTAAGCGGCATCTCAAAGCGGATGAAATGGCGAGTAAAATGCACTATTAAACTTCTAGGGTAAGGCAAACAGAGACCCGATTAGATCATATTACATTATGGTTAATAAAAGAATTAAGAGTAATCCTATCACATTTGTTCAATTTACGTCACTCCTATTTCAGATAGCCTACTGGGCTAGCCGGCATCTTAAAGCGCGTGGAATAGCGAGTAAAATGCACTATTAGCCTTCTATGATAGGGCAATCAGAGACCCGATTAGATCATTTTATATTTTGGTTAATATAAGAATTCAGCGAAATCCTATCACGTTTGTTCAATTTACGTCGCTCCAATTCCAGATAGCGTATTGGGCTAAGCGGCATCTCAAAGCGCATGAAATGGCTAATAAAATGCACTATTAAACTTCTCGGCTAGGGCGAACAGAGACCCGATTAGATCATTTTATATTTTGGTTAATATAAGAATTCAGCGAAATCCTATCACGTTTGTTCAATTTACGTCGCTCCTATTTCAGATAGCGTATTGGGCTAAGAGGCATCTCAAAGCGCATGAAATGGCGAGTGAAATGCACCATTAGACTTCTATGGTAAGGCGAACAGAGACCCGATTAGATCATTTTACATTAAGGTTAATATAAGAATTCACGGAAATTCTATTACATTTGTTCGATTTACGTCGCTCCTATTTCAGATAGCGCATTGGGCTAAGAGGCATCTCAAAGCGCATGAAATGTCGAGTAAAATGCACTATTAAACTTCTAGGGTACGGCGAACAGATAACCGATTAGATCATTTTACATTAAGGTTAATATAAGAATTCAGCGAAATTCTATCACATTTGTTCAATTTACGTCGCTCCTATTTCAGATAGCGTATTGGGCTACGCGGCATCTCAAAGCGCATGAAATGGCGAATAAAATGCACTATTAAACTTCTATGATAGGGCAATCAGAGACCCGATTAGATCATTTTATATTTTGGTTAATATAAGAATTCAACGAAATTCTATCACATTTGTAAAATTTACGTCGCTCCTATTACAGATAGCTTATTGGGCTTAGAGGCATCTCAAAGCGCATGAAATGACGAGTGAAATGCACTATTAAACTTCTAGGCTAGGGCAAACAGAGACCCGATTAGATCATTTTATATTATGGTTAATTTAAGAATTCAGCAAAATTCTATCACATTTGCTCAATTTACGTCGCTCCTATTTCAGATAGCGTACTGGGATAGGCGGCATCTTAAAGCGCGTGGAATGGCGAGTAAAATGCACTATTAAAATTCTATGATAGGGCAATCAGAGACCCGATTAGATCATTTTATATTATGGTTAATTTAAGAATTCAGCGAAATTCTATCACATTTGTTCAATTTACGTCGCTCCAATTTCAGATAGCGTATTGGGCTAAGCGGCATCTCAAAGCGCATGAAATGGCGAATAAAATGCACTATTAAACTTCTAGGGTAGGGCGAACAGAGACCCGATTAGATCATTTTACATTAAGGGTAATATAAGAATTCAGCGAAATTCTATCACATTTGTTCAATCTACGTCTTTGATATTTCAGATACCGTATTGGGCTAAGCGGCATCTGAAAGCGCATGAAATGGCGAGTAAAACGCACTATTAAACTTCTAGGGTAGGGCAAACAGAGACCCGATTAGATCAGTTTATATTATGGTTAATTTAAGAATTCAGCAATATTCTATCACATTTGTTCAACTTACGTCGCTCCTATTTCAGATAGCGCATTGGGCTATGCGGCATCTCAAAGCGCTTGCAATTACGAGTGAAATGCGCTATTAAACTTCTAGGCTAGGGCGAACAGAGACCCGATTAGATCATTTTACATTAAGGTTAATATAAGAATTCACGGAAATTCTGTCACATTTGTTCAATTTACATCGTTCCTATTTCAGATAGCGTATTGTGCTAAGCGGCATCTCAAAGCGCATGAAGTGGCAAGTAAAATGCACTTTTAAACTTCTATGATAGGGCAATCAGTGACCCGATTAGATCATTTTATATTATAGTTAATTTAAGAATTCAGCGAAATTCTATCACATTTGTTCAACTTTCGTCGCTCCTATTTCAGATAGCGTATTGGGCTAAGCGGCATCTCAAAGCGCATGAAATGGCGAGTAAAATGCACTGTTAAATTTCTAGGGTAGGGCAACCAGAGAACCGATTAGATCATTTTATATTATGGTCAATTTAAGAATTCTGCAAAATCCTATCACATTTGTTCAATTTACGTCGCTCCTATTCAGATGGCTTATTGGGCTTAGCGGCATCTCAAAGCGCATGAAATGACGAGTGAAGTGCACTATTAAACTTCTAGGGAAGGGCAAACAGAGACCCGATTAGATCATTTTACATTATGGTTAATAATAGAATTCAACGAAATTCTATCACATTTGTTCAACTTACGTCGCTCCTATTTCGGATAGCGTATTGGGCTAAGCGGCATCTCAAAGCGCATGAAATGGCGAGTAAAATGCACGATTAAACTTCTAGGCTAGGGCGAACAGAGACCCGATTACATCATTTTACATTTTGTTTAATATAAGATTTCAGGGAAATTCTATCACATTTGTTCAATTTACGTCGCTCCTATTTCAGATAGCTTAATGGGCAAAGCGGCATCTCATAGCGCATGAAATGATGAGTGAAATGCACTGTTAAACTTCTATGATAGGGCAATCAGAGACCCGACTAGATCATTTTATATTATGGTTAATTTAAGAATTCAGCGAAACTCTATCACATTTGTTCAATTTACGGCGCTCCTATTTCAGATAGCGTACTGGGCTAGGCGGCATCTTAAAGCGCGTGGAATGGCGAGTAAAATGCACTGTTAAACTTCTAGGGTAGGGCAAACAGACACCCGATTAGATCAGTTTATATTATGGTTAATTTAAGAATTCAGCAAAATTCTATCACATTTGTTCAATTTACGTCGTGCCTATTTCAGATAGCGTACTGGGCTACGCGGCATATTAAAGCGCGTGGAATGGCGAGTGAAATGCAGTACTAAACTTCTATGATAGGGCAATCGGAGTCCCGATTAGATCATTTTATATTTTGTTTAATATAAGAATTCAGCGAAATTCTCTCACATTTGTTCAAATAACGTCGATCCTATTTCAGATAGGGTATTGGGCTAAGCGGCATCTCAAAGCGCATGAAATGGCGAGTAAAATGCACTATTAAACTTCTAGGATAAGGCAAACAGAGACCCGATTAGATCATTTTATATTTCGGTTAATATAAGAATTCAGCGTAATTCTATCACATTTGTTCAACTTACGTCGCTCCTATTTCAGATAGCGTACTGGGCTAGGCGGCATCTTAAAGCGCGTGGAATGGCGAGTAAAATGCAGTACTAAACTTCTATGATAGGGCAATCGGAGTCCCGATTAGATCATTTTATATTTTGTTTAATATAAGAATTCAGCGAAATTCTATCACATTTGTTCAATTTACGTCGCTCCTATTTCAGATAGCGTATTGGGCTAAGCGGTATCTCAAAGCGCATGAAATGACGAGTAAAATGCACTATTAAACTTCTAGGGTAGAGCAAGCAGAGACCCGATTAGTTCATTTTATATTATAGTGAATTTAAGAATTCAGCGAAATTCTCTCACATTTGTTCAAATAACGTCGATCCTATTTCAGATAGGGTATTGGGCTAAGCGGCATCTCAAAGCGCATGAAATGGCGAGTAAAATGCACTATTAAACATCTAGGATAAGGCAAACAGAGACCCGATTAGATCATTTTATATTTCGGTTAATATAAGAATTCAGCGTAATTCTATCACATTTGTTCAACTTACGTCGCTCCTATTTCAGATAGCGTACTGGGCTAGGCGGCATCTTAAAGCGCGTGGAATGGCGAGTAAAATGCACTACAAAACTTCTATGATAGAGCAATCAGAGACCCAATTAGATCATTTTATATTTTGTTCAATATAAGATTTCAGGGAAATTCTATCACATTTGTTCAATTTACGTCGCTCCCATTTCAGATAGCGTATTGGGCTACGCGGCATCTCAAAGCGCATGAAATGGCGAGTACAATGCACTATTAAACTTCTACGGTAAGGCAAACAGAGACCCGATTAGATCATTTTATATTACGGTTAATCTAAGAATTCAGCGTAATTGTATCACATTTGTTCAACTTACGTCGCTCCTATTTCAGATAGCGTACTGGGCTAGACGGCATCTTAAAGCGCGTGGTAGGGCGAGTAAAATGCACTACTAAACTTCTATGATAGGGCAATCAGAGACCCGATTAGATCATTTTATATTTTGTTCAATATAAGATTTCGGGGAAATTCTATCACATTTGTTCAATTTACATCGCTCCTATTTCAGATAACGTATTGGGCTAAGCTGCCTCTCACAGCGCATGAAATGACGAGTAAAATGCACTATTAAACTTCTATGGTAGGGCAAACAGAGACCCGATTAGATAATTTTATATTATAGTTAATTTGAGAATTCAGCGAAATTCTACCACATTTGTTCTATTTACGTCGCTCCTATTTCAGATAGCGTATTGGGCTAAGCGGCATCTCAAAGCGCATGAAATGGCGAGTAAAATGCACTATTAAACTTCTAGGATAAGCCAAACAGAGACCCGATTAGATCATTTTATATTACGGTTAATATAAGAATGCAGCGTAATTCTATCACATTTGTTCAACTTACGTCGCTCCTATTTAAGATAGCGTATCGGGCTAAGCGGCATCTCTAAGCGCATGAAATGGCGAGTAAAATGCACTATTAAACTTCTGCGGTAGGGCAAACAGAGACCCGATTAGATCATTTTATATTATGGTTAATTCAAGAATTCAGCAAAATTCTGTCACATTTGTTCAATTTACGTCGCTCCTATTTCAGATAGGGTACTGGGCTAGGCGGCATCTTAATGCGCGTGGAATGGCGAGTGAAATTCACTATTTAACATCGATGATAGGGCAATCAGAGACCCGATTAGATCATTTTATATTTGGGATAATATAAGATTTCAGGGAAATTCTATCACATCTGTTCAATTTACGTCGCTCCTATTTCAGATGGCGTATTGGGCTAAGCGGCATCTCGAAGGGCATGAAATGGCGAGTATAATGCACTATTAAACTTCTAGGATAAGGCAAACAGAGACCCGATTAGATCATTTTATATTACGGTTAATATAAGAATGCAGCGTAATTCTATCACATTTGTTCAACTTACGTCGCTCCTATTTCAGATAGCGTACTGGGCTAGGCGGCATCTTAAAGCGCGTGGAATGGCGAGTAAAATGCACTATTAAACTTCTAGGGTAAGGCGAACAGAGACCCGATTAGATCATTTTATATTACGGTTAATATAAGAATGCAGCGTAATTCTATCACATTTGTTCAATTTACGTCGCTCCTATTTCAGATAGCGTACTGGGCTAGGCGGCATCTTAAAGCGCGTGGAATGGCGAGTGAAATTCACTATTAAACTTCTAGGATAAGGCAAACAGAGACCCGATTAGATCATTTTATATTTCGGTTAATATAAGAATTCAGCGTAATTCTATCACATTTGTTCAACTTACGTCGCTCCTATTTCAGATAGCGTACTGGGCTAGGCGGCATCTTAAAGCGCGTGGAATGGCGAGTAAAATGCACTACTAAACTTCTATGATAGGGCAATCAGAGACACGATTAGATCATTTTATATTACGGTTAATACAAGAACTCAGCGTAATTCTATCACATTTGTTCAACTACGTCGCTCCTATTTCAGACAGCATACTGGGCTAGGCGGCATCTTAAAGCGCGTGGAATGGCGAGTAAAATGCACTATTAAACTTCTATGATAGGGCTATCAGAGACCCGATTAGATCATTTTATATTTTGTTTAATATAAGACTTCAGGGAAATTCTATCACATTTGTTCAATTTACATTGCTCCTATTTCAGATAGGTAACAGGGCTAAGCGGCATCGCAAAGCGCATGAATTGACGAGTAAAATGCTCTATTAAACTTCTAGGATAAGGCAAACAGAGACCCGATTAGATCATTTTATATTACGGTTAATACAAGAATTCAGCGTAATTCTATCACATTTGTTCAATTTACGTCGCTCCTATTTCAGGTAGCGTATTGGGCAAAGCGGCATCTCATAGCGCATGAAATGATGAGTGAAATGCACTGTTAAACTTCTATGATAGGGCAATCAGAGACCCGACTAGATCATTTTATATTATGGTTAATTTAAGAATTCAGCGAAACTCTATCACATTTGTTCAATTTACGGCGCTCCTATTTCAGATAGCGTACCGGGCTAGGCGGCACCTTAAAGCGCGCGGAATGGCGAGTAAAATGCACTATTAAACTTCTCGGCTAGGGCGAACAGAAACCCGATTAGATCATTTTATATTATGGTTAATTTAAGAATTCAGGGAAATTCTATCACATTTGCTCAATTTACGTCGCTCCTATTTCAGATGGCGTACTGGGCTAGGCGGCATCTTAAAGCGCGTGGAATGGCGAGTGAAATTCACTATTTAACTTCGATGATAGGGCAATCAGGGACCCGATTAGATCATTTTATATTTGGGTTAATATAAGAATTCAGGGAAATTCTATCACATTTGTTCAATTTACGTCGCTTCTATTTCAGATAAAGTATTGGGCTAAGCGGCATCTCAATGCGCATGAAATGGAGAGTAAAATGCACTACTAAACTTCTAGGGTAGGACAAACAGAGACCCGATTAGATCATTTTATATTATGGTTAATAAAAGAATTCAGCGAAATTCTATCACATTTGTTCAACTTACGTCGCTCCTATTTCAGGTAGCGTATTGGGATAAGCGGCATCTCAAAGCGCGTGGAATGGCGAGTCAAATGCACTATTAAACTTCTATGATAGGGCAATCAGTGACCCGATTAGATCATTTCATATTATAGTTAATTTAAGAATTCAGCGAAATTCTATCACATTTGTTCAATTCACGTCGCTCCTATTTCAGATAGCGTATTTGGATAAGCGGCATCTCAAAGCGCATGAAATGGCGAGTAAAATGCAATACTAAACTTCTAGGATAAGGCAAACAGAGACCCGATTAGATCATTTTATATTACGGTTAATATAAGAATTCAGCGTAATTCTATCACATTTGTTCAACTTACGTCGCTCCTATTTTAGAGAGCGTACTGGGCTACGCGGCATCTTAAAGCGCGTGGAATGGCGAGTAAAATGCACTACTAAACTTCTATGATAGGGCAATCAGAGACCCGATTAGATCATTTTATATTTTGTTTAATATAAGACTTCAGGGAAATTCTATCACATTTGTTCAATTTACATCGCTCCTATTTCAGATAGGTTACAGGGCTAAGCGGCATCTTAAAGCGCATGAAATGACGAGAGAAATGCACTATTAATCTTCTAGGGTAGGGCGAACAGAGACCCGATTAGATCATTTTACATTAAGGTTAATATAAGAATTCAGCGAAATTCTATCACATTTGTTCAATTTACGTCACTCCTATTTCAGATAGCGTATTGGGCAAAGCGGCATCTCAAAGCGCATGAAATGACGAGTAAAATGCATTATTACACTTCTATGATAGGGCAATCAGAGACCCGATTAGATCATTTTATATTTTGTTTAATATAAGATTTCAGGGAAATTGTATCACATTTGTTCAATTTACGTCGCTCCTATTTCAGATAGCGTATTCGGCTAAGCGGCATCTCAAAGCGCATGAAGTGGCGAATAAAATTCACTATTAAACTTCTAGGCTAGGGCGAACAGAGACCCGATCAGATCATTTTACATTATGGTTAATAAAAGAATTCAGCGAAATTCTATCACATTTGTTCAACTTACGTCGCTCCTATTTCAGATAGCGTATTGGGCTAAGAGGCATCTCAAAGCGCATGAAATGGCGAGTGAAATGCACCATTAGACTTCTATGGTAAGGCGAACAGAGACCCGATTAGATCATTTTACATTAAGGT
Organism: Macropis europaea; assembly: GCA_916610135.2. Taxonomy (NCBI): domain Eukaryota; kingdom Metazoa; phylum Arthropoda; class Insecta; order Hymenoptera; family Melittidae; genus Macropis; species Macropis europaea. The sequence goes on along the minus strand of CAKAJE020001300.1, from coordinate 305,322 downwards.
TAATATAAGAATTCACGGAAATTCTATTACATTTGTTCGATTTACGTCGCTCCAATTTCAGATAGCGTATTGGGCTAAGCGGCATCTCAAAGCGGATGAAATGGCGAGTAAAATGCACTATTAAACTTCTAGGGTAAGGCAAACAGAGACCCGATTAGATCATATTACATTATGGTTAATAAAAGAATTAAGAGTAATCCTATCACATTTGTTCAATTTACGTCACTCCTATTTCAGATAGCCTACTGGGCTAGCCGGCATCTTAAAGCGCGTGGAATAGCGAGTAAAATGCACTATTAGCCTTCTATGATAGGGCAATCAGAGACCCGATTAGATCATTTTATATTTTGGTTAATATAAGAATTCAGCGAAATCCTATCACGTTTGTTCAATTTACGTCGCTCCAATTCCAGATAGCGTATTGGGCTAAGCGGCATCTCAAAGCGCATGAAATGGCTAATAAAATGCACTATTAAACTTCTCGGCTAGGGCGAACAGAGACCCGATTAGATCATTTTATATTATGGTTAATTTAAGAATTCAACGAAATTCTATCACACTTGTTCAATTTACGTCGCTCCTATTTCAGATAGCGTATTGGGCTAAGAGGCATCTCAAAGCGCATGAAATGTCGAGTAAAATGCACTATTAAACTTCTAGGGTACGGCGAACAGATAACCGATTAGATCATTTTACATTAAGGTTAATATAAGAATTCAGCGAAATTCTATCACATTTGTTCAATTTACGTCGCTCCTATTTCAGATAGCGTATTGGGCTACGCGGCATCTCAAAGCGCATGAAATGGCGAATAAAATGCACTATTAAACTTCTATGATAGGGCAATCAGAGACCCGATTAGATCATTTTATATTTTGGTTAATATAAGAATTCAACGAAATTCTATCACATTTGTAAAATTTACGTCGCTCCTATTACAGATAGCTTATTGGGCTTAGAGGCATCTCAAAGCGCATGAAATGACGAGTGAAATGCACTATTAAACTTCTAGGCTAGGGCAAACAGAGACCCGATTAGATCATTTTATATTATGGTTAATTTAAGAATTCAGCAAAATTCTATCACATTTGCTCAATTTACGTCGCTCCTATTTCAGATAGCGTACTGGGATAGGCGGCATCTTAAAGCGCGTGGAATGGCGAGTAAAATGCACTATTAAAATTCTATGATAGGGCAATCAGAGACCCGATTAGATCATTTTATATTATGGTTAATTTAAGAATTCAGCGAAATTCTATCACATTTGTTCAATTTACGTCGCTCCAATTTCAGATAGCGTATTGGGCTAAGCGGCATCTCAAGCGCATGAAATGGCGAATAAAATGCACTATTAAACTTCTAGGGTAGGGCGAACAGAGACCCGATTAGATCATTTTACATTAAGGGTAATATAAGAATTCAGCGAAATTCTATCACATTTGTTCAATCTACGTCTTTGATATTTCAGATACCGTATTGGGCTAAGCGGCATCTGAAAGCGCATGAAATGGCGAGTAAAACGCACTATTAAACTTCTAGGGTAGGGCAAACAGAGACCCGATTAGATCAGTTTATATTATGGTTAATTTAAGAATTCAGCAATATTCTATCACATTTGTTCAACTTACGTCGCTCCTATTTCAGATAGCGCATTGGGCTATGCGGCATCTCAAAGCGCTTGCAATTACGAGTGAAATGCGCTATTAAACTTCTAGGCTAGGGCGAACAGAGACCCGATTAGATCATTTTACATTAAGGTTAATATAAGAATTCACGGAAATTCTGTCACATTTGTCCAATTTACATCGTTCCTATTTCAGATAGCGTATTGTGCTAAGCGGCATCTCAAAGCGCATGAAGTGGCAAGTAAAATGCACTTTTAAACTTCTAGGGTAGGGCAATCAGTGACCCGATTAGATCATTTTATATTATAGTTAATTTAAGAATTCAGCGAAATTCTATCACATTTGTTCAATTTACGTCGCTCCTATTTCAGATAGCGTATTGGGCTATGCGGCATCTTAACGCGCTCGGAATGGCGAGTAAAATGCACTATTAAACTTCTATGCTAGGGCAATCAGAGACCCGATTAGATCATTTTATATTTTGGTTAATATAAGAATTCAGTGAAATTCTATCACATTTCTTCAATTTACGTCGCTCCTATTTCAGATAGCGTATTGGGCAAAGCGGCATCTCAAAGCGTATGAAATGGCGAATAAAATGCACTATTAAAGTTCTAGACTCGGGCGGACAGAGATCCGATTAGATCATTTTACATTATGGTTAATAAAAGAATTCAGCGAAATTCTATCACATTTGTTCAACTTATATCGCTCCAATTTCAGATAGCGTATTAGGCTAAGCGGCATCTCAAAGCGCATGAAATGACGAGTAAAATGCACTATTAATCTTCAATGATAGGGCAATCAGAGACCCGATTAGATCATTTTATATTTTGTTTAATATAAGATTTCAGGGAAATTCTATCACATTTGTTCAATTTACGTCGCTCCTATTTCAGATAGCGTACTGGGCTAGGCGGCAACTTAAAGCGCGTGGAATGGCGAGTAAAATGCACTATTAAACTTCTATGATAGGGCAATCAGTGACCCGATTAGATCATTTTATATTATAGTTAATTTAAGAATTCAGCGAAATTCTATCACATTTGTTCAACTTTCGTCGCTCCTATTTCAGATAGCGTATTGGGCTAAGCGGCATCTCAAAGCGCATGAAATGGCGAGTAAAATTGCACTGTTAAATTTCTAGGGTAGGGCAACCAGAGAACCGATTAGATCATTTTATATTATGGTCAATTTAAGAATTCTGCAAAATCCTATCACATTTGTTCAATTTACGTCGCTCCTATTCAGATGGCTTATTGGGCTTAGCGGCATCTCAAAGCGCATGAAATGACGAGTGAAGTGCACTATTAAACTTCTAGGGAAGGGCAAACAGAGACCCGATTAGATCATTTTACATTATGGTTAATAATAGAATTCAACGAAATTCTATCACATTTGTTCAACTTACGTCGCTCCTATTTCGGATAGCGTATTGGGCTAAGCGGCATCTCAAAGCGCATGAAATGGCGAGTAAAATGCACGATTAAACTTCTAGGCTAGGGCGAACAGAGACCCGATTACATCATTTTACATTTTGTTTAATATAAGATTTCAGGGAAATTCTATCACATTTGTTCAATTTACGTCGCTCCTATTTCAGATAGCTTAATGGGCAAAGCGGCATCTCATAGCGCATGAAATGATGAGTGAAATGCACTGTTAAACTTCTATGATAGGGCAATCAGAGACCCGACTAGATCATTTTATATTATGGTTAATTTAAGAATTCAGCGAAACTCTATCACATTTGTTCAATTTACGGCGCTCCTATTTCAGATAGCGTACTGGGCTAGGCGGCATCTTAAGGCGCGTGGAATGGCGAGTAAAATGCACTGTTAAACTTCTAGGGTAGGGCAAACAGACACCCGATTAGATCAGTTTATATTATGGTTAATTTAAGAATTCAGCAAAATTCTATCACATTTGTTCAATTTACGTCGTGCCTATTTCAGATAGCGTACTGGGCTACGCGGCATATTAAAGCGCGTGGAATGGCGAGTGAAATGCAGTACTAAACTTCTATGATAGGGCAATCGGAGTCCCGATTAGATCATTTTATATTTTGTTTAATATAAGAATTCAGCGAAATTCTCTCACATTTGTTCAAATAACGTCGATCCTATTTCAGATAGGGTATTGGGCTAAGCGGCATCTCAAAGCGCATGAAATGGCGAGTAAAATGCACTATTAAACTTCTAGGATAAGGCAAACAGAGACCCGATTAGATCATTTTATATTTCGGTTAATATAAGAATTCAGCGTAATTCTATCACATTTGTTCAACTTACGTCGCTCCTATTTCAGATAGCGTACTGGGCTAGGCGGCATCTTAAAGCGCGTGGAATGGCGAGTAAAATGCACTACAAAACTTCTATGATAGAGCAATCAGAGACCCAATTAGATCATTTTATATTTTGTTCAATATAAGATTTCAGGGAAATTCTATCACATTTGTTCAATTTACGTCGCTCCCATTTCAGATAGCGTATTGGGCTACGCGGCATCTCAAAGCGCATGAAATGGCGAGTACAATGCACTATTAAACTTCTACGGTAAGGCAAACAGAGACCCGATGAGATCATTTTACATTAAGGTTAATATAAGAATTCAGGGAAATTCTATCACATTTGTTCAATTTACGTCTCTCCTATTTCAGATAGCGTATTGGGCTAGGCGGCATCTCAAAGCGCATGAAATGTCGAGTAAGATGTACTATTAAACTTGTAGGATAAGGCAAACAGAGAACCGATTAGATCATTTTATATTACGGATAATATAAGAATTCAGCGTAATTCTATCACATTTGTTCAACTTACGCCGCTCCTGCTTGAGATAGCGTACTGGACAAGGCGGCAACTTAAAGCGCGTGGAATGGCGAGTAAAATGCAGTACTAAACTTCTATGATAGGGCAATCGGAGTCCCGATTAGATCATTTTATATTTTGTTTAATATAAGAATTCAGCGAAATTCTATCACATTTGTTCAATTTACGTCGCTCCTATTTCAGATAGCGTATTGGGCTAAGCGGTATCTCAAAGCGCATGAAATGACGAGTAAAATGCACTATTAAACTTCTAGGGTAGAGCAAACAGAGACCCGATTAGTTCATTTTATATTATAGTGAATTTAAGAATTCAGCGAAATTCTCTCACATTTGTTCAAATAACGTCGATCCTATTTCAGATAGGGTATTGGGCTAAGCGGCATCTCAAAGCGCATGAAATGGCGAGTAAAATGCACTATTAAACATCTAGGATAAGGCAAACAGAGACCCGATTAGATCATTTTATATTTCGGTTAATATAAGAATTCAGCGTAATTCTATCACATTTGTTCAACTTACGTCGCTCCTATTTCAGATAGCGTACTGGGCTAGGCGGCATCTTAAAGCGCGTGGAATGGCGAGTAAAATGCACTACAAAACTTCTATGATAGAGCAATCAGAGACCCAATTAGATCATTTTATATTTTGTTCAATATAAGATTTCAGGGAAATTCTATCACATTTGTTCAATTTACGTCGCTCCCATTTCAGATAGCGTATTGGGCTACGCGGCATCTCAAAGCGCATGAAATGGCGAGTACAATGCACTATTAAACTTCTACGGTAAGGCAAACAGAGACCCGATTAGATCATTTTATATTACGGTTAATCTAAGAATTCAGCGTAATTGTATCACATTTGTTCAACTTACGTCGCTCCTATTTCAGATAGCGTACTGGGCTAGACGGCATCTTAAAGCGCGTGGAAGGGCGAGTAAAATGCACTACTAAACTTCTATGATAGGGCAATCAGAGACCCGATTAGATCATTTTATATTTTGTTCAATATAAGATTTCGGGGAAATTCTATCACATTTGTTCAATTTACATCGCTCCTATTTCAGATAACGTATTGGGCTAAGCTGCCTCTCACAGCGCATGAAATGACGAGTAAAATGCACTATTAAACTTCTATGGTAGGGCAAACAGAGACCCGATTAGATAATTTTATATTATAGTTAATTTGAGAATTCAGCGAAATTCTACCACATTTGTTCTATTTACGTCGCTCCTATTTCAGATAGCGTATTGGGCTAAGCGGCATCTCAAAGCGCATGAAATGGCGAGTAAAATGCACTATTAAACTTCTAGGATAAGCCAAACAGAGACCCGATTAGATCATTTTATATTACGGTTAATATAAGAATGCAGCGTAATTCTATCACATTTGTTCAACTTACGTCGCTCCTATTTAAGATAGCGTATCGGGCTAAGCGGCATCTCTAAGCGCATGAAATGGCGAGTAAAATGCACTATTAAACTTCTGCGGTAGGGCAAACAGAGACCCGATTAGATCATTTTATATTATGGTTAATTCAAGAATTCAGCAAAATTCTGTCACATTTGTTCAATTTACGTCGCTCCTATTTCAGATAGGGTACTGGGCTAGGCGGCATCTTAATGCGCGTGGAATGGCGAGTGAAATTCACTATTTAACATCGATGATAGGGCAATCAGAGACCCGATTAGATCATTTTATATTTGGGATAATATAAGATTTCAGGGAAATTCTATCACATCTGTTCAATTTACGTCGCTCCTATTTCAGATGGCGTATTGGGCTAAGCGGCATCTCGAAGGGCATGAAATGGCGAGTATAATGCACTATTAAACTTCTAGGATAAGGCAAACAGAGACCCGATTAGATCATTTTATATTACGGTTAATATAAGAATGCAGCGTAATTCTATCACATTTGTTCAACTTACGTCGCTCCTATTTCAGATAGCGTACTGGGCTAGGCGGCATCTTAAAGCGCGTGGAATGGCGAGTAAAATGCACTACTAAACTTCTATGATAGGGCAATCAGAGACACGATTAGATCATTTTATATTACGGTTAATACAAGAACTCAGCGTAATTCTATCACATTTGTTCAACTACGTCGCTCCTATTTCAGACAGCATACTGGGCTAGGCGGCATCTTAAAGCGCGTGGAATGGCGAGTAAAATGCACTATTAAACTTCTATGATAGGGCTATCAGAGACCCGATTAGATAATTTTATATTTTGTTTAATATAAGACTTCAGGGAAATTCTATCACATTTGTTCAATTTACATTGCTCCTATTTCAGATAGGTTACAGGGCTAAGCGGCATCGCAAAGCGCATGAATTGACGAGTAAAATGCACTATTAAACTTCTAGGATAAGGCAAACAGAGACCCGATTAGATCATTTTATATTACGGTTAATACAAGAATTCAGCGTAATTCTATCACATTTGTTCAATTTACGTCGCTCCTATTTCAGGTAGCGTATTGGGCTAAGCGGCATCTCAAAGCGCATGAAATGGCGAGTGAAGTGCACTGTTAAACTTCTAGGGTAAGGGAAAGAGAGACCCGATTACATCATTTTATATTATAGTTAATTTAAGAATTCAGCGAAATTCTATCACATTTGTTCAATTTACGTCGCTCCTATTTCAGATAGCGTATTTGGATAAGCGGCATCTCAAAGCGCATGAAATGGCAAGTAAAATGCAATACTAAACTTCTAGGATAAGGCAAACTGAGACCCGATTAGGTCATTTTATATTACGGTTAATATAAGAATTAAGCGTAATTCTATCACATTTGTCCAACTTACGTCGCTCCTATTTTAGATAGCGTACTGGGCTAGGCGGCATCTTAAAGCGCGTGGAATGGCGAGTAAAATGCACTACTAAACTTCTATGATAGGGCTATCAGAGACCCGATTAGATCATTTTATATTTTGGTTAATATAAGAATTCAGCGAAATTCTGTCACATTCGTTCAATTTACGTCGCTCCTATTTCAGATAGCGTATTGGGCTAAGCGGCATCTCAAAGCGCATGAAATGGCGAGTAAAATGCACTATTAAACTTCTAGGGTTGGGCGAACAAAGACCCGATTAGATCATTTTACATTAAGGTTAATATAAGAATTCAGGCAAATTCTATCACATTTGTTCAATTTACGTCGCTCCCATTTCAGATTGCGTATTGGGCTAAACGGCATCTCAAAGCGCATGAAATGGCGTGTAAAATGCACTATTAAACTTCTAGGGTAGGGCAATCAGAGACCCGATTAGATCATTTTATATTTTGGTTAATATAAGAATTCAGCGAAATTCTATCACATTTGTTCAATTTACGTCGCTCCTATTTCAGATAGCGTATTGGGCTAAGCGGCATCTCAAAGCGCATGAAATGGCGTGTAAAATGCACTATTAAACTTCTAGGATAAGGCAAACAGAGACCCGATTAGATCATTTTATATTACGGTTAACATAAGAATTCAGCGTAATTCTGTGACATTTGTTCAACTTACGTAGCTCCTATTTCAGATAGCGTACTGGGCTAGGCGGCAACTTAAAGCGCGTGGAATGGCGAGTAAAATGCACTATTAAACTTCTATGATAGGGCAATCAGAGACCCGATTAGATCATTTTATATTTTGGTTAATATAAGAATCCAGCGAAGTTCTATCACATTTGTTCAATTTTCGTCGCTCCTATTTCAGATAGCGTATTAGGCTAAGCGGCATCTCAAAGCGCACGAAAGGGCGAGTAAAATGCACTATTAAACTTCTAGGGTAGGGCAATCAGAGACCCGATAAGATCATTTTATATTTTGGTGAATATAAGAATTCAGCGAAACTCTATCACACTCGTTCAATTTACGTCGCTCCTATTTCAGATAGCGTATTGGGCTAAGCGGCATCTCAAAGCGCATGGAATGGCGAGTGAAAGGCACTATTAAACTTATAGGGTAGGGCGAACAGAGACCCGAATAGATCATTTTATATTACGGTTAATATAAGTATTCAGGGAACTTCTATCACATTTGTTCAATTTACGTCGCTCCTATTTCAGACAGCTTATTGGGCTAAGCGGCATCTCAAAGCGCATGAAATGACGAGTAAAATGCACTATTAAACTTCTAGGGTAGGGCAATCAGAGACCCGATTAGATCATTTTATATTATCGTTAATTTAAGAATTCAGCAAAATTCTATCACATTTGTTCAATTTACGTCGTTCCTATTTCAGATAGCATACTGGGCTAGGCGGCATCTTAAAGCGCGTGGAATGGCGAGTAAAATGCACTATTAATCTTCTATGATAGGGCAATCAGAGACCCGATGAGATCATTTTATATTTTGGTTAATATAAGAATTCAGCGTAATTCTATCACATTTGTTCAATTTACGTCGCTCCTATATCAGATAGCATATTGGGCTAAGCGGCATCTCAAAGCGCATGAAATGGCGAGTAAAATGCACTATTAAACTTCTAGGGTAAGGCAAACAGAGACCCGATTCGATGATTTTATATTACGGTTAATATAAGAATTCAGCGAAATTCTATCACATTTGTTCAATTTACGTCGCTCCTATTTCAGATAGCGTATTGGGATAAGCGGCATCTCAAAGCGCACGAAAGGGCGAGTAAAATGCACTATTAAACTTCTAGGGTGGGGCAAACAGAGACCCCATTAGATCATTTTATATTTTGGTTAATATAAGAATTCAGCGAAATTCTATAACATTTTTTCAATTTACGTCGCTCCTATTTCAGATAGTGTACTGGGCTAGGCGGCATCTTAAAGCGCGTGGAAGGGCGAGTAAAATGCACTACTAAACTTCTATGATAGGGCAATCAGAGTCCCGTTTAGATCATTTTATATTTTCTTTAATATAAGATTTCAGGGAAATTCTATCACATTTGTTCAAGTTACGTCGCTCCTATTTCAGATAGCTATTGGGCTAAGCGGCATCTCAAAGCGCATGAAACGACGAGAGAAATGTACTATTAAACTTCTTGGGTAGGGCGAACAGAGACCCGATTAGATCATTTTATATTATGGTTAATTTAAAACGTCAGCAAAATTTTATCACATTCGTCCAATTTACGTCGCTCCTATTTCAGATAGCGCACTGGGCTAGGCGGCATCTTAAAGCGCGTGGAATGGCGAGTAAAATGCACTATTAAACTTCTATGATAGGGCAATCAGAGACCCGATAAGATCAATTTATATTTTGGTTAATATAAGAATTCAGGGAAATTCTATCACATTTTTCAATTTACGTTGCTCCTATTTCAGATAGCGTATTGGGCTAAGCGGCATCTCAAAGCGCATGAAATGACGAGTGAAATGCACTATTAGACTTCTATGGTAGGGCGAACAGAGACCCGATTAGATCATTTTACATTAAGGTTAATATAAGAATTCAGGGAAATTCTATCACATTTTTCAATTTACGTGACTCCTATTTCAGATAGCGTATTGTGCTATGCGGCTTCTCAAAGCGCATGAAATGGCGAGTAAGATGCACTATTAAACTTCTAGGGTAGGGCAAACAGAGACCCGATTATATCATTTTATATTATGGTTAATTTAAGAATTCAGCAAAATTCTATGACATTTGTTCAATTTACGTCGTTCCTATTTCAGATAGCGTATTGGGCTAAGCGGCATCTCAAAGCGCATGGAATGGCGAGTAAAATGCACTGTTAAATTTCTAGGGTAGGGCAACCAGAGACCCGATTAAATAATTTTATATTATGTTTAATTTATGAATTCTGCAAAATCCTATCACATTTCTTCAATTTACGTCGTTCCTATTTCAGTTAGCGTACTGGGCTAGGCGGCATCTTAAAGCGCGTGGAATGGCGAGTAAAATGCACTGTTAAACTTCTAGGGTAGGGCAAACAGAGACCCGATTAGATCAGTTTATATTATGGTTAATTTAAGAATTCAGCAAAATTCTATCACATTTGTTCAATTTACGTCGTGCCTATTTCAGATAGCGTACTGGGCTACGCGGCATCTTAAAGCGCGTGGAATGGCGAGTGAAATGCACTATTAAACTTCTATGATAGGGCAATCAGAGACCCGATTAGATCATTTTATATTATGGTTAATACACGGATTCAGCGAAATTCTATCACATTTGTTCAATTTACGTCGCTCCTAATTCATATAGCTAATTGGGCTATGCGGCATCTCAAAGCGCATGCAATTACGAGTGAAATGCACTATTAAACTTCTAGGGTAGGGCGAACAGAGACCCGATTAGATCATTTTACATTAAGGGTAATATAAGAATTCATCGAAATTCTATCACATTTGTTCAATTTACGTCTTTGATATTTCAGATAGCGTACTGGGCTAAGCGGCATCGCAAAGCGCATGAAATGGCGAGTATAATGCACTATTAAACTTCTAGGATAAGGCAAACAGAGACCCGATTAGATCATTTTATATTACGGTTAATAAAAGAATTAAGCGAAATTCTATCACATTTGTTCAACTTACGTCGCTCCTATTTCAGATAGAGTATTGGGCTAAGCGGCATCTCAAAGCGCATGAAATGGCGAGTAAAATGCACTGTTAAATTTCTAGGGTAGGGCAACCAGAGGACCGATTAGATCATTTTATATTACGGTTAATTTAAGAATTCTGCAAAATCCTATCACATTTGTTCAATTTACGTCGTTCCTATTTCAGATAGGGTACTGGGCTAGGCGGCATCTTAAAGCGCGTGGAATGGCGAGTGAAATGCACTATTAAACTTCTATGATAGGGCAATCAGAGACCCGATTAGATCATTTTATATTTTGGTTAATACAAGAATTCAGCGAAATTCTATCACATTTGTTCAATTTACGTCGCTCCTATTTCAGATAGCTGATTGCGCTATGTCGCATCTCAAAGCGCATGCAATTACGAGTGAAATGCACTATTAAACTTCTAGGGTAGGGGGAACAGAGACCCGATTAGATCATTTTACATTAAGGTTAATATAAGAATTCAGCGAAATTCTATCACATTTGTTCCATTTACGTCGCTCCTATTCAGATGGCTTATTGGGCTTAGCGGCATCTCATAGCGCATGAAATGATGAGTGAAATGCACTGTTAAACTTCTATGATAGGGTAATCAGAGACCCGACTAGATCATTTTATATTATGGTTAATTTAAGAATTCGGCGAAACTCTATCACATTTGTTCAATTTACGGCGCTCCTATTTCAGATAGCGTACCGGGCTAGGCGGCACCTTAAAGCGCGCGGAATGGCGAGTAAAATGCGCTATTAAACTTCTATGATAGGGCAATCAGAGACCCGATTAGATCATTTTATATTTTGGTTAATATAAGAATTCAGCGAAATTCTATCACATTTGTTCAATTTACGTCGCTCCTATATCAGATAGCGTATTGGGCTAAGCGGCATCTCAAAGCGCATGAAATGACGAGTGAAATGCAATACTAAACTTCTAGGATAAGGCAAACAGAGACCCGATTAGATCACTTTATATTTTGTTTAATATAAGATTTCAGGGAAATTCTATCACATTTGTTCAATTTACGTCGCTCCTATTTCAGATAGCGTATTGGGCTAAGCGGCATCTCAAAGCACATGAAATGTCGAGTGAAATGCACTATTAGACTTCTATGGTAGGGCGAACAGAGACCCGATTAGATCATTTTATATTATGGTTAATTTAAAACGTCAGCAAAATTTTATCACATTCGTCCAATTTACGTCGCTCCTATTTCAGATAGCGCACCGGGCTAGGCGGCATCTTAAAGCGCGTGGAATGGCGAGTAAAATGCACTATTAAACTTCTATGATAGGGCAATCAGAGACCCGATTGGATCATTTTATATTATGGTTAATTTAAGAATTCAGCGTAATTCTATCACATTTGTTCAAGTTACGTCGCTCCTATTTCAGATAGCGTACTGGGCTATGCGGCATCTTAAAGCGCGTGGAATGGCGAGTAAAATGCACTATTAAACTTCTATGATAGGGCCATCAGAGACCCGATAAGATCAATTTATATTTTGGTTAATATAAGAATTCAGGGAAATTCTATCACATTTTTCAATTTACGTTGCTCCTATTTCAGATAGCGTATTGGGCTAAGCGGCATCTCAAAGCGCATGAAATGACGAGTGAAATGCACTATTAGACTTCTATGGTAGGGCGAACAGAGACCCGATTAGATCATTTTACATTAAGGTTAATATAAGAATTCAGGGAAATTCTATCACATTTTTCAATTTACGTGACTCCTATTTCAGATAGCGTATTGTGCTATGCGGCTTCTCACAGCGCATGAAATGGCGAGTAAGATGCACTATTAAACTTCTAGGGTAGGGCAAACAGAGACCCGATTATATCATTTTATATTATGGTTAATTTAAGAATTCAGCAAAATTCTATCACATTTGTTCAACTTACGTCGCTCCTATTTCAGATAGCGTATTGGGCTAACCGGCATATCAAAGCGCATGAAATGGCAAATAAAATGCGCTATTAAACTTCTAGGCTAGGGCGAACAGAGACCCGATTAGATCATTTTACATTATGGTTCATAAAAGAATTCAGCGAAATTCTATCACATTTGTTCAACTTACGTCGCTCTTATTTCACATAGCGTATTGGGCTAAGCGGCCTCTCAAAGCGCATGAAATGGCGAGTAAGATGCGCTATTAAGCTTCTAGGATAAGGCAAACAGAGACCCGATTAGGTCATTTTATATTACGGTTAATATAAGAATGCAGCGTAATTCTATCACATTTGTTCAACTTAAGTCGCTCCTATTTCAGATAGCGTATGGGCTAAGCGGCATCTCGAAGCGCATGAAATGTCGAATAAAATGCACTATTAAACTTCTAGGCTAGGGCAAACAGAGACCCGATTAGATCATTTTACATTAAGGTTAATATAAGAATTCAGGGAACTTCTATCACATTTGTTCAATTTACGTCGCTCCTATTTCAGATAGCGTATTGGGCTAAGCGGCATCTCAAAGCGCATTAAATGGCGAGCAAAATGCACCATTAAACTTCTATGGTATGGCAAACAGAGACCCGATTATATCATTTTATATTATGGTTAATTTAAGAATTCAACGAAATTCTATCTCACTTGTTCAATTTACGTCGCTCCTATTTCAGAAAGCGTATTGGGCTAAGCGGCATCTCAAAGCGCATGAAATGGCGAGCAAAATGCAGTATCAAACTTCTAGGGTAGGGCAAACAGAGACCCGATTAGATCATTTTATATTATTGTTAATTTAATCATTAAGCAAAATTCTATCACATTTGTTCAATTTACGTCGTTCCTATTTCAGATAGCGTACTGGGCTAGGCGGCATCTCAAAGCGCATGAAATAGCGAGTGAAATGCACTATTAAACTTCTAGGGTAGGGCGAACAGAGACCCGATGAGATCATTTTATATTACGGTTAATATAAGAATTCAGCGTAATTCTATCACTTTTGTTCAACTTACGTCGCTCCTATTTTAGATAGCGTACTGGGCTAGGCCGCATCTTAAAGCGCGTGGAATGGCGAGTAAAATGCACTAGTAAACTTCTAGGGTAAGGCAAACAGGGACCCGATTAGATCATTTTATATTACGGTTAACATAACAATTCAGCGTAATTCTATCACATTTGTTAAACTTACGTCGCTCCTATTTCAGATAGCGTACTGGGCTAGGCGGCATCTCAAAGCGCATGAAATGGCGAGTGAAATGCACTATTAAACTTCTAGGGTAGGGCGAACAGAGACCCGATTAGATCATTTTATATTATAGTGAATTTAAGAATTCAGCGAAATTCTCTCACATTTGTCAAATAACGTCGATCCTATTTCAGATAGGGTATTGGGCTAAGCGGCATCTCAAAGCGCATGAAATGGCGAGTAAAATGCACTATTAAACTTCTAGGATAAGGCAAACAGAGACCCGATTAGATCATTTTATATTTCGGTTAAAATAAGAATTCAGCGTAATTCTATCACATTTGTTCAACTTACGTCGCTCCTATTTCAGATAGCGTACTGGGCTAGGCGGCATCTTAAAGCGCGTGGAATGGCGAGTAAAATGCACTACAAAACTTCTATGATAGGGCAATCAGAGACCCAATTAGATCATTTTATATTTTGTTCAATATAAGATTTCAGGGAAATTCTATCACATTTGTTCAATTTACGTCGCTCCCATTTCAGATAGCGTATTGGGCTACGCGGCATCTCAAAGCGCATGAAATGGCGAGTACAATGCACTATTAAACTTCTACGGTAAGGCAAACAGAGACCCGATTAGATCATTTTATATTACGGTTAATCTAAGAATTCAGCGTAATTGTATCACATTTGTTCAACTTACGTCGCTCCTATTTCAGATAGCGTACTGGGCTAGACGGCATCTTAAAGCGCGTGGAAGGGCGAGTAAAATGCACTACTAAACTTCTATGATAGGGCAATCAGAGACCCGATTAGATCATTTTATATTTTGTTCAATATAAGATTTCGGGGAAATTCTATCACATTTGTTCAATTTACATCGCTCCTATTTCAGATAACGTATTGGGCTAAGCTGCCTCTCACAGCGCATGAAATGACGAGTAAAATGCACTATTAAACTTCTATGGTAGGGCAAACAGAGACCCGATTAGATAATTTTATATTATTGTTAATTCGAGAATTCAGCGAAATTCTACCACATTTGTTCTATTTACGTCGCTCCTATTTCAGATAGCGTATTGGGCTAAGCGGCATCTCAAAGCGCATGAAATGGCGAGTAAAATGCACTATTAAACTTCTAGGATAAGCCAAACAGAGACCCGATTAGATCATTTTATATTACGGTTAATATAAGAATGCAGCGTAATTCTATCACATTTGTTCAACTTACGTCGCTCCTATTTAAGATAGCGTATCGGGCTAAGCGGCATCTCTAAGCGCATGAAATGGCGAGTAAAATGCACTATTAAACTTCTGCGGTAGGGCAAACAGAGACCCGATTAGATCATTTTATATTATGGTTAATTCAAGAATTCAGCAAAATTCTGTCACATTTGTTCAATTTACGTCGCTCCTATTTCAGATAGGGTACTGGGCTAGGCGGCATCTTAATGCGCGTGGAATGGCGAGTGAAATTCACTATTTAACATCGATGATAGGGCAATCAGAGACCCGATTAGATCATTTTATATTTGGGATAATATAAGATTTCAGGGAAATTCTATCACATCTGTTCAATTTACGTCGCTCCTATTTCAGATGGCGTATTGGGCTAAGCGGCATCTCGAAGGGCATGAAATGGCGAGTATAATGCACTATTAAACTTCTAGGATAAGGCAAACAGAGACCCGATTAGATCATTTTATATTACGGTTAATATAAGAATGCAGCGTAATTCTATCACATTTGTTCAACTTACGTCGCTCCTATTTCAGATAGCGTACTGGGCTAGACGGCATCTTAAAGCGCGTGGAATGGCGAGTAAAATGCACTATTAAACTTCTAGGGTAAGGCGAACAGAGACCCGATTAGATCATATTACGGTTAATATAAGAATGCAGCGTAATTCTATCACATTTGTTCAATTTACGTCGCTCCTATTTCAGATAGCGTACTGGGCTAGGCGGCATCTTAAAGCGCGTGGAATGGCGAGTGAAATTCACTATTAAACTTCTAGGATAAGGCAAACAGAGACCCGATTAGATCATTTTATATTTCGGTTAATATAAGAATTCAGCGTAATTCTATCACATTTGTTCAACTTACGTCGCTCCTATTTCAGATAGCGTACTGGGCTAGGCGGCATCTTAAAGCGCGTGGAATGGCGAGTAAAATGCACTACTAAACTTCTATGATAGGGCAATCAGAGACACGATTAGATCATTTTATATTACGGTTAATACAAGAATTCAGCGTAATTCTGTGACATTTGTTCAACTTACGTAGCTCCTATTTCAGATAGCGTACTGGGCTAGGCGGCAACTTAAAGCGCGTGGAATGACGAGTAAAATGCACTATTAAACTTCTATGATAGGGCAATCAGAGACCCGATTAGATCATTTTATATTTTGGTTAATATAAGAATCCAGCGAAGTTCTATCACATTTGTTCAATTTTCGTCGCTCCTATTTCAGATAGCGTATTAGGCTAAGCGGCATCTCAAAGCGCACGAAAGGGCGAGTAAAATGCACTATTAAACTTCTAGGGTAGGGCAATCAGAGACCCGATAAGATCATTTTATATTTTGGTGAATATAAGAATTCAGCGAAACTCTATCACACTTGTTCAATTTACGTCGCTCCTATTTCAGTTAGCGTATTGGGCTAAGCGGCATCTCAAAGCGCATGGAATGGCGAGTGAAAGGCACTATTAAACTTATAGGGTAGGGCGAACAGAGACCCGAATAGATCATTTTATATTACGGTTAATATAAGTACTCAGGGAACTTCTATCACATTTGTTCAATTTACGTCGCTCCTATTTCAGACAGCTTATTGGGCTAAGCGTCATCTCAAAGCGCATGAAATGACGAGTAAAATGCACTATTAAACTTCTAGGGTAGGGCAATCAGAGACCCGATTAGATCATTTTATATTATCGTTAATTTAAGAATTCAGCAAAATTCTATCACATTTGTTCAATTTACGTCGTTCCTATTTCAGATAGCATACTGGGCTAGGCGGCATCTTAAAGCGCGTGGAATGGCGAGTAAAATGCACTATTAATCTTCTATGATAGGGCAATCAGAGACCCGATGAGATCATTTTATATTTTGGTTAATATAAGAATTCAGCGTAATTCTATCACATTTGTTCAATTTACGTCGCTCCTATATCAGATAGCATATTGGGCTAAGCGGCATCTCAAAGCGCATGAAATGGCGAGTAAAATGCACTATTAAACTTCTAGGGTAAGGCAAACAGAGACCCGATTCGATGATTTTATATTACGGTTAATATAAGAATTCAGCGAAATTCTATCACATTTGTTCAATTTACGTCGCTCCTATTTCAGATAGCGTATTGGGATAAGCGGCATCTCAAAGCGCACGAAAGGGCGAGTAAAATGCACTATTAAACTTCTAGGGTAGGGCAAACAGAGACCCCATTAGATCATTTTATATTTTGGTTAATATAAGAATTCAGCGAAATTCTATAACATTTTTTCAATTTACGTCGCTCCTATTTCAGATAGTGTACTGGGCTAGGCGGCAGCTTAAAGCGCGTGGAAGGGCGAGTAAAATGCACTACTAAACTTCTATGATAGGGCAATCAGAGTCCCGTTAAGATCATTTTATATTTTCTTTAATATAAGATTTCAGGGAAATTCTATCACATTTGTTCAAGTTACGTCGCTCCTATTTCAGATAGCTATTGGGCTAAGCGGCATCTCAAAGCGCATGAAACGACGAGAGAAATGTACTATTAAACTTCTTGGGTAGGGCGAACAGAGACCCGATTACATCATTTTATATTATGGTTAATTTAAGAATTCAGCAAAATTCTATCACATTTGTTCAATTTACATCGCTCCTATTTCAGATAGCGTATTGGGCTAAGCGGCATCTCAAAGCGCATGTAATGACGAGTAAAATGCACTAATAAACTTCTAGGATAAGGCAAACGGAGATCCGATTTGACCATTTTATATTACGGTTAATATAAGAATGCAGCGTAATTCTATAACATTTGTTCAACTTACGTCGCTCCTATTTCAGATAGCGTACTGGGCTAGGCGGCATCTCAAAGCGCGTGGAAGGGCGAGTAAAATGCACTACTAAACTTCTATGGTAGGGCAATCAGAGTCCCGTTTAGATCAATTTATGTATTGTTTAATATAAGATTTCAGGGAAATTCTATCACATTTGTTCAATTTACGTCGCTCCTATTTCAGATAGCGTATTGGGCTAAGCGGCATCTCAAAGCGTATGAAATGACGAGAGAAATGCACTATTAAACTTCTTGGGTAGGGCGAACAGAGACCGGATTAGGTCATTTCATATTATGGTTAATTACAGAATTCAGCGAAATTCTATCACATTTGTTCAATTTACATCGCTCCTAATTCAAATAGCGTATTGGGCTAAGCGGCATCTCAATGCGCATGAAATGGCGAGTAAAATGCACTATTAAACTTCTAGGATAAGGCAAACGGAGACCCGATTAGACCATTTTTTATTACGGTTAATATAAGAATTCAGCGTTATTCTATCACATTTGTTCAACTTACGTCGATCCTATTTCAGATAGCGTACTCTGATAGGCGGCATCCTAAAGCGCGTGGAATGGCGAGTAAAATGCACTATTAAACTTCTAGGGGAGGGCAATCAAACACCCGATTAGTTCATTTTATATTTTGGTTAATATAAGAATCCAGCGAAATTCTATCACATTTGTTCAATTTACGTCGCTCCTATTTCAGATAGCGTATTGTGCTAAGCGGCATCTCAAAGCGCCTGGAATGGCGAGTGAAATGCACTACTAAACTTCTATGATAGGGTAATCAGAGTTCCGAATAGATCATTTTATATTTTGTTTACTATAACATTTCAGGGAAATTCTATCACATTTGTTCAATTTACGTCTCTCCTATTTCAGATAGCGTATTGGGCTAAGCGGCATCTCAAAGCGCAAGAAGTGGCGAGTAAAATGCCCCATTAAGCTTCTAGGATAAGGCAAACAGAGACCCGATTAGATCATTTTATATTACGGTTAAAATAAGAATTCAGCGTAATTCTGTGACATTTGTTCAACTTACGTAGCTCCTATTTCAGATAGCGTACTGGGCTAGGCGGCAACTTAAAGCGCGTGGAATGGTGAGTAAAATGCACTATTAAACTTCTAGTGTAGGGCAATCAGAGACCCGATTAGATCATTTTATATTATGGTTAATATAAGAATTCAGCGAAGTTCTATCACATTTGTTTAATTTACGGCGCTCCTATTTCAGATAGCGTATTGGGCTAAGCGGCATCTCACAGCGCACGAAAGGGCGAGTAAAATGCACTATTAAGCTTCTAGGGTTGGGCACATAGAGACCCGATTAGATCATTTTATATTATGGTTAATTTCAGAATTCAGCGAAATCCTATCACATTTGTTCATTTTACGTCGCTCCTATTTCAGATAGCGTATTGGGCTAAGCGGCATCTCAAAGCGCATGAAATGGCGAGTAAAATGCACTATTAAACTTCTAGGGCAGGGCGAACAGAGACCCGATTAGATCATTTTACATTAAGGTTAATATAATTATTCAGGGAACTTCTATCACATTTGTTCAATTTACGTCGCTCCTATTTCAGACAGCTTATTGGGCTAAGCGGCATCTCAAAGCGCATGAAATGACGAGTAAAATGCACTATTAAACTTCTAGGGTAGGGCAATCAGAGACCCGATTAGATCATTTTATATTATGGTTAATTCAAGAATTCAGCAAAATTCTGTCACATTTGTTCAATTTACGTCGCTCCTATTTCAGATAGGGTACTGGGCTAGGCGGCATCTTAATGCGCGTGGAATGGCGAGTGAAATTCACTATTTAACATCGATGATAGGGCAATCAGAGACCCGATTAGATCATTTTATATTTGGGATAATATAAGAATTCAGCGAAATTCTATCACATTTGTTCAATTTACGTCGCTCCTATTTCAGATAGCGTATTGGGCTAAGCGGCATCTCAAAGCGCATGAAATGGCGAGTAAAATGCACTATTAAACTTCTAGGGTAGGGCAATCAGAGACCCGATTAGATCATTTTATATTTTGGTTAATATAAGAATTCAGCGAAATTCTATCACATTTGTTCAATTTACGTCGCTCCTATTTCAGATACCGTATTGGGCTAAGCGGCATCTCAAAGCGCATGAAATGGCGAGTAAAATGCACTCTTAAACTTCTAGGATAAGGCAAACAGAGACCCGATTAGATCATTTTATATTACGGTTAACATAAGAATTCAGCGTAATTCTGTGACATTTGTTCAACTTTCGTAGCTCCTATTTCAGATAGCGTACTGGGCTAGGCGGCAACTTAAAGCGCGTGGAATGGCGAGTAAAATGCACTATTAAACTTCTATGATAGGGCAATCAGAGACCCGATTAGATCATTTTATATTTTGGTTAATATAAGAATCCAGCGAAATTCTATCACATTTGTTCAATTTACGTCGCTCCTATTTCAGATAGCGTATTGGGCTAAGCGGCATCTCACAGCGCACGAAAGGGCGAGTAAAATGCACTATTAAACTTCTAGGGAAGGGCAATCAGAGACCCGATAAGATCATTTCATATTTTGGTTAATATAAGAATTCAGCGAAATTCTATCACATTTGTTCAATTTACGTCGCTCCTATTTCAGATAGCGTATTGGGCTAAGCTGCATCTCAAAGCGCAAGAAATGGCTCGTAAAATGCACTATTAAACTTCTGGGGTAGGGCAAACAGAGACCGGATTAGATCATTTTATATTTTGGTTAATATAAGAATTCAGCGAAATTCTATCACATTGTTCAATTTACGTCGCTCCTATTTCAGATAGCGTATTGGGCTAAGAGGCATCTCCAAGCGCAAGAAATGGCGAGTAAAATGCACTATTAAACTTCTAGGGTAGGGCAAACAGAGACCCCATTAGATCATTTTATGTTATGGTTAATAAATGAATTCATCGAAATTCTATCACATTTGTTCAATTTACATCGCTCCTATTTCAGATAGCTATTGGGCTAAGCGGCATCTCAAAGCGCATGAAATGGCGAGTAAAATGCACTATTAAACTTCTAGGATAAGGCAAACAGAGACCCGATTAGATCATTTTATATTTTGGTTAATATAAGAATTCAGCGAAATTCTATCACATTTGTTCAATTTACGTCGCTCCTATTTCAGATAGCGTATTGGGCTAAGAGGCATCTCAAAGCGCATGAAATGGCGAGTAAAATGCACTATTAAGCTTCTAGGGTTAGGCACATAGAGACCCGATTAGATCATTTTATATTATGGTTAATTTAAGAATTCAGCGAAATCCTATCACATTTGTTCATTTTACGTCGCTCCTATTTCAGATAGCGTATTGGGCTAAGCGGCATCTCAAAGCGCATGAAATGGCGAGTAAAGTGCACTATTAAACTTCTAGGGCATGGCGAACAGAGACCCGATTAGATCATTTTACATTAAGGTTAATATAAGTATTCAGGGAACTTCTATCACATTTGTTGAATTTACGTCGCTCCTATTTCAGACAGCTTATTGGGCTGAGCGGCATCTCAAAGCGCATGAAACGACGAGTAAAATGCACTATTAAACTTCTAGGGTAGGGCAATCAGAGACCCGATTAGATCATTTTATATTATGGTTAATTTAAGAATTCAGCAAAATTCTATCACATTTGTTCAATTTACGTCGCTCCTATTTCAGATAGCGTATTGGGCTATGCGGCATCTCAAAGCGCATGAAATGACGAGAGAAATGCACTATTAAACTTCTTGGGTAGGGCGAACAGAGACCCGATTACATCATTTTATATTATGGTTAATTTAAGAATTCAGCAAAATTCTATCACATTTGTTCAATTTACGTCGTTCCTATTTCAGATAGCGTATTGGGCTAAGCGGCATCTCAAAGCGCACGAAAGGGCGAGTAAAATGCACTATTAAACTTCTAGGGTGGGGCAAGCAGAGAACCCGATCAGATCATTTTATATTACGGTTAATATAAGAATTCAGCGAAGTTCTATCACATTTGTTCAATTTACGTCGCTCCTATTTCAGATAGCTTATTGGGCTAAGCGGCAACTCAGAGCGCATGAAATGACGAGTGAAAGGCACTGTTAAACTTCTAGGGTAGGGCGAACAAAGACCCGATTAGATCATTTTACATTAAGGTTAAAATAAGAATTCAGCGAAATTCTATCACTTTTGTTCAATTTACGTCGCTCCTATTTCAGATAGCGTATTGGGCTAAGCTGCATCTCAAAGCGCAAGAAATGGCTCGTAAAATGCACTATTAAACTTCTAGGGTAGGGCAAACAGAGACCCCATTAGATCATTTTATATTATGGTTAATTTAAGAATTCAGCGAAATTCTATCACATTTGTTCAATTTACGTCGCTCCTATTTCAGATAGCGTATTGGGCTAAGCGGCATCTCAAAGCGCATGAAATGGCGAGTAAAATGCACTATTAAACTTCTATGATAGGGCAATCAGAGACCCGATTAGATCATTTTATATTTTGGTTAATATAAGAATCCAGCGAAATTCTATCACATTTGTTCAATTTACGTCGCTCCTATTTCAGATAGCGTATTGGGCTAAGCGGCATCCTAAAGCGCGTGGAAGGGCGAGTAAAATGCACTGCTAAACGTCTATGATAGGGCAATCAGAGTCCCGTTTAGATCATTTTATATTTTCTTTAATATAAGATTTCAGGGAAATTCTATCACATTTGTTCAATTTACGTCGCTCCTATTTCGGATAGCTATTGGGCTAAGCGGCATCTCAAAGCGCATGAAATAACGAGAGAAATGCACTATTAAACTTCTTGGGTAGGGCGAACAGAGACCCGATTACATCATTTTATATTATGATTAATTTAAGAATTCAGCAAAATTCTGTCACATTTGTTCAATTTACATCGCTCCTATTTCAGATAGCGTATTGGGCTAAGCGGCATCTCAAAGCGCATGGAATGACGAGTAAAATGCACTATTAAACTTCTTGGGTAGGGCGAACAGAGACCCGATTAGGTCATTTCATATTATGGTTAATTTAAGAATTCAGCGAAATTCTATCACATTTGTTCAATTTACATCGCTCCTATTTCAAATAGCGTATTGGGCTAAGCGGCATCTCCATGCGCATGAAATGGCGAGTAAAATGCACTATTAAACTTCTAGGATAAGGCAAATGGAGACCCGATTAGACCATTTTATATTACTGTTAATATAAGAATCCAGCGTTATTCTATCACATTTGTTCAACTTACGTCGCACCTATTTCGGATAGCGTACTCGGATAGGCGGCATCTTAAAGCGCGTGGAAAGGCGAGTAAAATGCACTATTAAACTTCGAGGGTAATGCAAACAGAGACCCGATTAGATCATTTTATATTACGGTTAATATAAGAATTCAGCGTAATTCTGTGACATTTGTTTAATTTACGTCGCTCCTATTTCAGATAGCGTATTGGGCTAAGCGGCATCTCAAAGCGCATGAAATGGCGAGTAAAATGCACTATTAAACTTCTAGAGTAGGGCAATCACAGACCCGATTAGATCATTTTATATTTTGGTTACTATAAGAATTCAGCGAAATTCTATCACATTTGTTCAATTTACGTCGCTCCTATTTCAGATAGCGTATTGGGCTAAGCGGCATCTCAAAGCGCATGAAATGGCGAGTAAAATGCACTATTAAACTTCTAGGGTAGGGCAATCAGAGACCCGATTAGATCATTTTATATTTTGGTTAGTATAAGAATTCAGCGAAATTCTATCACATTTGTTCAATTTACGTCGCTCCTATTTCAGATAGCGTATTGGGTTAAGCGGCATCTCAAAGCGCATGAAATGGCGAGTAAAATGCACTATTAAACTTCTAGGATAAGGCAAACAGAGACCCGATTAGATCATTTTATATTACGGTTAATATAAGAAATCAGCGTAATTCTGTCACATTCGTTCAACTTACGTAGCTCCTATTTCAGATAGCGTACTGGGCTAGGCGGCATCTTAAAGCGCGTGGAATGGCGAGTAAAATGCACTATTAAACTTCTACGATAGGGCAATCAGAGACCCGATTAGATCATTTTATATTTTGGTTAATATAAGAATTCAGCGAAATTCTATCACATTTGTTCAATATACGTCGCTCCAATTTCAGATAGCTTATTGGGCTAAGCGGCATCGCAAAGCGCATCAAATGACGAGTGAAATGCACTATTAAACTTCTCGGGTAGGGCGAACAAAGACCCGATTAGATCATTTTACATTAAGGTTAATATAAGAATTCAGCGAAATTCTATCACATTTGTTCAATTTACATCGCTCCTATTTCAGATAGCGACTTGTGCTAAGCGGCATCTCAAAGCGCAAGAAATGGCGAGTATAATGCACTATTAAACTTCTAGGGTAGGGCAAACAGAGACCCCATTAGATCATTTTATATTATGGTTAATTTAAGAATTCAGCGAAATTCTATCACATTTGTTCTTTTTACGTCGCTCCTATTTCAGACAGCTTATTGGGCTAAGCGGCATCTCAAAGCGCATGAAATGACGAGTAAAATGCACTATTAAACTTCTAGGGTAGGGCAATCAGAGACCCGATTAGATCATTTTATATTATGCTTAATTTAAGAATTCAGCAAAATTCTATAACATTTGTTCAATTTACGTCGCTCCTATTTCAGATAGCGTATTGGGCTAAGAGGCATCTCAAAGCGCATGAAATGGCGTGTAAAATGCACTATTAAGCTTCTAGGGTTGGGCACATAGAGACCCGATTAGATCATTTTATATTATGGTTAATTTAAGAATTCAGCGAAATCCTA
Source organism: Macropis europaea (assembly GCA_916610135.2). NCBI lineage: Eukaryota > Metazoa > Arthropoda > Insecta > Hymenoptera > Melittidae > Macropis > Macropis europaea. Next base: position 280,322 of record CAKAJE020001300.1, on the reverse strand, counting down.
TCACATTTGTTCATTTTACGTCGCTCCTATTTCAGATAGCGTATTGGGCTAAGCGGCATCTCAAAGCGCATGAAATGGCGAGTAAAGTGCACTATTAAACTTCTAGGGCATGGCGAACAGAGACCAGATTAGATCATTTTACATTAAGGTTAATATAAGTATTCAGGGAACTTCTATCACATTTGTTGAATTTACGTCGCTCCTATTTCAGACAGCTTATTGGGCTAAGCGGCATCTCAAAGCGCATGAAACGACGAGTAAAATGCACTATTAAACTTCTAGGGTAGGGCAATCAGAGACCCGATTAGATCATTTTATATTATGGTTAATTTAAGAATTCAGCAAAATTCTATCACATTTGTTCAATTTACGTCGCTCCTATTTCAGATAGCGTATTGGGCTATGCGGCATCTCAAAGCGCATGAAATGACGAGAGAAATGCACTATTAAACTTCTAGGGTAGGGCAATCAGAGACCCGATTAGATCATTTTATATTATGGTTAATTTAAGAATTCAGCAAAATTCTATCACATTTGTTCAATTTACGTCGCTCCTATTTCAGATAGCGTATTGGGCTATGCGGCATCTCAAAGCGCATGAAATGACGAGAGAAATGCACTATTAAACTTCTAGGGTAGGGCAATCAGAGACCCGATTAGATCATTTTATATTATGGTTAATTTAAGAATTCAGCAAAATTCTATCACATTTGTTCAATTTACGTCGCTCCTATTTCAGATAGCGTATTGGGCTATGCGGCATCTCAAAGCGCATGAAATGACGAGAGAAATGCACTATTAAACTTCTTGGGTAGGGCGAACAAAGACCCGATTACATCATTTTACATTAAGGTTAAAATAAGAATTCAGCGAAATTCTATCACTTTTGTTCAATTTACGTCGCTCCTATTTCAGATAGCGTATTGGGCTAAGCTGCATCTCAAAGCGCAAGAAATGGCTCGTAAAATGCACTATTAAACTTCTAGGGTAGGGCAAACAGAGACCCCATTAGATCATTTTATATTATGGTTAATTTAAGAATTCAGCGAAATTCTATCACATTTGTTCAATTTACGTCGCTCCTATTTCAGATAGCGTATTGGGCTAAGCGGCATCTCAAAGCGCATGAAATGGCGAGTAAAATGCACTATTAAACTTCTATGATAGGGCAATCGGAGACCCGATTAGATCATTTTATATTTTGGTTAATATAAGAATCCAGCGAAATTCTATCACATTTGTTCAATTTACGTCGCTCCTATTTCGGATAGCTATTGGGCTAAGCGGCATCTCAAAGCGCATGAAATAACGAGAGAAATGCACTATTAAACTTCTTGGGTAGGGCGAACAGAGACCCGATTACATCATTTTATATTATGATTAATTTAAGAATTCAGCAAAATTCTGTCACATTTGTTCAATTTACATCGCTCCTATTTCAGATAGCGTATTGGGCTAAGCGGCATCTCAAAGCGCATGGAATGACGAGTAAAATGCACTAATAAACTTCTAGGATAAGGCAAACGGAGATCCGATTAGACCATTTTATATTACGGTTAATATAAGAATTCAGCCTAATTCCATCACATTTGTTCAATTTACGTCGTTCCTATTTCAGATAGCATACTGGGCTAGGCGGCATCTTAAAGCGCGTGGAATGGCGTGTAAAATGCACTATTAAACTTCTATATTAGGGCAATCAGAGACCCGATTAGATCATTTTATATTTTGGTTAATATAAGGATTCAGCGTAATTCTATCACATTTGTTCAATTTACGTCGCTCCTATTTCAGATAGCTATTGGGCTAAGCGGCATCTCAAAGCGCATGAAATGAAGAGAGAAATGCACTATTAAACTTCTTGGGTAGGGCGAACAGAGACCCGACTACATCATTTTATATTATGGTTAAAATAAGAATTCAGCGATATTCTATCGCATTTGTTCAATTTGCGTCGCTCCTATTTCAGATAGCGTATTGGGCTAAGCGGCATCTCAAAGCACATGAAATGACGAATAAAATGCACTATTAAACTTCTAGGGTAGGGCAATCAGAGACCCGATTAGATCATTTTATATTTTGGTTAATAAATGAATTCATCGAAATTCTATCACATTTGTTCAATTTACATCGCTCCTATTTCAGATAGCGTACTGGGCTAAGCGGCATCTCAAAGCGCAAGAAATGGCGAGTAAAATGCACTATTAAACTTCTAGGATAAGGCAAACAGAGACCCGATTAGATCATTTTATATTACGGTTAATATAAGAATTCAGCGTAATTCTGTGACATTTGTTCAACTTACGTAGCTCCTATTTCAGATAGCGTGCTGGGCTAGGCGGCAACTTAAAGCGCGTGGAATGGCGAGTAAAATGCACTGTTAAACTTCTATGATAGGGCAATGAGAGACCCGATTAGATCATTTTATATTTTGGTTAATATAAGAATTCAGCGAAGTTCTATCACATTTGTTTAATTTACGTCGCTCCTATTTCAGATAGCGTATTGGGCTAAGCGGCATCTCAAACCGCATGAAATGGCGAGTAAAATGCACTATTAAACTTCTAGAGTAGGGCAATCACAGACCCGATTAGATCATTTTATATTTTGGTTACTATAAGAATTCAGCGAAATTCTATCACATTTGTTCAATTTACGTCGCTCCTATTTCAGATAGCGTATTGGGCTAAGCGGCATCTTAAAGCGCGTGGAATGGCGTGTAAAATGCACTATTAAACTTCTATATTAGGGCAATCAGAGACCCGATTAGATCATTTTATATTTTGGTTAATATAAGGATTCAGCGTAATTCTATCACATTTGTTCAATTTACGTCGCTCCTATTTCAGATAGCTATTGGGCTAAGCGGCATCTCAAAGCGCATGAAATGAAGAGAGAAATGCACTATTAAACTTCTTGGGTAGGGCGAACAGAGACCCGACTACATCATTTTATATTATGGTTAAAATAAGAATTCAGCGATATTCTATCGCATTTGTTCAATTTGCGTCGCTCCTATTTCAGATAGCGTACTGGGCTAGGCGGCAACTTAAAGCGCGTGGAATGGCGAGTAAAATGCACTATTAAACTTCTATGATAGGGCAATCAGAGACCCGATTAGATCATTTTATATTTTGTTTAATATAAGAATCCAGCGAAATTCTATCACATTTGTTCAATTTACGTCGCTCCTATTTCAGATAGCGTATTGGGCTAAGCGGCATCTCACAGCGCACGAAAGGGCGAGTAAAATGCACTATTAAACTTCTAGGGAAGGGCAATCAGAGACCCGATATGATCCTTTCATATTTTGGTTAATATAAGAATTCAGCGAAATTCTATCACATTTGTTCAATTTACGTCGCTCCTATTTCAGATAGCGTATTGGGCTAAGCTGCATCTCAAAGCGCAAGAAATGGCTCGTAAAATGCACTATTAAACTTCTAGGGTAGGGCAAACAGAGACCGGATTAGATCATTTTATATTTTGGTTAATATAAGAATTCAGCGAAATTCTATCACATTTGTTCAATATACGTCGCTCCAATTTCAGACAGCTTATTGGGCTAAGAGGCATCGCAAAGCGCATGAATTGACGAGTGAAATGCACTATTAAACTTCTTGGGTAGGGCGAACAAAGACCCGATTAGATCATTTTACATTAAGGTTAATATAAGAATTCAGCGAAATTCTATCACATTTGTTCAATTTACGTCGCTCCTATTTCAGATAGCGTATTGGGCTAAGCGGCATCTCAAAGCGCATGAAATGGCAAGTAAAATGCACTATTAAACTTCTAGGGTAGGGCAAACAGAGACCCCATTAGATCATTTTATATTATGGTTAATTTAAGAATTCAGCGAAATTCTATCACATTTGTTCAATTTACGTCGCTCCTATTTCAGATAGCGTATTGGGCTAAGCGGCATCTCAAAGCGCATGAAATGGCGAGTAAAATGCACTATTAAACTTCTAGGGTAGGGCAATCAGAGACCCGATTAGATCATTTTATATTTTGGTTAATAAATGAATTCATCGAAATTCTATCACATTTGTTCAATTTACGTCGCTCCTATTTCAGATAGCGTATTGGGCTAAGCGGCATCTCAAAGCGCATGAAATGGGGAGTAAAATGCACTATTAAACGTCTAGGGTACGGCAATCAGAGACCCGATTAGATCATTTTATATTTTGGTTAATAAAAGAATTCATCGAAATTCTATCACATTTGTTCAATTTACATCGCTCCTATTTCAGATAGCGTACTGGGCTAAGCGGCATCTCAAAGCGCAAGAAATGGCGAGTAAAATGCACTATTAAACTTCTAGGATAAGGCAAACAGAGATCCGATTAGATCATTTTATATTACGGTTAATATAAGAATTCAGCGTAATTCTGTGACATTTGTTCAACTTACGTAGGTCCTATTTCAGATAGCGTGCTGGGCTAGGCGGCAAGTTAAAGCGCGTGGAATGGCGAGTAAAATGCACTGTTAAACTTCTATGATAGGGCAATCAGAGACCCGATTAGATCATTTTATATTTTGGTTAATATAAGAATTCAGCGAAATTCTATCACATTTGTTCAATTTACGTCGCTCCTATTTCAGATAGCTTATTGGGCTAAGCGGCATTGCAAAGCGCATGAATTGACGAGTAAAATGCACTATTAAACTTCTAGGATAAGGCAAACAGAGACCCGATTAGATCATTTTATATTACGGTTAATATAAGAATTCAGCGTAATTCTGTGACATTTGTTCAACTTACGTAGCTCCTATTTCAGATAGCGTACTGGGCTAGGCGGCAACTTAAAGCGCGTGGAATGGTGAGTAAAATGCACTATTAAACTTCTAGGGTAGGGCAATCAGAGACCCGATTAGATCATTTTATATTATGGTTAATATAAGAATTCAGCGAAGTTCTATCACATTTGTTTAATTTACGTCGCTCCTATTTCAGATAGCGTATCGCGCTAAGCGGCATCTCAAAGCGCATGAAATGGCGAGTAAAATGCACTATTAAACTTCTAGGATAAGGCAAACAGAGACCCGATTAGATCATTTTACATTAAGGTTAATATAAGAATTCAGCGAAATTCTATCACATTTGTTCAATTTACATCGCTCCTATTTCAGATAGCGACTTGTGCTAAGCGGCATCTCAAAGCGCAAGAAATGGCGAGTAAAATGCACTATTAAACTTCTAGGGTAGGGCAAACAGAGACCCCATTAGATCATTTTATATTATGGTTAATTTAAGAATGCAGCGAAATTCTATCACATTTGTTCAATTTACGTCGCTCCTATTTCAGATAGCGTATTGGGCTAAGCGGCATCTCAAAGCGCATGACATGGCGAGTAAAATGCACTATTAAACTTCTAGGGTAGGGCAATCAGAGACCCGATTAGATCATTTTATATTTTGGTTAATAAATGAATTCATCGAAATTCTATCACATTTGTTCAATTTACGTCGCTCCTATTTCAGATAGCGTATTGGGCTAAGCGGCATCTCAAAGCGCATGAAATGGCGAGTAAAATGCACTATTAAACTTCTAGGGTAGAGCAATCAGAGACCCGATTAGATCATTTTATATTTTGGTTAATAAAAGAATTCATCGAAATTCTATCACATTTGTTCAATTTACATCGCTCCTATTTCAGATAGCGTACTGGGCTAAGCGGCATCTCAAAGCGCAAGAAATGGCGAGTAAAATGCACTATTAAACTTCTAGGATAAGGCAAACAGAGACCCGATTAGATCATTTTATATTACGGTTAATATAAGAATTCAGCGTAATTCTGTGACATTTGCTCAACTTACGTAGCTCCTATTTCAGATAGCGTGCTGGGCTAGGCGGCAACTTAAAGCGCGTGGAATGGCGAGTAAAATGCACTGTTAAACTTCTATGATAGGGCAATCAGAGGCCCGATTAGATCATTTTATATTTTGGTTAATATAAGAATTCAGCGAAATTCAATCACATTTGTTCAATTTACGTCGCTCCTATTTCAGATAGCTTATTGGGCTAAGCGGCATCGCAAACCGCATGAATTGACGAGTAAAATGCACTATTAAACTTCTAGGATAAGGCAAACAGAGACCCGATTAGATCATTTTATATTACGGTTAATATAAGAATTCAGCGTAATTCTGTGACATTTGTTCAACTTACGTAGCTCCTATTTCAGATAGCGTACTGGGCTAGGCGGCAACTTAAAGCGCGTGGAATGGTGAGTAAAATGCACTATTAAACTTCTAGGGTAGGGCAATCAGAGACCCGATTAGATCATTTTATATTATGGTTAATATAAGAATTCAGCGAAGTTCTATCACATTTGTTTAATTTACGTCGCTCCTATTTCAGATAGCGTATTGGGTTAAGCGGCATCTCAAAGCGCATGAAATGGCGAGTAAAATGCACTATTAAACTTCTAGGGTAGGGCAATCAGAGACCCGAATAGATCATTTTATATTTTGGTTAATATAAGAATTCAGCGAAATTCTATCACATTTGTTCAATTTACGTCGCTCCTATTTCAGATAGCGTACTGGGCTAAGCGGCATCTCAAAGCGCATGAAATGGCGAGTAAAATGCACTATTAAACTTCTAGGGTAGGGCAATCAGAGACCCGATTAGATCATTTTATATTTTGGTTAATATAAGAATTCAGCGAAATTCTATCACATTTGTTCAATTTACGTCGCTCCTATTTCAGATAGCGTATTGGGCTAAGCGGCATCTCAAAGCGCATGAAATGGCGAGTACAATGCACTATTAAACTTCTACGGTAAGGCAAACAGAGACCCGATTAGATCATTTTATATTACGGTTAATCTAAGAATTCAGCGTAATTGTATCACATTTGTTCAACTTACGTCGCTCCTATTTAAGATAGCGTATCGGGCTAAGCGGCATCTCTAAGCGCATGAAATGGCGAGTAAAATGCACTATTAAACTTCTGCGGTAGGGCAAACAGAGACCCGATTAGATCATTTTATATTATGGTTAATTCAAGAATTCAGCAAAATTCTGTCACATTTGTTCAATTTACGTCGCTCCTATTTCAGATAGGGTACTGGGCTAGGCGGCATCTTAATGCGCGTGGAATGGCGAGTGAAATTCACTATTTAACATCGATGATAGGGCAATCAGAGACCCGATTAGATCATTTTATATTTGGGATAATATAAGATTTCAGGGAAATTCTATCACATCTGTTCAATTTACGTCGCTCCTATTTCAGATGGCGTATTGGGCTAAGCGGCATCTCGAAGGGCATGAAATGGCGAGTATAATGCACTATTAAACTTCTAGGATAAGGCAAACAGAGACCCGATTAGATCATTTTATATTACGGTTAATATAAGAATGCAGCGTAATTCTATCACATTTGTTCAACTTACGTCGCTCCTATTTCAGATAGCGTACTGGGATAGGCGGCATCTTAAAGCGCGTGGAATGGCGAGTAAAATGCACTATTAAACTTCTAGGGTAAGGCGAACAGAGACCCGATTAGATCATTTTATATTACGGTTAATATAAGAATGCAGCGTAATTCTATCACATTTGTTCAATTTACGTCGCTCCTATTTCAGATAGCGTACTGGGCTAGGCGGCATCTTAAAGCGCGTGGAATGGCGAGTGAAATTCACTATTAAACTTCTAGGATAAGGCAAACAGAGACCCGATTAGATCATTTTATATTTCGGTTAATATAAGAATTCAGCGTAATTCTATCACATTTGTTCAACTTACGTCGCTCCTATTTCAGATAGCGTACTGGGCTAGGCGGCATCTTAAAGCGCGTGGAATGGCGAGTAAAATGCACTACTAAACTTCTATGATAGGGCAATCAGAGACACGATTAGATCATTTTATATTACGGTTAATACAAGAACTCAGCGTAATTCTATCACATTTGTTCAACTACGTCGCTCCTATTTCAGACAGCATACTGGGCTAGGCGGCATCTTAAAGCGCGTGGAATGGCGAGTAAAATGCACTATTAAACTTCTATGATAGGGCTATCAGAGACCCGATTAGATCATTTTATATTTTGTTTAATATAAGACTTCAGGGAAATTCTATCACATTTGTTCAATTTACATTGCTCCTATTTCAGATAGGTTACAGGGCTAAGCGGCATCGCAAAGCGCATGAATTGACGAGTAAAATGCACTATTAAACTTCTAGGATAAGGCAAACAGAGACCCGATTAGATCATTTCATATTACGGTTAATACAAGAATTCAGCGTAATTCTATCACATTTGTTCAATTTACGTCGCTCCTATTTCAGGTAGCGTATTGGGCTAAGCGGCATCTCAAAGCGCATGAAATGGCGAGTGAAGTGCACTGTTAAACTTCTAGGGTAAGGGAAAGAGAGACCCGATTACATCATTTTATATTATAGTTAATTTAAGAATTCAGCGAAATTCTATCACATTTGTTCAATTTACGTCGCTCCTATTTCAGATAGCGTATCGGGCTAAGCGGCATCTCTAAGCGCATGAAATGGCGAGTAAAATGCACTATTAAACTTCTGCGGTAGGGCAAACAGAGACCCGATTAGATCATTTTATATTATGGTTAATTCAAGAATTCAGCAAAATTCTGTCACATTTGTTCAATTTACGTCGCTCCTATTTCAGATAGGGTACTGGGCTAGGCGGCATCTTAATGCGCGTGGAATGGCGAGTGAAATTCACTATTTAACATCGATGATAGGGCAATCAGAGACCCGATTAGATCATTTTATATTTGGGATAATATAAGATTTCAGGGAAATTCTATCACATCTGTTCAATTTACGTCGCTCCTATTTCAGATAGCGTATTGGGCTAAGCGGCATCTCAAAGCGCAAGAAATGGCGAGTAAAATGCACTATTAAACTTCTAGGGTAGGGCAAACAGAGACCCGATAAGATCTTTTTATATTATGGTTAATTTAAGAATTCAGCGAAACTCTATCACATTTGTTCAATTTATGTCGCTCCTATTTCAGATGGCGTATTGGGATAAGCGGCAGCTCAATGCGCATGAAATGTCGAGTAAAATGCACTATTAAACTTCTAGGATAAGGCAAACGGAGACCCGATTAGATCATTTTATGTTACGGTTAATATAAGAATTCAGCGTAATTCTATCACATTTGTTCAACTTACGTCGCTCCTATTTCAGATAGCATACTGGGCTAGGCGGCATTTTAAAGCGCGTGGAATGGCGAGTAAAATGCACTATTAAACTTCTATGATAGGGCTATCAGAGACCCGATTAGATCATTTTATATTTTGGTTAATATAAGAATTCAGCGAAATTCTGTCACATTCGTTCAATTTACGTCGCTCCTATTTCAGATAGCGTATTGGGCTAAGCGGCATCTCAAAGCGCATGAAATGGCGAGTAAAATGCACTATTAAACTTCTAGGGTTGGGCGAACAAAGACCCGATTAGATCATTTTACATTAAGGTTAATATAAGAATTCAGGCAAATTCTATCACATTTGTTCAATTTACGTCGCTCCTATTTCAGATAGCGTATTGGGCTAAACGGCATCTCAAAGCGCATGAAATGGCGTGTAAAATGCACTATTAAACTTCTAGGGTAGGGCAATCAGAGACCCGATTAGATCATTTTATATTTTGGTTAATATAAGAATTCAGCGAAATTCTATCACATTTGTTCAATTTACGTCGCTCCTATTTCAGATAGCGTATTGGGCTAAGCGGCATCTCAAAGCGCATGAAATGACGAGTAAAATGCACTATTAAACTTCTAGGGTAGGGCAACCAGAGACCCGATTAGATCATTTTATATTATCGTTAATTTAAGAATTCAGCAAAATTCTATCACATTTGTTCAATTTACGTCGTTCCTATTTCAGATAGCATACTGGGCTAGGCGGCATCTTAAAGCGCGTGGAATGGCGAGTAAAATGCACTATTAATCTTCTATGATAGGGCAATCAGAGACCCGATGAGATCATTTTATATTTTGGTTAATATAAGAATTCAGCGTAATTCTATCACATTTGTTCAATTTACGTCGCTCCTATATCAGATAGCATATTGGGCTAAGCGGCATCTCAAAGCGCATGAAATGGCGAGTAAAATGCACTATTAAACTTCTAGGGTAAGGCAAACAGAGACCCGATTCGATGATTTTATATTACGGTTAATATAAGAATTCAGCGAAATTCTATCACATTTGTTCAATTTACGTCGCTCCTATTTCAGATAGCGTATTGGGATAAGCGGCATCTCAAAGCGCACGAAAGGGCGAGTAAAATGCACTATTAAACTTCTAGGGTAGGGCAAACAGAGACCCCATTAGATCATTTTATATTTTGGTTAATATAAGAATTCAGCGAAATTCTATAACATTTTTTCAATTTACGTCGCTCCTATTTCAGATAGTGTACTGGGCTAGGCGGCATCTTAAAGCGCGTGGAAGGGCGAGTAAAATGCACTACTAAACTTCTATGATAGGGCAATCAGAGTCCCGTTTAGATCATTTTATATTTTCTTTAATATAAGATTTCAGGGAAATTCTATCACATTTGTTCAAGTTACGTCGCTCCTATTTCAGATAGCTATTGGGCTAAGCGGCATCTCAAAGCGCATGAAACGACGAGAGAAATGTACTATTAAACTTCTTGGGTAGGGCGAACAGAGACCCGATTACATCATTTTATATTATGGTTAATTTAAGAATTCAGCAAAATTCTATCACATTTGTTCAATTTACATCGCTCCTATTTCAGATAGCGTATTGGGCTAAGCGGCATCTCAAAGCGCATGTAATGACGAGTAAAATGCACTAATAAACTTCTAGGATAAGGCAAACGGAGATCCGATTAGACCATTTTATATTACGGTTAATATAAGAATGCAGCGTAATTCTATAACATTTGTTCAACTTACGTCGCTCCTATTTCAGATAGCGTACTGGGCTAGGCGGCATCTCAAAGCGCGTGGAAGGGCGAGTAAAATGCACTACTAAACTTCTATGGTAGGGCAATCAGAGTCCCGTTTAGATCATTTTATGTATTGTTTAATATAAGATTTCAGGGAAATTCTATCACATTTGTTCAATTTACGTCGCTCCTATTTCAGATAGCGTATTGGGCTAAGCGGCACCTCAAAGCGTATGAAATGACGAGAGAAATGCACTATTAAACTTCTTGGGTAGGGCGAACAGAGACCGGATTAGGTCATTTCATATTATGGTTAATTACAGAATTCAGCGAAATTCTATCACATTTGTTCAATTTACATCGCTCCTAATTCAAATAGCGTATTGGGCTAAGCGGCATCTCAATGCGCATGAAATGGCGAGTAAAATGCACTATTAAACTTCTAGGATAAGGCAAACGGAGACCCGATTAGACCATTTTTTATTACGGTTAATATAAGAATTCAGCGTTATTCTATCACATTTGTTCAACTTACGTCGATCCTATTTCAGATAGCGTACTCTGATAGGCGGCATCCTAAAGCGCGTGGAATGGCGAGTAAAATGCACTATTAAACTTCTAGGGTAGGGCAATCAAACACCCGATTAGATCATTTTATATTTTGGTTAATATAAGAATTCAGCGAAATTCTATCACATTTGTTCAATTTACGTCGCTCCTATTTCAGATAGCGTATTGGGCTAAGCGGCATCTCAAAGCGCCTGGAATGGCGAGTGAAATGCACTATTAAGCTTCTAGGGTAGGGCGAACAGAGACCCGAATAGATCATTTTATATTACGGTTAATATAAGAATTCAGCGTAATTCTATCACATTTGTTCAACTAACGTCGCTCCTATTTCAGATAGCGTACTGCGCTAGGCGGCATCTTAAAGCGCGTGGAACGGCGAGTAAAATGCACTACTAAACTTCTATGATAGGGTAATCAGAGTTCCGAATAGATCATTTTATATTTTGTTTACTATAACATTTCAGGGAAATTCTATCACATTTGTTCAATTTACGTCGCTCCTATTTCAGATAGCGTATTGGGCTAAGCGGCATCTCAAAGCGCAAGAAATGGCGAGTACAATGCACCATTAAGCTTCTAGGATAAGGCAAACAGAGACCCGATTAGATCATTTTATATTACGGTTAATATAAGAATTCAGCGTAATTCTGTGACATTTGTTCAACTTACGTAGCTCCTATTTCAGATAGCGTGCTGGGCTAGGCGGCAACTTAAAGCGCGTGGAATGGCGAGTAAAATGCACTGTTAAACTTCTATGATAGGGCAATCAGAGACCCGATTAGATCATTTTATATTTTGGTTAATATAAGAATTCAGCGAAATTCTATCACATTTGTTCAATTTACGTCGCTCCTATTTCAGATAGCTTATTGGGCTAAGCGGCATCGCAAAGCGCATGAATTGACGAGTAAAATGCACTATTAAACTTCTAGGATAAGGCAAACAGAGACCCGATTAGATCATTTTATATTACGGTTAAAATAAGAATTCAGCGTAATTCTGTGACATTTGTTCAACTTACGTAGCTCCTATTTCAGATAGCGTACTGGGCTAGGCGGCAACTTAAAGCGCGTGGAATGGTGAGTAAAATGCACTATTAAACTTCTAGTGTAGGGCAATCAGAGACCCGATTAGATCATTTTATATTATGGTTAATATAAGAATTCAGCAAGATTCTATCACATTTGTTCAATTTACGTCGTTCCTATTTCAGATAGCATACTGGGCTAGGCGTCATCTTAAAGCGCGTGGAATGGCGAGTGAAATGCACTATTAATCTTCTATGATAGGGCAATCAGAGACCCGATTTGATCATTTTATATTATGGTTAATATAAGAATTCAGCGAAGTTCTATCACATTTGTTTAATTTACGTCGCTCCTATTTCAGATAGCGTATTGGGCTAAGCGGCATCTCAAAGCTCATGAAATGGCGAGTAAAATGCACTATTAAACTTCTAGGGTAGGGCAATCAGAGACCCGATTAGATCATTTTATATTTTGGATAATATAAGAATTCAGCGAAATTCTATCACATTTGTTCAATTTACGTCGCTCCTATTTCAGATAGCGTATTGGGCTAAGCGGCATCTCAAAGCGCATGAAATGGCGAGTAAAATGCACTATTAAACTTCTAGGGTAGGGCAATCAGAGACCCGATTAGATCATTTTATATTTTGGTTAATATAAGAATTCAGCGAAATTCTATCACATTTGTTCAATTTACGTCGCTCCTATTTCAGATAGCGTATTGGGCTAAGCGGCATCTCAAAGCGCATGAAATGGCGAGTAAAATGCACTATTAAACTTCTAGGGTAGGGCGAACAGACACCCGAATAGATCATTTTATATTACGGTTAATATAAGAATTCAGCGTAATTCTATCACATTTGTTCAACTAACGTCGCTCCTATTTCATATAGCGTACTGGGCTAGGCGGCATCTTAAAGCGCGTGGAATGGCGAGTAAAATGCACTTCTAAACTTCTATGATAGGGCAATCAGAGTTACGAATAGATCATTTTATATTTTGTTTACTATAACATTTCAGGGAAATTCTATCACATTTGTTCAATTTACGTCGCTCCTATTTCAGATAGCGTATTGGGCTAAGCGGCATCTCAAAGCGCAAGAAATGACGAGTAAAATTTACTATTAAACTTCTAGGGTAGGGCAAACAGAGACCCCATTAGATCATTTTATATTTTGGTTAATATAAGAATTCAGCGAAATTCTATCACATTCTTTCAATTTACGTCGCTCCAATTTCAGATAGTGTACTGGGCTAGACGGCATCTTAAAGCGCGTGGAAGGGCGAGTAAAATGCACTACTAAACGTCTATGATAGGGCAATCAGAGTCCCGTTTAGATCATTTTATATTTTCTTTAATATAAGATTTCAGGGAAATTCTATCACATTTGTTCAATTTACGTCGCTCCTATTTCAGATAGCTATTGGGCTAAGCGGCATCTCAAAGCGCATGAAATGACGAGAGAAATGCACTATTAAACTTCTTGGGTAGGGCCAACAGAGACCCGATTACATCATTTTATATTATGGTTAATTTAAGAATTCAGCAAAATTCTATCACATTTGTTCAATTTACATCGCTCCTATTTCATATAGCGTATTGGGCTAAGCGGCATCTCAAAGCGCATGGAATGACGAGTAAAATGCACTAATAAACTTCTAGGGTAGGGCAAACAGAGACCCCATTAGATCATTTTATACTATGGTTAATTTAAGAATTCAGCGAAATTCTATCACATTTGTTCAATTTACGTCGCTCCTATTTCAGATAGCATACTGGGCTAGGCGGCATCTTAAAGCGCGTGGAATGGCGTGTAAAATGCACTATTAAACTTCTATATTAGGGCAATCAGAGACCCGATTAGATCATTTTATATTTTGGTTAATATAAGGATTCAGCGTAATTCTATCACATTTGTTCAATTTACGTCGCTCCTATTTCATATAGCGTATTGGTCTAAGCGGCATCTCAAAGCGCATGAGATGGCGAGTAAAATGCACTATTAAACTTCTAGTGTAAGGCAAACAGAGACCCGATTAGATCATTTTATATTACGGTTAATATAAGAATTCAGCGTAATGCTATCACATTTGTTCAATTTACGTCGCTCCTACTTCAGATAGTGTACTGGGCTAGGCGGCATCTTAAAGCGCGTGGAAGGGCGAGTAAAATGCACTACTAAACGTCTATGATAGGGCAATCAGAGTCCCGTTTAGATCATTTTATATTTTCTTTAATATAAGATTTCAGGGAAATTCTATCACATTTGTTCAATTTACGTCGCTCCTATTTCAGATAGCGTATTGGGCTAAGCGGCATCTCACAGCGCACGAAAGGGCGAGTAAAATGCACTATTAAGCTTCTAGGGTTGGGCACATAGAGACCCGATTAGATCATTTTATATTATGGTTAATTTAAGAATTCAGCGAAATTCTATCACATTTGTTCAACTTACGTAGCTCCTATTTCAGATAGCGTGCTGGGCTAGGCGGCAACTTAAAGCGCGTGGAATGGCGAGTAAAATGCACTGTTAAACTTCTATGATAGGGCAATCAGAGACCCGATTAGATCATTTTATATTTTGGTTAATATAAGAATTCAGCGAAATTCTATCACATTTGTTCAATTTACGTCGCTCCTATTTCAGATAGCGTATTGGGCTAAGAGGCATCTCAAAGCGCATGAAATGGCGTGTAAAATGCACTATTAAGCTTCTAGGGTTGGGCACATAGAGACCCGATTAGATCATTTTATATTATGGTTAATTTAAGAGTTCAGCGAAATCCTATCACATTTGTTCATTTTACGTCGCTCCTATTTCAGATAGCGTATTGGGCTAAGCGGCATCTCAAAGCGCATGAAATGGCGAGTAAAGTGCACTATTAAACTTCTAGGGCATGGCGAACAGAGACCAGATTAGATCATTTTACATTAAGGTTAATATAAGTATTCAGGGAACTTCTATCACATTTGTTGAATTTACGTCGCTCCTATTTCAGACAGCTTATTGGGCTAAGCGGCATCTCAAAGCGCATGAAACGACGAGTAAAATGCACTATTAAACTTCTAGGGTAGGGCAATCAGAGACCCGATTAGATCATTTTATATTATGGTTAATTTAAGAATTCAGCAAAATTCTATCACATTTGTTCAATTTACGTCGCTCCTATTTCAGATAGCGTATTGGGCTATGCGGCATCTCAAAGCGCATGAAATGACGAGAGAAATGCACTATTAAACTTCTAGGGTAGGGCAATCAGAGACCCGATTAGATCATTTTATATTATGGTTAATTTAAGAATTCAGCAAAATTCTATCACATTTGTTCAATTTACGTCGCTCCTATTTCAGATAGCGTATTGGGCTATGCGGCATCTCAAAGCGCATGAAATGACGAGAGAAATGCACTATTAAACTTCTAGGGTAGGGCAATCAGAGACCCGATTAGATCATTTTATATTATGGTTAATTTAAGAATTCAGCAAAATTCTATCACATTTGTTCAATTTACGTCGCTCCTATTTCAGATAGCGTATTGGGCTATGCGGCATCTCAAAGCGCATGAAATGACGAGAGAAATGCACTATTAAACTTCTTGGGTAGGGCGAACAAAGACCCGATTACATCATTTTACATTAAGGTTAAAATAAGAATTCAGCGAAATTCTATCACTTTTGTTCAATTTACGTCGCTCCTATTTCAGATAGCGTATTGGGCTAAGCTGCATCTCAAAGCGCAAGAAATGGCTCGTAAAATGCACTATTAAACTTCTAGGGTAGGGCAAACAGAGACCCCATTAGATCATTTTATATTATGGTTAATTTAAGAATTCAGCGAAATTCTATCACATTTGTTCAATTTACGTCGCTCCTATTTCAGATAGCGTATTGGGCTAAGCGGCATCTCAAAGCGCATGAAATGGCGAGTAAAATGCACTATTAAACTTCTATGATAGGGCAATCGGAGACCCGATTAGATCATTTTATATTTTGGTTAATATAAGAATCCAGCGAAATTCTATCACATTTGTTCAATTTACGTCGCTCCTATTTCAGATAGCGTATTGGGCTAAGCGGCATCTTAAAGCGCGTGGAAGGGCGAGTAAAATGCACTACTAAACGTCTATGATAGGGCAATCAGAGTCCCGTTTAGATCATTTTATATTTTCTTTAATATAAGATTTCAGGGAAATTCTATCACATTTGTTCAATTTACGTCGCTCCTATTTCGGATAGCTATTGGGCTAAGCGGCATCTCAAAGCGCATGAAATAACGAGAGAAATGCACTATTAAACTTCTTGGGTAGGGCGAACAGAGACCCGATTACATCATTTTATATTATGATTAATTTAAGAATTCAGCAAAATTCTGTCACATTTGTTCAATTTACATCGCTCCTATTTCAGATAGCGTATTGGGCTAAGCGGCATCTCAAAGCGCATGGAATGACGAGTAAAATGCACTAATAAACTTCTAGGATAAGGCAAACGGAGATCCGATTAGACCATTTTATATTACGGTTAATATAAGAATTCAGCCTAATTCCATCACATTTGTTCAATTTACGTCGTTCCTATTTCAGATAGCATACTGGGCTAGGCGGCATCTTAAAGCGCGTGGAATGGCGTGTAAAATGCACTATTAAACTTCTATATTAGGGCAATCAGAGACCCGATTAGATCATTTTATATTTTGGTTAATATAAGGATTCAGCGTAATTCTATCACATTTGTTCAATTTACGTCGCTCCTATTTCAGATAGCTATTGGGCTAAGCGGCATCTCAAAGCGCATGAAATGAAGAGAGAAATGCACTATTAAACTTCTTGGGTAGGGCGAACAGAGACCCGACTACATCATTTTATATTATGGTTAAAATAAGAATTCAGCGATATTCTATCGCATTTGTTCAATTTGCGTCGCTCCTATTTCAGATAGCGTATTGGGCTAAGCGGCATCTCAAAGCACATGAAATGACGAATAAAATGCACTATTAAACTTCTAGGGTAGGGCAATCAGAGACCCGATTAGATCATTTTATATTTTGGTTAATAAATGAATTCATCGAAATTCTATCACATTTGTTCAATTTACATCGCTCCTATTTCAGATAGCGTACTGGGCTAAGCGGCATCTCAAAGCGCAAGAAATGGCGAGTAAAATGCACTATTAAACTTCTAGGATAAGGCAAACAGAGACCCGATTAGATCATTTTATATTACGGTTAATATAAGAATTCAGCGTAATTCTGTGACATTTGTTCAACTTACGTAGCTCCTATTTCAGATAGCGTGCTGGGCTAGGCGGCAACTTAAAGCGCGTGGAATGGCGAGTAAAATGCACTGTTAAACTTCTATGATAGGGCAATGAGAGACCCGATTAGATCATTTTATATTTTGGTTAATATAAGAATTCAGCGAAGTTCTATCACATTTGTTTAATTTACGTCGCTCCTATTTCAGATAGCGTATTGGGCTAAGCGGCATCTCAAAGCGCATGAAATGGCGAGTAAAATGCACTATTAAACTTCTAGAGTAGGGCAATCACAGACCCGATTAGATCATTTTATATTTTGGTTACTATAAGAATTCAGCGAAATTCTATCACATTTGTTCAATTTACGTCGCTCCTATTTCAGATAGCGTATTGGGCTAAGCGGCATCTTAAAGCGCGTGGAATGGCGTGTAAAATGCACTATTAAACTTCTATATTAGGGCAATCAGAGACCCGATTAGATCATTTTATATTTTGGTTAATATAAGGATTCAGCGTAATTCTATCACATTTGTTCAATTTACGTCGCTCCTATTTCAGATAGCTATTGGGCTAAGCGGCATCTCAAAGCGCATGAAATGAAGAGAGAAATGCACTATTAAACTTCTTGGGTAGGGCGAACAGAGACCCGACTACATCATTTTATATTATGGTTAAAATAAGAATTCAGCGATATTCTATCGCATTTGTTCAATTTGCGTCGCTCCTATTTCAGATAGCGTACTGGGCTAGGCGGCAACTTAAAGCGCGTGGAATGGCGAGTAAAATGCACTATTAAACTTCTATGATAGGGCAATCAGAGACCCGATTAGATCATTTTATATTTTGTTTAATATAAGAATCCAGCGAAATTCTATCACATTTGTTCAATTTACGTCGCTCCTATTTCAGATAGCGTATTGGGCTAAGCGGCATCTCACAGCGCACGAAAGGGCGAGTAAAATGCACTATTAAACTTCTAGGGAAGGGCAATCAGAGACCCGATATGATCCTTTCATATTTTGGTTAATATAAGAATTCAGCGAAATTCTATCACATTTGTTCAATTTACGTCGCTCCTATTTCAGATAGCGTATTGGGCTAAGCTGCATCTCAAAGCGCAAGAAATGGCTCGTAAAATGCACTATTAAACTTCTAGGGTAGGGCAAACAGAGACCGGATTAGATCATTTTATATTTTGGTTAATATAAGAATTCAGCGAAATTCTATCACATTTGTTCAATATACGTCGCTCCAATTTCAGACAGCTTATTGGGCTAAGAGGCATCGCAAAGCGCATGAATTGACGAGTGAAATGCACTATTAAACTTCTTGGGTAGGGCGAACAAAGACCCGATTAGATCATTTTACATTAAGGTTAATATAAGAATTCAGCGAAATTCTATCACATTTGTTCAATTTACGTCGCTCCTATTTCAGATAGCGTATTGGGCTAAGCGGCATCTCAAAGCGCATGAAATGGCAAGTAAAATGCACTATTAAACTTCTAGGGTAGGGCAAACAGAGACCCCATTAGATCATTTTATATTATGGTTAATTTAAGAATTCAGCGAAATTCTATCACATTTGTTCAATTTACGTCGCTCCTATTTCAGATAGCGTATTGGGCTAAGCGGCATCTCAAAGCGCATGAAATGGCGAGTAAAATGCACTATTAAACTTCTAGGGTAGGGCAATCAGAGACCCGATTAGATCATTTTATATTTTGGTTAATAAATGAATTCATCGAAATTCTATCACATTTGTTCAATTTACGTCGCTCCTATTTCAGATAGCGTATTGGGCTAAGCGGCATCTCAAAGCGCATGAAATGGGGAGTAAAATGCACTATTAAACGTCTAGGGTACGGCAATCAGAGACCCGATTAGATCATTTTATATTTTGGTTAATAAAAGAATTCATCGAAATTCTATCACATTTGTTCAATTTACATCGCTCCTATTTCAGATAGCGTACTGGGCTAAGCGGCATCTCAAAGCGCAAGAAATGGCGAGTAAAATGCACTATTAAACTTCTAGGATAAGGCAAACAGAGATCCGATTAGATCATTTTATATTACGGTTAATATAAGAATTCAGCGTAATTCTGTGACATTTGTTCAACTTACGTAGGTCCTATTTCAGATAGCGTGCTGGGCTAGGCGGCAAGTTAAAGCGCGTGGAATGGCGAGTAAAATGCACTGTTAAACTTCTATGATAGGGCAATCAGAGACCCGATTAGATCATTTTATATTTTGGTTAATATAAGAATTCAGCGAAATTCTATCACATTTGTTCAATTTACGTCGCTCCTATTTCAGATAGCTTATTGGGCTAAGCGGCATTGCAAAGCGCATGAATTGACGAGTAAAATGCACTATTAAACTTCTAGGATAAGGCAAACAGAGACCCGATTAGATCATTTTATATTACGGTTAATATAAGAATTCAGCGTAATTCTGTGACATTTGTTCAACTTACGTAGCTCCTATTTCAGATAGCGTACTGGGCTAGGCGGCAACTTAAAGCGCGTGGAATGGTGAGTAAAATGCACTATTAAACTTCTAGGGTAGGGCAAACAGAGACCCCATTAGATCATTTTATATTATGGTTAATTTAAGAATGCAGCGAAATTCTATCACATTTGTTCAATTTACGTCGCTCCTATTTCAGATAGCGTATTGGGCTAAGCGGCATCTCAAAGCGCATGACATGGCGAGTAAAATGCACTATTAAACTTCTAGGGTAGGGCAATCAGAGACCCGATTAGATCATTTTATATTTTGGTTAATAAATGAATTCATCGAAATTCTATCACATTTGTTCAATTTACGTCGCTCCTATTTCAGATAGCGTATTGGGCTAAGCGGCATCTCAAAGCGCATGAAATGGCGAGTAAAATGCACTATTAAACTTCTAGGGTAGAGCAATCAGAGACCCGATTAGATCATTTTATATTTTGGTTAATAAAAGAATTCATCGAAATTCTATCACATTTGTTCAATTTACATCGCTCCTATTTCAGATAGCGTACTGGGCTAAGCGGCATCTCAAAGCGCAAGAAATGGCGAGTAAAATGCACTATTAAACTTCTAGGATAAGGCAAACAGAGACCCGATTAGATCATTTTATATTACGGTTAATATAAGAATTCAGCGTAATTCTGTGACATTTGCTCAACTTACGTAGCTCCTATTTCAGATAGCGTGCTGGGCTAGGCGGCAACTTAAAGCGCGTGGAATGGCGAGTAAAATGCACTGTTAAACTTCTATGATAGGGCAATCAGAGGCCCGATTAGATCATTTTATATTTTGGTTAATATAAGAATTCAGCGAAATTCAATCACATTTGTTCAATTTACGTCGCTCCTATTTCAGATAGCTTATTGGGCTAAGCGGCATCGCAAACCGCATGAATTGACGAGTAAAATGCACTATTAAACTTCTAGGATAAGGCAAACAGAGACCCGATTAGATCATTTTATATTACGGTTAATATAAGAATTCAGCGTAATTCTGTGACATTTGTTCAACTTACGTAGCTCCTATTTCAGATAGCGTACTGGGCTAGGCGGCAACTTAAAGCGCGTGGAATGGTGAGTAAAATGCACTATTAAACTTCTAGGGTAGGGCAATCAGAGACCCGATTAGATCATTTTATATTATGGTTAATATAAGAATTCAGCGAAGTTCTATCACATTTGTTTAATTTACGTCGCTCCTATTTCAGATAGCGTATTGGGTTAAGCGGCATCTCAAAGCGCATGAAATGGCGAGTAAAATGCACTATTAAACTTCTAGGGTAGGGCAATCAGAGACCCGAATAGATCATTTTATATTTTGGTTAATATAAGAATTCAGCGAAATTCTATCACATTTGTTCAATTTACGTCGCTCCTATTTCAGATAGCGTACTGGGCTAAGCGGCATCTCAAAGCGCATGAAATGGCGAGTAAAATGCACTATTAAACTTCTAGGGTAGGGCAATCAGAGACCCGATTAGATCATTTTATATTTTGGTTAATATAAGAATTCAGCGAAATTCTATCACATTTGTTCAATTTACGTCGCTCCTATTTCAGATAGCGTATTGGGCTAAGCGGCATCTCAAAGCGCATGAAATGGCGAGTACAATGCACTATTAAACTTCTACGGTAAGGCAAACAGAGACCCGATTAGATCATTTTATATTACGGTTAATCTAAGAATTCAGCGTAATTGTATCACATTTGTTCAACTTACGTCGCTCCTATTTAAGATAGCGTATCGGGCTAAGCGGCATCTCAAAGCGCATGAAATGGCGAGTAAAATGCACTATTAAACTTCTGCGGTAGGGCAAACAGAGACCCGATTAGATCATTTTATATTATGGTTAATTCAAGAATTCAGCAAAATTCTGTCACATTTGTTCAATTTACGTCGCTCCTATTTCAGATAGGGTACTGGGCTAGGCGGCATCTTAATGCGCGTGGAATGGCGAGTGAAATTCACTATTTAACATCGATGATAGGGCAATCAGAGACCCGATTAGATCATTTTATATTTTGGATAATATAAGATTTCAGGGAAATTCTATCACATCTGTTCAATTTACGTCGCTCCTATTTCAGATGGCGTATTGGGCTAAGCGGCATCTCGAAGGGCATGAAATGGCGAGTATAATGCACTATTAAACTTCTAGGATAAGGCAAACAGAGACCCGATTAGATCATTTTATATTACGGTTAATATAAGAATGCAGCGTAATTCTATCACATTTGTTCAACTTACGTCGCTCCTATTTCAGATAGCGTACTGGGATAGGCGGCATCTTAAAGCGCGTGGAATGGCGAGTAAAATGCACTATTAAACTTCTAGGGTAAGGCGAACAGAGACCCGATTAGATCATTTTATATTACGGTTAATATAAGAATGCAGCGTAATTCTATCACATTTGTTCAATTTACGTCGCTCCTATTTCAGATAGCGTACTGGGCTAGGCGGCATCTTAAAGCGCGTGGAATGGCGAGTGAAATTCACTATTAAACTTCTAGGATAAGGCAAACAGAGACCCGATTAGATCATTTTATATTTCGGTTAATATAAGAATTCAGCGTAATTCTATCACATTTGTTCAACTTACGTCGCTCCTATTTCAGATAGCGTACTGGGCTAGGCGGCATCTTAAAGCGCGTGGAATGGCGAGTAAAATGCACTACTAAACTTCTATGATAGGGCAATCAGAGACACGATTAGATCATTTTATATTACGGTTAATACAAGAACTCAGCGTAATTCTATCACATTTGTTCAACTACGTCGCTCCTATTTCAGACAGCATACTGGGCTAGGCGGCATCTTAAAGCGCGTGGAATGGCGAGTAAAATGCACTATTAAACTTCTATGATAGGGCTATCAGAGACCCGATTAGATCATTTTATATTTTGTTTAATATAAGACTTCAGGGAAATTCTATCACATTTGTTCAATTTACATTGCTCCTATTTCAGATAGGTTACAGGGCTAAGCGGCATCGCAAAGCGCATGAATTGACGAGTAAAATGCACTATTAAACTTCTAGGATAAGGCAAACAGAGACCCGATTAGATCATTTCATATTACGGTTAATACAAGAATTCAGCGTAATTCTATCACATTTGTTCAATTTACGTCGCTCCTATTTCAGGTAGCGTATTGGGCTAAGCGGCATCTCAAAGCGCATGAAATGGCGAGTGAAGTGCACTGTTAAACTTCTAGGGTAAGGGAAAGAGAGACCCGATTACATCATTTTATATTATAGTTAATTTAAGAATTCAGCGAAATTCTATCACATTTGTTCAATTTACGTCGCTCCTATTTCAGATAGCGTATCGGGCTAAGCGGCATCTCTAAGCGCATGAAATGGCGAGTAAAATGCACTATTAAACTTCTGCGGTAGGGCAAACAGAGACCCGATTAGATCATTTTATATTATGGTTAATTCAAGAATTCAGCAAAATTCTGTCACATTTGTTCAATTTACGTCGCTCCTATTTCAGATAGGGTACTGGGCTAGGCGGCATCTTAATGCGCGTGGAATGGCGAGTGAAATTCACTATTTAACATCGATGATAGGGCAATCAGAGACCCGATTAGATCATTTTATATTTGGGATAATATAAGATTTCAGGGAAATTCTATCACATCTGTTCAATTTACGTCGCTCCTATTTCAGATAGCGTATTGGGCTAAACGGCATCTCAAAGCGCATGAAATGGCGTGTAAAATGCACTATTAAACTTCTAGGGTAGGGCAATCAGAGACCCGATTAGATCATTTTATATTTTGGTTAATATAAGAATTCAGCGAAATTCTGTCACATTCGTTCAATTTACGTCGCTCCTATTTCAGATAGCGTATTGGGCTAAGCGGCATCTCAAAGCGCATGAAATGGCGAGTAAAATGCACTATTAAACTTCTAGGGTTGGGCGAACAAAGACCCGATTAGATCATTTTACATTAAGGTTAATATAAGAATTCAGGCAAATTCTATCACATTTGTTCAATTTACGTCGCTCCTATTTCAGATAGCGTATTGGGCTAAACGGCATCTCAAAGCGCATGAAATGGCGTGTAAAATGCACTATTAAACTTCTAGGGTAGGGCAATCAGAGACCCGATTAGATCATTTTATATTTTGGTTAATATAAGAATTCAGCGAAATTCTATCACATTTGTTCAATTTACGTCGCTCCTATTTCAGATAGCGTATTGGGCTAAGCGGCATCTCAAAGCGCATGAAATGACGAGTAAAATGCACTATTAAACTTCTAGGGTAGGGCAACCAGAGACCCGATTAGATCATTTTATATTATCGTTAATTTAAGAATTCAGCAAAATTCTATCACATTTGTTCAATTTACGTCGTTCCTATTTCAGATAGCATACTGGGCTAGGCGGCATCTTAAAGCGCGTGGAATGGCGAGTAAAATGCACTATTAATCTTCTATGATAGGGCAATCAGAGACCCGATGAGATCATTTTATATTTTGGTTAATATAAGAATTCAGCGTAATTCTATCACATTTGTTCAATTTACGTCGCTCCTATATCAGATAGCATATTGGGCTAAGCGGCATCTCAAAGCGCATGAAATGGCGAGTAAAATGCACTATTAAACTTCTAGGGTAAGGCAAACAGAGACCCGATTAGATCATTTTATATTATCGTTAATTTAAGAATTCAGCAAAATTCTATCACATTTGTTCAATTTACGTCGTTCCTATTTCAGATAGCATACTGGGCTAGGCGGCATCTTAAAGCGCGTGGAATGGCGAGTAAAATGCACTATTAATCTTCTATGATAGGGCAATCAGAGACCCGATGAGATCATTTTATATTTTGGTTAATATAAGAATTCAGCGTAATTCTATCACATTTGTTCAATTTACGTCGCTCCTATATCAGATAGCATATTGGGCTAAGCGGCATCTCAAAGCGCATGAAATGGCGAGTAAAATGCACTATTAAACTTCTAGGGTAAGGCAAACAGAGACCCGATTCGATGATTTTATATTACGGTTAATATAAGAATTCAGCGAAATTCTATCACATTTGTTCAATTTACGTCGCTCCTATTTCAGATAGCGTATTGGGATAAGCGGCATCTCAAAGCGCACGAAAGGGCGAGTAAAATGCACTATTAAACTTCTAGGGTAGGGCAAACAGAGACCCCATTAGATCATTTTATATTTTGGTTAATATAAGAATTCAGCGAAATTCTATAACATTTTTTCAATTTACGTCGCTCCTATTTCAGATAGTGTACTGGGCTAGGCGGCATCTTAAAGCGCGTGGAAGGGCGAGTAAAATGCACTACTAAACTTCTATGATAGGGCAATCAGAGTCCCGTTTAGATCATTTTATATTTTCTTTAATATAAGATTTCAGGGAAATTCTATCACATTTGTTCAAGTTACGTCGCTCCTATTTCAGATAGCTATTGGGCTAAGCGGCATCTCAAAGCGCATGAAACGACGAGAGAAATGTACTATTAAACTTCTTGGGTAGGGCGAACAGAGACCCGATTACATCATTTTATATTATGGTTAATTTAAGAATTCAGCAAAATTCTATCACATTTGTTCAATTTACATCGCTCCTATTTCAGATAGCGTATTGGGCTAAGCGGCATCTCAAAGCGCATGTAATGACGAGTAAAATGCACTAATAAACTTCTAGGATAAGGCAAACGGAGATCCGATTAGACCATTTTATATTACGGTTAATATAAGAATGCAGCGTAATTCTATAACATTTGTTCAACTTACGTCGCTCCTATTTCAGATAGCGTACTGGGCTAGGCGGCATCTCAAAGCGCGTGGAAGGGCGAGTAAAATGCACTACTAAACTTCTATGGTAGGGCAATCAGAGTCCCGTTTAGATCATTTTATGTATTGTTTAATATAAGATTTCAGGGAAATTCTATCACATTTGTTCAATTTACGTCGCTCCTATTTCAGATAGCGTATTGGGCTAAGCGGCACCTCAAAGCGTATGAAATGACGAGAGAAATGCACTATTAAACTTCTTGGGTAGGGCGAACAGAGACCGGATTAGGTCATTTCATATTATGGTTAATTACAGAATTCAGCGAAATTCTATCACATTTGTTCAATTTACATCGCTCCTAATTCAAATAGCGTATTGGGCTAAGCGGCATCTCAATGCGCATGAAATGGCGAGTAAAATGCACTATTAAACTTCTAGGATAAGGCAAACGGAGACCCGATTAGACCATTTTTTATTACGGTTAATATAAGAATTCAGCGTTATTCTATCACATTTGTTCAACTTACGTCGATCCTATTTCAGATAGCGTACTCTGATAGGCGGCATCCTAAAGCGCGTGGAATGGCGAGTAAAATGCACTATTAAACTTCTAGGGTAGGGCAATCAAACACCCGATTAGATCATTTTATATTTTGGTTAATATAAGAATTCAGCGAAATTCTATCACATTTGTTCAATTTACGTCGCTCCTATTTCAGATAGCGTATTGGGCTAAGCGGCATCTCAAAGCGCCTGGAATGGCGAGTGAAATGCACTATTAAGCTTCTAGGGTAGGGCGAACAGAGACCCGAATAGATCATTTTATATTACGGTTAATATAAGAATTCAGCGTAATTCTATCACATTTGTTCAACTAACGTCGCTCCTATTTCAGATAGCGTACTGCGCTAGGCGGCATCTTAAAGCGCGTGGAACGGCGAGTAAAATGCACTACTAAACTTCTATGATAGGGTAATCAGAGTTCCGAATAGATCATTTTATATTTTGTTTACTATAACATTTCAGGGAAATTCTATCACATTTGTTCAATTTACGTCGCTCCTATTTCAGATAGCGTATTGGGCTAAGCGGCATCTCAAAGCGCAAGAAATGGCGAGTACAATGCACCATTAAGCTTCTAGGATAAGGCAAACAGAGACCCGATTAGATCATTTTATATTACGGTTAATATAAGAATTCAGCGTAATTCTGTGACATTTGTTCAACTTACGTAGCTCCTATTTCAGATAGCGTGCTGGGCTAGGCGGCAACTTAAAGCGCGTGGAATGGCGAGTAAAATGCACTGTTAAACTTCTATGATAGGGCAATCAGAGACCCGATTAGATCATTTTATATTTTGGTTAATATAAGAATTCAGCGAAATTCTATCACATTTGTTCAATTTACGTCGCTCCTATTTCAGATAGCTTATTGGGCTAAGCGGCATCGCAAAGCGCATGAATTGACGAGTAAAATGCACTATTAAACTTCTAGGATAAGGCAAACAGAGACCCGATTAGATCATTTTATATTACGGTTAAAATAAGAATTCAGCGTAATTCTGTGACATTTGTTCAACTTACGTAGCTCCTATTTCAGATAGCGTACTGGGCTAGGCGGCAACTTAAAGCGCGTGGAATGGTGAGTAAAATGCACTATTAAACTTCTAGTGTAGGGCAATCAGAGACCCGATTAGATCATTTTATATTATGGTTAATATAAGAATTCAGCAAGATTCTATCACATTTGTTCAATTTACGTCGTTCCTATTTCAGATAGCATACTGGGCTAGGCGTCATCTTAAAGCGCGTGGAATGGCGAGTGAAATGCACTATTAATCTTCTATGATAGGGCAATCAGAGACCCGATTTGATCATTTTATATTATGGTTAATATAAGAATTCAGCGAAGTTCTATCACATTTGTTTAATTTACGTCGCTCCTATTTCAGATAGCGTATTGGGCTAAGCGGCATCTCAAAGCGCATGAAATGGCGAGTAAAATGCACTATTAAACTTCTAGGGTAGGGCAATCAGAGACCCGATTAGATCATTTTATATTTTGGATAATATAAGAATTCAGCGAAATTCTATCACATTTGTTCAATTTACGTCGCTCCTATTTCAGATAGCGTATTGGGCTAAGCGGCATCTCAAAGCGCATGAAATGGCGAGTAAAATGCACTATTAAACTTCTAGGGTAGGGCAATCAGAGACCCGATTAGATCATTTTATATTTTGGTTAATATAAGAATTCAGCGAAATTCTATCACATTTGTTCAATTTACGTCGCTCCTATTTCAGATAGCGTATTGGGCTAAGCGGCATCTCAAAGCGCATGAAATGGCGAGTAAAATGCACTATTAAACTTCTAGGGTAGGGCGAACAGACACCCGAATAGATCATTTTATATTACGGTTAATATAAGAATTCAGCGTAATTCTATCACATTTGTTCAACTAACGTCGCTCCTATTTCAGATAGCGTACTGGGCTAGGCGGCATCTTAAAGCGCGTGGAATGGCGAGTAAAATGCACTTCTAAACTTCTATGATAGGGCAATCAGAGTTACGAATAGATCATTTTATATTTTGTTTACTATAACATTTCAGGGAAATTCTATCACATTTGTTCAATTTACGTCGCTCCTATTTCAGATAGCGTATTGGGCTAAGCGGCATCTCAAAGCGCAAGAAATGACGAGTAAAATTTACTATTAAACTTCTAGGGTAGGGCAAACAGAGACCCCATTAGATCATTTTATATTTTGGTTAATATAAGAATTCAGCGAAATTCTATCACATTCTTTCAATTTACGTCGCTCCAATTTCAGATAGTGTACTGGGCTAGACGGCATCTTAAAGCGCGTGGAAGGGCGAGTAAAATGCACTACTAAACGTCTATGATAGGGCAATCAGAGTCCCGTTTAGATCATTTTATATTTTCTTTAATATAAGATTTCAGGGAAATTCTATCACATTTGTTCAATTTACGTCGCTCCTATTTCAGATAGCTATTGGGCTAAGCGGCATCTCAAAGCGCATGAAATGACGAGAGAAATGCACTATTAAACTTCTTGGGTAGGGCCAACAGAGACCCGATTACATCATTTTATATTATGGTTAATTTAAGAATTCAGCAAAATTCTATCACATTTGTTCAATTTACATCGCTCCTATTTCATATAGCGTATTGGGCTAAGCGGCATCTCAAAGCGCATGGAATGACGAGTAAAATGCACTAATAAACTTCTAGGGTAGGGCAAACAGAGACCCCATTAGATCATTTTATACTATGGTTAATTTAAGAATTCAGCGAAATTCTATCACATTTGTTCAATTTACGTCGCTCCTATTTCAGATAGCATACTGGGCTAGGCGGCATCTTAAAGCGCGTGGAATGGCGTGTAAAATGCACTATTAAACTTCTATATTAGGGCAATCAGAGACCCGATTAGATCATTTTATATTTTGGTTAATATAAGGATTCAGCGTAATTCTATCACATTTGTTCAATTTACGTCGCTCCTATTTCATATAGCGTATTGGTCTAAGCGGCATCTCAAAGCGCATGAGATGGCGAGTAAAATGCACTATTAAACTTCTAGTGTAAGGCAAACAGAGACCCGATTAGATCATTTTATATTACGGTTAATATAAGAATTCAGCGTAATGCTATCACATTTGTTCAATTTACGTCGCTCCTACTTCAGATAGTGTACTGGGCTAGGCGGCATCTTAAAGCGCGTGGAAGGGCGAGTAAAATGCACTACTAAACGTCTATGATAGGGCAATCAGAGTCCCGTTTAGATCATTTTATATTTTCTTTAATATAAGATTTCAGGGAAATTCTATCACATTTGTTCAATTTACGTCGCTCCTATTTCAGATAGCGTATTGGGCTAAGCGGCATCTCACAGCGCACGAAAGGGCGAGTAAAATGCACTATTAAGCTTCTAGGGTTGGGCACATAGAGACCCGATTAGATCATTTTATATTATGGTTAATTTAAGAATTCAGCGAAATCCTATCACATTTGTTCATTTTACGTCGCTCCTATTTCAGATAGCGTATTGGGCTAAGCGGCATCTCAAAGCGCATGAAATGGCGAGTAAAATGCACTATTAAACTTCTAGGGCAGGGCGAACAGAGACCCGAGTAGATCATTTTACATTAAGGTTAATATAAGTATTCAGGGAACTTCTATCACATTTGTTCAATTTACGTCGCTCCTGTTTCAGACAGCTTATTGGGCTAAGCGGCATCTCAAAGCGCATGAAATGACGAGTAAAATGCAGTATTAAACTTCTAGGGTAGGGCAAACAGAGACCCGATTAGATCATTTTATATTATGGTTAATTTAAGAATTCAGCAAGATTCTATCACATTTGTTCAATTTACGTCGTTCCTATTTCAGATAGCATACTGGGCTAGGCGGCATCTTAAAGCGCGTGGAATGGCGAGTGAAATGCACTATTAATCTTCTATGATAGGGCAATCAGAGACCCGATTTGATCATTTTATATTATGGTTAATATAAGAATTCAGCGAAGTTCTATCACATTTGTTTAATTTACGTCGCTCCTATTTCAGATAGCGTATTGGGCTAAGCGGCATCTCAAAGCGCATGAAATGGCGAGTAAAATGCACTATTAAACTTCTAGGGTAGGGCAATCAGAGACCCGATTAGATCATTTTATATTTTGGTTAATATAAGAATTCAGCGAAATTCTATCACATTTGTTCAATTTACGTCGCTCCTGTTTCAGATAGCGTATTGGGCTAAGCG
Organism: Macropis europaea; assembly: GCA_916610135.2. NCBI lineage: Eukaryota > Metazoa > Arthropoda > Insecta > Hymenoptera > Melittidae > Macropis > Macropis europaea. Next base: position 249,479 of record CAKAJE020001300.1, on the reverse strand, counting down.
GCATCTCAAAGCGCATGAAATGGCGAGTAAAATGCACTATTAAACTTCTAGGGTAGGGCAATCAGAGACCCGATTAGATCATTTTATATTTTGGTTAATATAAGAATTCAGCGAAATTCTATCACATTTGTTCAATTTACGTCGCTCCTATTTCAGATAGCGTATTGGGCTAAGCGGCACCTCAAAGCGCATGAAATGGCGAGTAAAATGCACTATTAAACTTCTAGGGTAGGGCGAACAGACACCCGAATAGATCATTTTATATTACGGTTAATATAAGAATTCAGCGTAATTCTATCACATTTGTTCAACTAACGTCGCTCCTATTTCATATAGCGTACTGGGCTAGGCGGCATCTTAAAGCGCGTGGAATGGCGAGTAAAATGCACTTCTAAACTTCTATGATAGGGCAATCAGAGTTACGAATAGATCATTTTATATTTTGTTTACTATAACATTTCAGGGAAATTCTATCACATTTGTTCAATTTACGTCGCTCCTATTTCAGATAGCGTATTGGGCTAAGCGGCATCTCAAAGCGCAAGAAATGACGAGTAAAATTTACTATTAAACTTCTAGGGTAGGGCAAACAGAGACCCCATTAGATCATTTTATATTTTGGTTAATATAAGAATTCAGCGAAATTCTATCACATTCTTTCAATTTACGTCGCTCCTATTTCAGATAGTGTACTGGGCTAGGCGGCATCTTAAAGCGCGTGGAAGGGCGAGTAAAATGCACTACTAAACGTCTATGATAGGGCAATCAGAGTCCCGTTTAGATCATTTTATATTTTCTTTAATATAAGATTTCAGGGAAATTCTATCACATTTGTTCAATTTACGTCGCTCCTATTTCAGATAGCTATTGGGCTAAGCGGCATCTCAAAGCGCATGAAATGACGAGAGAAATGCACTATTAAACTTCTTGGGTAGGGCGAACAGAGACCCGATTACATCATTTTATATTATGGTTAATTTAAGAATTCAGCGAAATTCTATCACATTTGTTCAATTTACGTCGCTCCTATTTCAGATAGCGTATTGGGCTAAGCGGCATCTCAAAGCGCATGAAATGGCGAGTAAAATGCACAATTAAACTTCTAGGGTAGGGCAATCAGAGACCCGATTAGATCATTTTATATTTTGGTTAATAAATGAATTCATCGCAATTCTATCACATTTGTTCAATTTACATCGCTCCTATTTCAGATAGCGTACTGGGCTAAGCGGCATCTCAAAGCGCATGAAATGGCGAGTAAAATGCACTATTAAACTTCTAGGATAAGGCAAACAGAGACCCGATTAGATCATTTTATATTACGGTTACTATAAGAATTCAGCGTAATTCTGTGACATTTGTTCAACTTACGTAGCTCCTATTTCAGATAGCGTGCTGGGCTAGGCGGCAACTTAAAGCGCGTGGAATGGCGAGTAAAATGCACTGTTAAACTTCTATGATAGGGCAATCAGAGACCCGATTAGATCATTTTATATTTTGGTTAATATAAGAATTCAGCGAAATTCTATCACATTTGTTCAATTTACGTCGCTCCTATTTCAGATAGCTTATTGGGCTAAGCGACATCGCAAAGCGCATGAATTGACGAGTAAAATGCACTATTAAACTTCTTGGGTAGGGCGAACAGAGACCCGATTACATCATTTTATATTATGGTTAATTTAAGAATTCAGCAAAATTCTATCACATTTGTTCAATTTACGTCGCTCCTATTTCAGATTGCGTACTGGGCTAGGCGGCATCTTAAAGCGCGTGGAATGACGAGTAAAATGCACAATTAAACTTCTATGATAGGGCAATCAGAGACCCGATTAGATCATTTTACATTAAGGTTAATATATGTATTCAGGGAACTTCTATCACATTTGTTCAATTTACGTCGCTCCTATTTCAGACAGCTTATTGGGCTAAGCGGCATCTCAAAGCGCATGAAATGACGAGTAAAATGCACTATTAAACTTCTAGGGTAGGGCAATCAGAGACCCGGTTAGATCATTTTATATTATGGTTAATTTAAGAATTCAGCAAAATTCTATAACATTTGTTCAATTTACGTCGCTCCTATTTCAGATAGCGTATTGGGCTAAGCGGCATCGCAAAGCGCATGAATTGACGAGCGAAATGCACTATTAAACTTCTTGGGTAGGGCGAACAAAGACCCGATTAGATCATTTTACATTAAGGTTAATATAAGAATTCAGCGAAATTCTATCACATTTGTTCAATTTACATCGCTCCTATTTCAGATAGCGACTTGTGCTAAGCGGCATCTCAAAGCGCAAGAAATGCGAGTAAAATGCACTATTAAACTTCTAGGGTAGGGCAAACAGAGACCCCATTAGATCATTTTATATTATGGTTAATTTAAGAATTCAGCGAAATTCTATCACATTTGTTCAACTTACGTAGCTCCTATTTCAGATAGCGTGCTGGGCTAGGCGGCAACTTAAAGCGCGTGGAATGGCGAGTAAAATGCACTGTTAAACTTCTATGATAGGGCAATCAGAGACCCGATTAGATCATTTTATATTTTGGTTAATATAAGAATTCAGCGAAATTCTATCACATTTGTTCAATTTACGTCGCTCCTATTTCAGATAGCGTATTGGGCTAAGAGGCATCTCAAAGCGCATGAAATGGCGAGTAAAATGCACTATTAAACTTCTAGGATAAGGCAAACAGAGACCCGATTAGATCATTTTATATTACGGTTAATATAAGACATCAGCGTAATTCTGTCACATTCGTTCAACTTACGTAGCTCCTATTTCAGATAGCGTACTGGGCTAGGCGGCATCTTACAGCGCGTGGAATGGCGAGTAAAATGCACTATTAAACTTCTACGATAGGGCAATCAGAGACCCGATTAGATCATTTTATATTTTGGTTAATATAAGAATTCAGCGAAATTCTATCACATTTGTTCAATATACGTCGCTCCAATTTCAGATAGCTTATTGGGCTAAGCGGCATCGCAAAGCGCATGAAATGACGAGTGAAATGCACTATTAAACTTCTCGGGTAGGGAGAACAAAGACCCGATTAGATCATTTTACATTAAGGTTAATATAAGAATTCAGCGAAATTCTATCACATTTGTTCAATTTACGTCGCTCCTATTTCAGATAGCTTATTGGGCTAAGCGGCATCGGAAAGCGCATGAATTGACGAGTAAAATGCACTATTAAACTTCTAGGATAAGGCAAACAGAGACCCGATTAGATCATTTTATATTACGGTTAATATAAGAAATCAGCGTAATTCTGTCACATTCGTTCAACTTACGTAGCTCCTATTTCAGATAGCGTACTGGGCTAGGCGGCATCTTAAAGCGCGTGGAATGGCGAGTAAAATGCACTATTAAACTTCTATGATAGGGCAATCAGAGACCCGATTAGATCATTTTATATTTTGGTTAATATAAGAATTCAGCGAAATTCTATCACATTTGTTCAATATACGTCGCTCCAATTTCAGATAGCTTATTGGGCTAAGCGGCATCGCAAAGCGCATGAATTGACGAGTGAAATGCACTATTAAACTTCTTGGGTAGGGCGAACAAAGACCCGATTAGATCATTTTACATTAAGGTTAATATAAGAATTCAGCGAAATTCTATCACATTTGTTCAATTTACATCGCTCCTATTTCAGATAGCGACTTGTGCTAAGCGGCATCACAAAGCGCAAGAAATGGCGAGTATAATGCACTATTAAACTTCTAGGGTAGGGCAAACAGAGACCCCATTAGATCATTTTATATTATGGTTAATTTAAGAATTCAGCGAAATTCTATCACATTTGTTCAATTTACGTCGCTCCTATTTCAGATAGCGTATTGGGCTAAGCGGCATCTCAATGCGCATGAAATGGCGAGTAAAATGCACTATTAAACTTCTAGGGTAGGGCAATCAGAGACCCGATTAGATCATTTTATATTTTGGTTAATAAAAGAATTCATCGAAATTCTATCACATTTGTTCAATTTACGTCGCTCCTATTTCAAATAGCGTACTAGGCTAATCGGCATCTCAAAGCGCAAGAAATGGCGAGTAAAATGCACTATTAAACTTCTAGGATAAGGCAAACAGAGACCCGATTAGATCATTTTATATTACGGTTAATATAAGAATTCAGCGTAATTCTGTGACATTTGTTCAACTTACGTAGCTCCTATTTCAGATAGCGTGCTGGGCTAGGCGGCAACTTAAAGCGCATGGAATGGCGAGTAAAATGCACTGTTAAACTTCTATGATAGGGCAATCAGAGACCCGATTAGATCATTTTATATTTTGGTTAATATAAGAATTCAGCGAAATTCTATCACATTTGTTCAATTTACGTCGCTCCTATTTCAGATAGCTTATTGGGCTAAGCGGCATCGCAAAGCGCATGAATTGACGAGTAAAATGCACTATTAAATTTCTTGGGTAGGGCGAACAGAGACCCGATTACATCATTTTATATTATGGTTAATTTAAGAATTCAGCAAAATTCTATCACATTTGTTCAATTTACGTCGCTCCTATTTCAGATTGCGTACTGGGCTAGGCGGCATCTTAAAGCGCGTGGAATGACGAGTAAAATGCACAATTAAACTTCTATGATAGGCAATCAGAGACCCGATTAGATCATTTTACATTAAGGTTAATATATGTATTCAGGGAACTTCTATCACATTTGTTCAATTTACGTCGCTCCTATTTCAGACAGCTTATTGGGCTAAGCGGCATCTCAAAGCGCATGAAATGACGAGTAAAATGCACTATTAAACTTCTAGGGTAGGGCAATCAGAGACCCGATTAGATCATTTTATATTATGGTTAATTTAAGAATTCAGCAAAATTCTATAACATTTGTTCAATTTACGTCGCTCCTATTTCAGATAGCGTATTGGGCTAAGCGGCATCGCAAAGCGCATGAATTGACGAGTGAAATGCACTATTAAACTTCTTGGGTAGGGCGAACAAAGACCCGATTAGATCATTTTACATTAAGGTTAATATAAGAATTCAGCGAAATTCTATCACATTTGTTCAATTTACATCGCTCCTATTTCAGATAGCGACTTGTGCTAAGCGGCATCTCAAAGCGCAAGAAATGCGAGTAAAATGCACTATTAAACTTCTAGGGTAGGGCAAACAGAGACCCCATTAGATCATTTTATATTATGGTTAATTTAAGAATTCAGCGAAATTCTATCACATTTGTTCAACTTACGTAGCTCCTATTTCAGATAGCGTGCTGGGCTAGGCGGCAACTTAAAGCGCGTGGAATGGCGAGTAAAATGCACTGTTAAACTTCTATGATAGGGCAATCAGAGACCCGATTAGATCATTTTATATTTTGGTTAATATAAGAATTCAGCGAAATTCTATCACATTTGTTCAATTTACGTCGCTCCTATTTCAGATAGCGTATTGGGCTATGCGGCATCTCAAAGCGCATGAAATGACGAGAGAAATGCACTATTAAACTTCTTGGGTAGGGCGAACAAAGACCCGATTAGATCATTTTACATTAAGGTTAAAATAAGAATTCAGCGAAATTCTATCACTTTTGTTCAATTTACGTCGCTCCTATTTCAGATAGCGTATTGGGCTAAGCTGCATCTCAAAGCGCAAGAAATGGCTCGTAAAATGCACTATTAAACTTCTAGGGTAGGGCAAACAGAGACCCCATTAGATCATTTTATATTATGGTTAATTTAAGAATTCAGCGAAATTCTATCACATTTGTTCAATTTACGTCGCTCCTATTTCAGATAGCGTATTGGGCTAAGCGGCATCTCAAAGCGCATGAAATGGCGAGTAAAATGCACTATTAAACTTCTATGATAGGGCAATCAGAGACCCGATTAGATCATTTTATATTTTGGTTAATATAAGAATCCAGCGAAATTCTATCACATTTGTTCAATTTACGTCGCTCCTATTTCAGATAGCGTATTGGGCTAAGCGGCATCGTAAAGCGCGTGGAAGGGCGAGTAAAATGCACTACTAAACGTCTATGATAGGGCAATCAAAGTCCCGTTTAGATCATTTTATATTTTCTTTAATATAAGATTTCAGGGAAATTCTATCACATTTGTTCAATTTACGTCGCTCCTATTTCGGATAGCTATTGGGCTAAGCGGCATCTCAAAGCGCATGAAATAACGAGAGAAATGCACTATTAAACTTCTTTTGTAGGGCGAACAGAGACCCGATTACATCATTTTATATTATGATTAATTTAAGAATTCAGCAAAATTCTGTCACATTTGTTCAATTTACATCGCTCCTATTTCAGATAGCGTATTGGGCTAAGCGGCATCTCAAAGCGCATGGAATGACGAGTAAAATGCACTAATAAACTTCTAGGATAAGGCAAACGGAGATCCGATTAGACCATTTTATATTACGGTTAATATAAGAATTCAGCGTAATTCTATCACATTTGTTCAATTTACGTCGTTCCTATTTCAGATAGCATACTGGGCTAGGCGGCATCTTAAAGCGCGTGGAATGGCGTGTAAAATGCACTATTAAACTTCTATATTAGGGCAATCAGAGACCCGATTAGATCATTTTATATTTTGGTTAATATAAGGATTCAGCGTAATTCTATCACATTTGTTCAATTTACGTCGCTCCTATTTCATATAGCGTATTGGTCTAAGCGGCATCTCAAAGCGCATGAGATGGCGAGTAAAATGCACTATTAAACTTCTAGTGTAAGGCAAACAGAGACCCGATTAGATCATTTTATATTACGGTTAATATAAGAATTCAGCGTAATTCTATCACATTTGTTCAACATACGTCGCTCCTATTTCAGATAGTGTACTGGGCTAGGCGGCATCTTAAAGCGCGTGGAAGGGCGAGTAAAATGCACTACTAAACTTCTATGGTAGGGCAATCAGAGTCCCGTTTAGATCATTTTATGTATTGTTTAATATAAGATTTCAGGGAAATTCTATCACATTTGTTCAATTTACGTCGCTCCTATTTCAGATAGCGTATTGGGCTAAGCGGCATCTCAAAGCGTATGAAATGACGAGAGAAATGCACTATTAAACTTCTTGGGTAGGGCGAACAGAGACCCGATTAGGTCATTTCATATTATGGTTAATTTAAGAATTCAGCGAAATTCTATCACATTTGTTCAATTTACATCGCTCCTATTTCAAATAGCGTATTGGGCTAAGCGGCATCTCCATGCGCATGAAATGGCGAGTAAAATGCACTATTAAACTTCTAGGATAAGGCAAATGGAGACCCGATTAGACCATTTTATATTACGGTTAATATAAGAATCCAGCGTTATTCTATCACATTTGTTCAACTTACGTCGCACCTATTTCAGATAGCGTACTCGGATAGGCGGCATCTTAAAGCGCGTGGAAAGGCGAGTAAAATGCACTATTAAACTTCGTGGGTAATGCAAACAGAGACCCGATTAGATCATTTTATATTACGGTTAATATAAGATTTCAGGGAAATTCTATCACATTTGTTCAATTTACGTCGCTCCTATTTCAGATAGCTATTGGGCTAAGCGGCATCTCAAAGCGCATGAAATGACGAGAGAAATGCACTATTAAACTTCTTGGGTAGGGCGAACAGAGACCCGACTACATCATTTTATATTATGGTTAAAATAAGAATTCAGCGATATTCTATCGCATTTGTTCAATTTGCGTCGCTCCTATTTCAGATAGCGTATTGGGCTAAGCGGCATCTCAAAGCACATGAAATGACGAATAAAATGCACTATTAAACTTCTAGGGTAGGGCAATCAGAGACCCGATTAGATCATTTTATATTTTGGTTAATATAAGAATTCATCGAAATTCTATCACATTTGTTCAATTTACATCGCTCCTATTTCAGATAGCGTACTGGGCTAAGCGGCATCTCAAAGCGCAAGAAATGGCGAGTAAAATGCACTATTAAACTTCTAGGATAAGGCAAACAGAGACCCGATTAGATCATTTTATATTACGGTTAATATAAGAATTCAGCGTAATTCTGTGACATTTGTTCAACTTACGTAGCTCCTATTTCAGATAGCGTGCTGGGCTAAGAGGCATCGCAAAGCGCATGAATTGACGAGCAAAATGCACTATTAAACTTCTAGGATAAGGCAAACAGAGACCCGATTAGATCATTTTATATTACGGTTAATATAAGAATTCAGCGTAATTCTGTGACATTTGTTCAACTTACGTAGCTCCTATTTCAGATAGCGTACTGGGCTAGGCGGCAACTTAAAGCGCGTGGAATGGTGAGTAAAATGCACTATTAAACTTCTAGGGTAGGGCAATCAGAGACCCGATTAGATCATTTTATATTATGGTTAATATAAGAATTCAGCGAAGTTCTATCACATTTGTTTAATTTACGTCGCTCCTATTTCAGATAGCGTATTGGGCTAAGCGGCATCTCAAAGCGCATGAAATGGCGAGTAAAATGCACTATTAAACTTCTAGAGTAGGGCAATCACAGACCCGATTAGATCATTTTATATTTTGGTTACTATAAGAATTCAGCGAAATTCTATCACATTTGTTCAATTTACGTCGCTCCTATTTCAGATAGCGTATTGGGCTAAGCGGCATCTCAAAGCGCATGAAATGGCGAGTAAAATGCACTATTAAACTTCTAGGGTAGGGCAATCAGAGACCCGATTAGATCATTTTATATTTTGGTTAGTATAAGAATTCAGCGAAATTCTATCACATTTGTTCAATTTACGTCGCTCCTATTTCAGATAGCGTATTGGGTTAAGCGGCATCTCAAAGCGCATGAAATCGCGAGTAAAATGCACTCTTAAACTTCTAGGATAAGGCAAACAGAGACCCGATTAGATCATTTTATATTACGGTTAACATAAGAATTCAGCGTAATTCTGTGACATTTGTTCGACTTTCGTAGCTCCTATTTCAGATAGCGTACTGGGCTAGGCGGCAACTTAAAGCGCGTGGAATGGCGAGTAAAATGCACTATTAAACTTCTATGATAGGGCAATCAGAGACCCGATTAGATCATTTTATATTTTGTTTAATATAAGAATCCAGCGAAATTCTATCACATTTGTTCAATTTACGTCGCTCCTATTTCAGATAGCGTATTGGGCTAAGCGGCATCTCACAGCGCACGAAAGGGCGAGTAAAATGCACTATTAAACTTCTAGGGAAGGGCAATCAGAGACCCGATAAGATCATTTCATATTTTGGTTAATATAAGAATTCAGCGAAATTCTATCACATTTGTTCAATTTACGTCGCTCCTATTTCAGATAGCGTATTGGGCTAAGCTGCATCTCAAAGCGCAAGACATGGCTCGTAAAATGCACTATTAAACTTCTAGGGTAGGGCAAACAGAGACCGGATTAGATCATTTTATATTTTGGTTAATATAAGAATTCAGCGAAATTCTATCACATTTGTTCAATTTACGTCGCTCCTATTTCAGATAGCGTATAGGGCTAAGCGGCATCTCAAAGCGCATGAAATGGCGAGTAAAATGCACTATTAAACTTCTAGGGTAAGGCAATCAGAGACCCGATTAGATCATTTTATATTTTGGTTAATAAATGAATTCATCGAAATTCTATCACATTTGTTCAATTTACATCGCTCCTATTTCAGATAGCGTACTGGGCTAAGCGGCATCTCAAAGCGCATGAAATGGCGAGTAAAATGCACTATTAAACTTCTAGGATAAGGCAAACAGAGACCCGATTAGATCATTTTATATTACTGTTAATATAAGAATTCAGCGTAATTCTGTGACATTTGTTCAACTTACGTAGCTCCTATTTCAGATAGCGTGCTGGGCTAGGCAGCAACTTAAAGCGCGTGGAATGGCGAGTAAAATGCACTGTTAAACTTCTATGATAGGGCAATCAGAGACCCGATTAGATCATTTTATATTTTGGTTAATATAAGAATTCAGCGAAATTCTATCACATTTGTTCAATTTACATCGCTCCCTATTTCAAATAGCGTATTGGGCTAAGCGGCATCTCCATGCGCATGAAATGGCGAGTAAAATGCACTATTAAACTTCTAGGATAAGGCAAATGGAGACCCGATTAGACCATTTTATATTACGGTTAATATAAGAATTCAGCGTAATTCTGTCACATTTGTTCAAGTTACGTAGCTCCTATTTCAGATAGCTTACTGGTCTAGGCGGCAACTTAAACCGCGTGGAATGGCGAGTAAAATGCACTATTAAACTTCATTGATAGGGCAATCAGAGACCCGATTAGTTCATTTTATATTTTGGGTAATATAAGAATTCAGCGAAATTCTATCACATTTGTTCAATTTACGTCGCTCCTATTTCAGATAGCGTATTGGGCTAAGCGGCATCTCAAAGCGCATGAAATGGCGAGTAAAATGCACTATTAAACTTCTAGGGTAGGGCAATCAGAGACCCGATTAGATCATTTTATACTTTGGTTAATAAAAGAATTCATCGAAATTCTATCACATTAGTTCAATTTACATCGCTCCTATTTCAGATAGCGCACTGGGCTAAGCGGCATCTCAATGCGCAAGAAATGGCGAGTAAAATGCACTATTAAACTTCTAGGATAAGGCAAACAGAGACCCAGATTAGATCATTTTATATTACGGTTAATATAAGAATTCAGCGTAATTCTGTGACATTTGTTCAACTTACGTAGCTCCTATTTCAGATAGCGTGCTGGGCTAGGCGGCAACTTAAAGCGCGTGGAATGGCGAGTAAAATGCACTGTTAAACTTCTATGATAGGGCAATCAGAGATCCGATTAGATCATTTTATATTTTGGTTAATATAAGAATTCAGCGAAATTCTATCACATTTGTTCAATATACGTCGCTCCAATTTCAGACAGCTTATTGGGCTAAGCGGCATCGCAAAGCGCATGAATTGACGAGTGAAATGCACTATTAAACTTCTTGGGTAGGGCGAACAAAGACCCGATTAGATCATTTTACATTAAGGTTAATATAAGAATTCAGCGAAATTCTATCACATTTGTTCAATTTTACGTCGCTCCTATTTCAGATAGCGTATTGGGCTAAGCGGCATCTCAAAGCGCATGAAATGGCGAGTAAAATGCACTATTAAACTTCTAGGGGTAGGGCAAACAGAGACCCCCATTAGATCATTTTATATTATGGTTAATTTAAGAATTCAGCGAAATTCTATCACATTTGTTCAATTTACGTCGCTCCTATTTCAGATAGCGTATTGGGCTAAGCGGCATCTCAAAGCGCATGAAATGGCGAGTAAAATGCACTATTAAACTTCTAGGGTAGGGCAATCAGAGACCCGATTAGATCATTTTATATTTTGGTGAATAAATGAATTCATCGAAATTCTATCACATTTGTTCAATTTACGTCGCTCCTATTTCAGATAGCGTATTGGGCTAAGCGGCATCTCAAAGCGCATGACATGGCGAGTAAAATGCACTATTAAACTTCTAGGGTAGGGCAATCAGAGACCCGATTAGATCATTTTATATTTTGGTTAATAAATGAATTCATCGAAATTCTATCACATTTGTTCAATTTACGTCGCTCCTATTTCAGATAGCGTATTGGGCTAAGCGGCATCTCAAAGCGCAAGAAATGGCGAGTAAAATGCACTATTAAACTTCTAGGGTAGGGCAAACAGAGACCCCATTAGATCATTTTATATTATGGTTAATTTAAGAATTCAGCGAAATTCTATCACATTTGTTCAATTTACGTCGCTCCTATTTCAGATAGCGTATTGGGCTAAGCGGCATCTCAAAGCGCATGACATGGCGAGTAAAATGCACTATTAAACTTCTAGGGTAGGGCAATCAGAGACCCGATTAGATCATTTTATATTTTGGTTAATAAATGAATTCATCGAAATTCTATCACATTTGTTCAATTTACGTCGCTCCTATTTCAGATAGCGTATTGGGCTAAGCGGCATCTCAAAGCGCATGAAATGGCGAGTAAAATGCACTATTAAACTTCTAGGGTAGAGCAATCAGAGACCCGATTAGATCATTTTATATTTTGGTTAATAAAAAGAATTCATCGAAATTCTATCACATTTGTTCAATTTACATCGCTCCTATTTCAGATAGCGTACTGGGCTAAGCGGCATCTCAAAGCGCAAGAAATGGCGAGTAAAATGCACTATTAAACTTCTAGGATAAGGCAAACAGAGACCCGATTAGATCATTTTATATTACGGTTAATATAAGAATTCAGCGTAATTCTGTGACATTTGTTCAACTTACGTAGCTCCTATTTCAGATAGCGTGCTGGGCTAGGCGGCAACTTAAAGCGCGTGGAATGGCGAGTAAAATGCACTGTTAAGCTTCTATGATAGGGCAATCAGAGACCCGATTAGATCATTTTATATTTTGGTTAATATAAGAATTCAGCGAAATTCTATCACATTTGTTCAATTTGCGTCGCTCCTATTTCAGATAGCTTATTGGGCTAAGCGGCATCGCAAAGCGCATGAATTGACGAGTAAAATGCACTATTAAACTTCTAGGATAAGGCAAACAGAGACCCGATTAGATCATTTTATATTACGGTTAATATAAGAATTCAGCGTAATTCTGTGACATTTGTTCAACTTACGTAGCTCCTATTTCAGATAGCGCACTGGGCTAGGCGGCAACTGAAAGCGCGTGGAATGGTGAGTAAAATGCACTATTAAACTTCTAGGGTAGGGCAATCAGAGACCCGATTAGATCATTTTATATTATGGTTAATATAAGAATTCAGCGAAGTTCTATCACATTTGTTTAATTTACGTCGCTCCTATTTCAGATAGCGTATTGGGTTAAGCGGCATCTCAAAGCGCATGAAATGGCGAGTAAAATGCACTATCAAACTTCTAGGGTAGGGCAATCAGAGACCCGATTAGATCATTTTATATTTTGGTTAATATAAGGATCCAGCGAAATTCTATCACATTTGTTCAATTTACGTCGCTCCTATTTCAGATAGCGTATTGGGCTAAGCGGCATCTCAAAGCGCAAGAAATGGCGAGTAAAATGCACTATTAAGCTTCTAGGGTTGGGCACATATAGACCCGATTAGATAATTTTATATTATGGTTAATTTAAGAATTCAGCGAAATCCTAACACATTTGTTCATTTTACGTCGCTCCTATTTCAGATAGCGTATTGGGCTAGGCGGCATCTTAAAGCGCGTGGAATGGCGAGTAAAATGCACTATTAAACTTCTATAATAGGGCAATCAGAGACCCGATTAGATCATTTTATATTTTGGTTAATATAAGGATTCAGCGTAATTCTATCACATTTGTTCAATTTACGTCGCTCCTATTTCAGATAGCGTATTGGGCTAAGCGGCATCTCAAAGCGCATGAAATGGCGAGTAAAATGCACTATTAAACTTCTAGGGTAAGGCAAACAGAGACCCAATTAGATCATTTTATATTACGGTTAATATAACAATTCAGCGTAATTCTATCACATTTGTTCAACATACGTCGCTCTTATTTCAGATAGTGTGCTGGGCTAGGCGGCATCTTAAAGCGCGTGGAAGGGCGAGTAAAATGCACTACTAAACTTCTATGGTAGGGCAATCAGAGTCCCGCTTAGATCATTTTATGTATTGTTTAATATAAGATTTCAGGGAAATTCTATCACATTTGTTCAATTTACGTCGCTCCTATTTCAGATAGCGTATTGGGCTAAGCGGCATCTCAAAGCGTATGAAATGACGAGAGAAATGCACTATTAAACTTCTTGGGTAGGGCGAACAGAGACCCGATTAGGTCATTTCATATTATGGTTAATTTAAGAATTCAGCGAAATTCTATCACATTTGTTCAATTTACATCGCTCATAGCGTATTGGGCTAAGCGGCATCTCCATGCGCATGAAATGGCGAGTAAAATGCACTATTAAACTTCTAGGATAAGGCAAATGGAGACCCGATTAGACCATTTTATATTACGGTTAATATAAGAATTCAGCGTAATTCTGTGACATTTGTTCAACTTACGTAGCTCCTATTTCAGATAGCGTGCTGGGCTAGGCGGCAACTTAAAGCGCGTGGAATGGCGAGTAAAATGCACTGTTAAACTTCTATGATAGGGCAATCAGAGACCCGATTAGATCATTTTATATTTTGGTTAATATAAGAATTCAGCGAAATTCTATCACGTTTGTTCAATTTACGTCGCTCCTATTTCAGATAGCGTACTAGGCTAAGCGGCATCTCAAAGCGCAAGAAATAGCGAGTAAAATGCACTATTAAACTTCTAGGATAAGGCAAACAGAGACCCGATTAGATCATTTTATATTACGGTTAATATAAGAATGCAGCGTAGTTCTATCACATTTGTTCAATTTACGTCGCTCCTATTTCAGATAGCGTTCCCGGATAGGCGGCATCTTAAAGCGCGAGGAATGGCGAGTAAAATGCACTATTAGACTTCAATGATAGGGCAATCAGAGACCCGATTAGATCATTTTATATTTTGGTTAATATAGAATTCAGCGAAATTCTATCACATTTGTTTAATTTACGTCGCTCCTATTTCAGATAGCGTATTGGGCTAAGCGGCATTTCAAAGCGCATGAAATGGCGAGTAAAATGCACTATTAAACTTCTAGGGTAGGGCAATCAGAGACCCGATTAGATCATTTTATATTTTGGTTAATATAAGAATCCAGCGAAATTCTATCACATTTGTTCAATTTACGTCGCTCCTATTTCAGATAGCGTATTGGGCTAAGCGGCACCTCAAAGAGCATGGAATGGCGAGTGAAATGCACTGTTAAACTTCTAGGGTAAGGCAAACAGAGACCCGTTTAGATCATTTCATATTATGGTTTATTTAAGAATTCAGAAAAATTCTAACACATTCGTTCAATTTACGTAGCTCCTATTTCAGATAGCTTATTGGGCTCAGCGGCATCTCAAAGCGCATGAAATGACGAGTGAAATGCACTATTAATCTTCTAGGGTAGGGCGAACAGAGACCCGATTAGATCATTTTACATTAAGGTTAATATAAGAATTCAGCGAGATTCTCTCACATTTGTTCAATTTACGTCGCTGATATTTCAGATAGCGTATTGGGCTAAGCGGCATCTCAAAGCGCAAGAAATGGCAAGTAAAATGCACTATTAAACTTCTAGGGTAAGGCAAACAGAGACCCGATTAGATCATTTTATATTACGGTTAATATAAGGATTCTGCGTAATTCTATCACATTTGTTCAACTTACGTCGCTCCTATTCCAGATAGCATACCGGGCTACGCGGCATCTTAAAGCGCGTGGAATGGCGAGTAAAATGCACTCTTAAACTTCTATGATAGGGCTATCAGAGACCCGATTAGATCATTTTACGTTATGGTTATTAAAAGAATTCAGCGAAATTCTATCACATTTGATCAATTTACATCGCTCCTATTTCAGATAGCGTATTGGGCTAAGCGGCATCTCAAAGCGCATGAAATGACGAGTCAAATGCACTATTAAACTTCTAGGGTAGGGCAAACAGAGACCCCATTAGATCATTTTATATTATGGTTAATTTAAGAATTCAGCGAAATTCTATCACATTTGTTCAATTTACGTCGCTCCTATGTCAGATAGCGTATTGGGCTAAGCGGCATCTCAAAGCGCATGAAATGACGAGTGAAATGCACTATTAAACTTCTAGGGTAGGGCGAACAAAGACCCGATTAGATCATTTTACATTGAGGTTAATATAAGAATTCAGCGAAATTCTATCACATTTCTTGAATTTACGTCGCTCCTATTTCAGATAGCGTATGGGGCTATGCGGCATCTCAAAGCGCATGAAATGGCGAGTAAAATTCACTATTAAACTTCTAGGATAAGGCAAACAGAGACCCGATTAGATCATTTTATATTACGGTAAATATAAGAATTCAGCGTAATTCTGTCACATTTGTTCAACTTACGTAGCTCCTATTTCAGATAGCGTACTGGGCTAGGCGGCAACTTCAAGCGCGTGGAATGTCGAGTAAAATACACTATCAAACTTCTCTGACAGGGCAATCAGAGACCCGATTAGATCATTTTATATTTTGGTTAATATAAGAATTCAGCGAAATTCTATCACATTTGTTCAATTTACGTCGCTCCTATGTCAGATAGCGTATTGGGCTAAGCGGCATCTCAAAGCGCATGAAATGGCGTGTGAAATGCACTATTAATCTTCTAGGGTAGGGCAATCAGAGACCCCATTAGATCATTTTATATTATGGTTAATTTAAGAATTCAGCGTAATTCTATCACATTTGTTCAATTTACGTCGCTCCTATGTCAGATGGCGTATTGGGCTAAGCGGCATCTCAAAGCGCATGAAATGACGACCGAAATGCACTATTAAACTTCTAGGGTAGGGCGAACAAAGACCCGATTAGATCATTTTACATTGAGGTTAATATAAGAATTCAGCGAAATTCTATCACATTTGTTCAATTTACGTCGCTCCTATTTCAGATAGCGTATTGGGCTAAGCGGCATCTCAAAGCGCATGAAATGTCGAGAGAAATGCACTATTAAAGTTCTTGGGTAGGGCAAACAGAGACCGATTATATCATTTTTATTATGGTTAATTTAAGAATTCAGCAAAATTCTATCACATTTGTTCAACTTACGTAGCTCCAATTTCAGATAGCGTACTGGGCTAGGCGGCAACTTAAAGCGCGTGGAATGGCGAGTAAAATGCACTATTAAACTTCTATGATAGGGCAATCAGAGACCCGATTAGATCATTTTATATTACGGTTAATATAAGAATTCAGCGAAATTCTAACACATTTGTTCCATTTACGTCGCCCCTATTTCAGATAGCGTACTGGGCTAGGCGGCACCTTAAAGCGCGTGGAATGGCGAGTAAAATGCACTATTAAACTTCAAGGGTAGGGCAAACAGAGACCCGATTAGATCATTTTATATAATGGTTAATTTAAGAATTCAGAAAAATTCTATCACATTTGTTCAATTTACGTCGTTCCTATTTCAGATAGCGTATTGGGCTATGCGGCATCTCAAAGCGCATGAAATGACGAGTAAAATGCACTGTTAAACTTCTAGGGTAGGGCAAACAGAGACCCGATTAGATCATTTTATATTACGGTTAATATAAGAATTCAGCGTAATTCTATCACATTTGTTCAACTTACGTCGCTCCTATTTCAGATAGCGTACTGGGCTAGGCGTTATCTCAAAGCGCGTGGAAGGGCGAGTAAAATGCACTACTAAACTTCTATGATAGGGCAATCAGAGACCCGATTAGATCATTTTATATTTTGGTTAATATAAGAATTCAGCGAAATTCTCTCACATTTGTTCAATTTACGTCGCTGATATTTCAGATAGCGTATTGGACTAAGCGGCATCTCAAAGCGCGAGAAATGGCGAGTAAAATGCACTATTAAACTTCTACGCTAGGGCGAACAGAGACCCGATTAGATCATTTTACGTTATGGTTAATAAAAGAATTCAGCGAAATTCTATCACATTTGATCAATTTACATCGCTCCTATTTCAGATAGCGTATTGGGCTAAGCGGCATCTCAAACCGCATGGATTGACGAGTGAAATTCTCTATTAAACTTCTGTGGTAGGGCGAACAGAAACCCGAATAGATCATTTTATATTACGGTTAATATAAGAATTCAGCGTAATTCTATCACATTTGTTCAACTTACGTCGCTCCTCTTTCAGATAGCGTACTGGGCTAGGCGGCATCTCAAAGCGCATGAAATGGCGAGTAAAATGCACTATTATACTTCTAGTGTCGGGCAATCAGAGACCCGATTAGATCATTTTATATTATGCTTAATTTAAGAATTCAGCAAAATTCTATCACATTTGTTCAATTTACGTCGCTCCTATTTCAGATAGCGTATTGGGCTAAGCGGCATCTCAAACCGCATGGATTGACGAGTGAAATGCTCTATTAAACTTCTGGGGTAGGGCGAACAGAAACCCGAATAGATCATTTTATATTACGGTTAATATAAGAATTCACGGAAATTCTATCACATTTGTTCAATTTACGTCGCTCCTATTTCAGATAGCGTATTGGGCTAAGCGGCATCTCAAGCGCATGGCTTGACGAGTGAAATGCTCTATTAAACTTCTGGGGTAGGGGCGAACAGAAACCCGAATAGATCATTTTATATTACGGTTAATATAAGAATTCAGCGAAATTCTATCACATTTGTTCAATTTACGTCGCTCCTATTTCAGATAGCGTACTGGGCTAAGCGGCATCTCAAAGCGCATGAAATGGCGCGTAAAATGCACTATTAAACTTCTAGGATAAGGCAAACAGAGACCCGATTAGATCATTTTATATTGCGGTTAATATAAGAATTCAGCGTAACTCTGTCACATTTGTTCAACTTACGTGGCTCCTATTTCAGATAGCGTCCTGGGCTAGGCGGCATCTTAAAGCGCGTGGAATGGCGAGTAAAATGCACTATTATACTTCTATGATAGGGCAATCAGAGACCCGATTAGATCATTTTATGTTTTGGTTAATATAAGAATTCAGCGAAATTCTATCACATTTGTTCAACTTACGTCGCTCCTCTTTCAGATAGCGTACTGCGCTAGGCGGCATCTCAAAGCGCATGAAATGGCGAGTAAAATGCACTATTATACTTCTAGTGTAGGGCAATCAGAGACCCGATTAGATCATTTATATTATGCTTAATTTAAGAATTCAGCAAAATTCTATCACATTTGTTCAATTTACGTAGTTCCTATTTCAGATAGCATACTGGGCTAGGCGGTATCTTAAAGCGCGCGGAATGGCGAGTAAAATGCACTATTAAACTTCTATGATAGGGCAATCAGAGACCCGATTAGATCATTTTATATTTTGGTTAATATAAGAATCAGCGAAATTCTATCACATTTGTTCAATTTACGTCGCTCCTATTTCAGATAGCTTATTCAGCTAAGCGGCATCTCAAAGCGCATGAAATGACGAGTGAAATGCACTATTAAACTTCTAGGGTAGGGCGAACAGAGACCAGATTAGATCATTTTACATTAAGGTTAATATAAGAATTCAGCGTAATTCTGTCACATTTGTTCAACTTACGTAGCTCCTATTTCAGATAGCGTACTGGGCTAGGCGGCATCTTAAAGCGCGTAGAATGGCGAGTAAAATGCACTATTAAACTTCTATGATAGGGCAATCAGAGACCCGATTAGATCATTTTGTATTTTGGTTAATATAAGAATTCAGCGAAATTCTATCACATTTGTTCAATTTACGTCGCTCCTATTTCAGATAGCGTATTGGGCTAAGCGGCATCTCAAAGCGCATGGATTGACGAGTGAAATGCTCTATTAAACTTCTGGGGCAGGGCGAACAGAAACCCGAATAGATCATTTTATATTACGGTTAATATAAGAATTCACGGAAATTCTATCACATTTGTTCAATTTTCGTCGCTCCTATTTCAGATAGCGTACTGGGCTAGGCGGCATCTCAAAGCGCGTGGAAGGGCGAGTAAAATGCACTATTAAACTTCTATGATAGGGCAATCAGAGACCCGATTAGATCATTTTATTTTTTGGTTAATATAAGAATTCAGCGAAATTCTATCACATTTGTTCAATTTACGTCGCTCCTATTTCAGATAGCGTATTGGGCTAAGCGGCATCTCTAACCGCATGGATTGACGAGTGAAATGCACTATTAAACTTCTTGGGTAGTGCGAACAGAGACCCGAATAGATCATTTTATATTACGGTTAATATAAGAATTCAGCGTAATCCTGTCACATTTGTTCAACTTACGTCGCTCCTATTTCAGATAGCGTACTGGGCTAGGCGACATCTCAAAGCGCGTGGAAGGGCGAGTAAAATGCACTACTAAAATTCCGTGATAGGACAATCAGAGTCCCGATTAGAACATTTTATATTTTGTTTACTATAAGATTTCAGGGAAATTCTATCACATTTGTTCAATTTACGTCGCTCCTATTTCAGATAGCGTATTGGGCTAAGCGGCATCTCAAAGCGCATGAAATGGCGAATAAAATGCACTATTAAACTTCTAGGGTAGGGCAAACAGAGACCCGATTAGATCATTTTATATTACGGTTAATATAAGAATTCAGCGTAATTCTGTCACATTTGTTCAACTTACGTAGCTCCTATTTCAGATAGCGTACTGGGCTAGGCGGCAACTTAAAGCGCGTGGAATGGCGAGTAAAATGCACTATTAAACTTCTATGATAGGGCAATCAGAGACCCGATTAGATCATTTTATATTTTGGTTAATATAAGAATTCAGCGAAGTTCTATCACATTTGTTCAATTTACGTCGCTCCTATGTCAGATAGCGTATTGGGCTAAGCGGCATCTCAAAGCGCATGAAATGGCGAGTGAAATGCACTATTAATCTTCTAGGGTAGGGCAATCAGAGACCCCATTAGATCATTTTATATTATGGTTAATTTAAGAATCAGCGAATTTCTATCACATTTGTTCAATTTACGTCGCTCCTATGTCAGATAGCGTATTGGGCTATGCGGCATCTCGAATCGCATGAAATGACGAGTAAAATGCACTGTTAAACTCTAGGGTAGGGCAAACAGAGACCCGATTAGATCATTTTATATTACGGTTAATATAAGAATTCAGCGAAATTCTATCAGATTTGTTCAATTTACATCGCTCCTATTTCAGATAGCGTATTGGGCTAAGCGGCATCTCAAAGCGCGAGAAATGGCGAGTAAAATGCACTATTAAACTTCTACGCTAGGGCGAACAGAGACCCGATTAGATCATTTTACGTTATGGTTAATAAAAGAATTCAGCGAAATTCTATCACATTTGATCAATTTACATCGCTCCTATTTCAGATAGCGTATTGGGCTAAGCGGCATCTCAAACCGCATGGATTGACGAGTGAAATGCTCTATTAAACTTCTGGGGTAGGGCGAACAGAAACCCGAATAGATCATTTTATATTACGGTTAATATAAGAATTCAGCGTAATTCTATCACATTTGTTCATCTTACGTCGCTCCTCTTTCAGATAGCGTACTGGGCTAGGCGGCATCTCAAAGCGCATGAAATGGCGAGTAAAATGCACTATTATACTTCTAGTGTCGGGCAATCAGAGACCCGATTAGATCATTTTATATTATGCTTAATTTAAGAATTCAGCAAATTCTATCACATTTGTTCAATTTACGTAGTTCCTATTTCAGATAGCATACTGGGCTAGGCGGTATCTTAAAGCCCGCGGAATGGCGAGTAAAATGCACTATTAAACTTCTATGATAGGGCTATCAGAGACCCGATTAGATCATTTATATTTTGGTTAATATAAGAATTCAGCGAAATTCTATCACATTTGTTCAATTTACGTTGCTCCTATTTCAGATAGCGTATTGGGCTAAGCGGCATCTCAAAGCGCATGGATTGACGAGTGAAATGCTCTATTAAACTTCTGGGGTAGGGCGAACAGAAACCCGAATAGATCATTTTATATTACGGTTAATATAAGAATTCACGGAAATTCTATCACATTTGTTCAATTTACGTCGCTCCTATTTCAGATAGCGTATTGGGCTAAGCGGCATCTCAAAGCGCATGGCTTGACGAGTGAAATGCTCTATTAAACTTCTGGGGTGGGGCGAACAGAAACCCGATTAGATCATTTTATATTGCGGTTAATATAAGAATTCAGCGTAATTCTGTCACATTTGTTCAACTTACGTAGCTCCTATTTCAGATAGCGTACTGGGCTAGGCGGCAACTTAAAGCGCGTGGAATGTCGAGTAAAATGCACTATCAAACTTCTATGATAGGGCAATCAGAGACCCGATTAGATCATTTTATATTTTGGTTAATATAAGAATTCAGCGAAATTCTATCACATTTGTTCAATTTACGTCGCACCTATTTCAGATAGCGTATTGGGCTAAGCGGCATCTCAAAGCGCATAAAATGGCGAGTCAAATGCACTATTAAACTTCAATGGTAGGGCAAACAGAGACCCGATTAGATCATTTTATATTATGGTTAGTTTAAGAATTCAGAAAAATTCTATCACATTTGTTCAATTTACGTCGTTCCTATTTCAGATAGCGTATTGGGCTATGCGACATCTCAAAGCGCATGAAATGACGAGTAAAATGCACTATTAAACTTCTAGGGTAGGGCAAACAGAGACCCGATTAGATCATTTTATATTACGGTTAATATAAGAATTCAGCGTAATTCTATCACATTTGTTCAACTTACGTCGCTCCTATTTCAGATAGCGTACTGGGCTAGGCGGAATCTCTAAGCGCGTGGAAGGGCGAGTAAAATGCACTACTAAACTTCTATGAGCGGGCAATCAGAGACCCGATTACATCATTTTATATTTTGGTTAATATAAGAATTCAGCGAAATTCTCTCACATTTGTTCAATTTACGTCGCTGATATTTCAGATAGCGTATTGGGCTAAGCGGCATCTCAAAGCGCAAGAAATGTGGAGTAAAATGCACTATTAAACTTCTAGGGTAGGGCAAACAGAGACCCGATAAGATCATTTTATATTATGGTCAATTTAAGAATTCAGCGAACTTCTATCACATTTGTTCAATTTACGTCGCTCCTATTTCAGATAGCGTACTGGGCTAGGCGGCATCTCAAAGCGCGTGGAAGGGCGAGTAAAATGCACTACTAAACTTCTATGATAGGGCAATCAGAGACCCGATTAGATCATTTTACATTAAGGTTAATATAAGAATTCAGGGAAATTCTATCACATTTGTTCAACATACGTCGCTCATATTTCAGATAGCGTACTGGGCTAGGCGGCATCTTAAAGCGCGTGGAATGGCGAGTAAAATGCACTATTAAACTTCTATGATAGGGCAATCAGAGACCCGATTAGATCATTTTATATTTTGGTTAATATAAGAATTCAGCGAAATTCTATCACATTTGTTCTATTTACGTCGCTCCTATTTCAGATAGCGTATTGGACTAAGCGGCATCACAAAGCGCAAGAAATGTCGAGTAAAATGCACTATTAAACTTCTAGGGTAGGGCAAACAGGGACCCGATAAGATCATTTTATATTATGGTTAATTTAAGAATTCAGCGAAATTGTCTCACATTTGTTCAATTTACGTGGCTGATATTTCAGATAGCGTATTGGGCTAAGCCGCAACTCGAAGCGCGAGAAGTGGCGAGTAAAATGCACTATTAAACTTCTAGGGTAGGGCAAACAGAGACCCGATTAGATCATTTTATGTTTTGGTTAATATAAGAATTCAGCGAAATTCAATCACATTTGTTCAATTTACGTCGCTCCTATTTCAGATAGCGTATTGGGCTAAGCGGCATCTCAAAGCGCATGAAATGACGAATAAAATGCACAATTAAGCTTCTACGCTAGGGCGAACAGAGACCCGATTAGATCATTTTACGTTATGGTTAATAAAAGAATTCAGCGAAATTCTATCACATTTGATCAATTTACATCGCTCCTATTTCAGATAGCGTATTGGGCTAAGCGGCATCTCAAAGCGCATGAAATGACGAGTCAAATGCACTATTAAACTTCTAGGGTAGGGCAAACAGAGACCCCATTAGATCATTTTATATTATGGTTAATTTAAGAATTCTGCGAAATTCTATCACATTTGTTCAATTTACGTCGCTCCTATTTCAGATAGCGTATTGGGCTAAGCGGCATCTCAAAGCGCATGAAATGGCGAGTAAAATGCACTGTTAAACTTCTAGGGTAGGGCAAACAGAGACCCGATTAGATCATTTTATATTATGGTTAATTTACGACTTCAGCGAAATTCTATCACATTTGTTCAATTTACGTCGCTCCTATTGCTGATAGCGTATTGGGCTAAGCGGCATCTTAGAGCGCGTGGAATGGCGAGTAAAATTCACTATTAAACTTCTATGATAGGGCAATCAGAGGCCCGATTAGATCATTTTATATTTTGGTTATATAAGAATTCAGCGAAATTCTATCACATTTGGTCAATTTACGTCGCTCCTATTTCAGATAGCTTATTGGGCTAAGCGGCATCTCAAAGCGCATGAAATGACGAGTGAAATGCACTATTAAACTTCTAGGGTAGGGCGAACAAAGACCCGATTCGATCATTTTACATTGAGGTTAATATAAGAATTCAGCGAAATTCTATCACATTTGTTCAATTTATGTCGCTCCTATTTCAGATAGCGTATTCGGCTATGCGGCATCTCAAAGCGCATGAAATGGCGAGTAAAATGCACTATTAAACTTCTAGGATAAGGCAAACAGAGACCCGATTAGATCATTTTATATTACGGTTAATATAAGAATTTAGCGTAATTCTGTCACATTTGTTCAAGTTACGTAGCTCCTATTTCAGATAGCGTACTGCGCTAGGCGGCAACTTAAAGCGCGTGGAATGGCGAGTAAAATGCACTATTAATCTTCTATGATAGGGCAATCAGAGACCCGATTAGATCATTTTATATTTTGGTTAATATAAGAATTCAGCGAAATTCTATCACATTTGTTCAATTTACGTCGCTCCTATTTCAGATAGCGTATTGTGCTAAGCGGCATCTCAAAGCGCATGAAATGGCGAGTAAAATGCACTGTTAAACTTCTAGGGTAGGGCAAACAGAGACCCGATTAGATCATTTTATATTACGGTTAATATAAGAATTCAGCGTAATTCTGTCACATTTGTTGAAGTTACGTAGCTCCTATTTCAGATAGCGTACTGGGCTAGGCGGCAACTCAAAGCGCGTGGAATGGCGAGTAAATGCACTATTAAACTTCTATGATAGGGCAATCAGAGACCCGATTAGATCATTTTATATTTTGGTTAATATAAGAATTCAGCGAAATTCTATCACATTTGTTCAATTTACGTCGCTCCTATTTCAGATAGCGTATTGGGCTAAGCGGCATCTCAAAGCGCATGAAATGGCGAGTAAAATGCACTGTTGAAGTTCTAGGGTAGGGCAAACAGAGACCCGATTAGATCATTTTATATTATGGCTAATTTAAGAATTCAGCGATATTCTATCACATTTGTTCAAGTTACGTCGCTCCTATTTCAGATAGCGTACTGAGCAATGCGGTATCTCAAAGCGCGTGGAAGGGCGAGTAAAATGCACTACTAAACATCTATGATAGGGCAATCAGAGACCCGATTAGATCATTTTATATTTTGGTTAATATAAGAATTCAGCGAAATTCTCTCACATTTGTTCAATTTACGTCGCTGATATTTCAGGCAGCGTATTGGACTAAGCGGCATCTCAAAGCGCAAGACATGTCGAGCAAAATGCACTATTAAACTTCTAGGGTAGGGCAAACAGAGACCCGATAAGATCATTTTATATTATGGTTAATTTATGAATTCAGCGAAATTGTCTCACATTTGTTCAATTTACGTGGCTGATATTTCAGATAGCGTATTGGGCTAAGCGGCATCTCAAAGCGCATGAAATGACGAATAAAATGCACAATTAAGCTTCTACGCTAGGGCGAACAGAGACCCGATTATATCATTTTACGTTATGGTTAATAAAAGAATTCAGCGAAATTCTATCACATTTGATCAATTTACATCGCTCCTATTTCAGATAGCGTATTGGGCTAAGCGGCATCTCAAAGCGCATGAAATGACGAGTCAAATGCACTATTAAACTTCTAGGGTAGGGCAAACAGAGACCCCATTAGATCATTTTATATTATGGTTAATTTAAGAATTCTGCGAAATTCTATCACATTTGTTCAATTTACGTCGCTCCTATTTCAGATAGCGTATTGGGCTAAGCGGCATCTCAAAGCGCATGAAATGGCGAGTAAAATGCACTTTTAAACTTCTAGGGTAGGGCAATCAGAGACCCCATTAGATCATTTTATATTATGGTTAATTTAAGAATTCAGCGAAATTCTATCACATTTGTTCAATTTACGTCGCTCCTATGTCAGATTGCGTATTGGGCTAAGCGGCATCTCAAAGCGCATGAAATGACGAGTGAAATGCACTATTAAACTTCTAGGGTAGGGCGAACAAAGACCCGATTAGATCATTTTACATTGAGGTTAATATAAGCATTCAGCGAAATTCTATCACATTTGTTCAATTTACGTCGCTCCTATTCCAGATAGCGTATTGGGCTATGCGGCATCTCAAAGCGCATGAAATGGCGAGTAAAATGCAATATTAAACTTCTAGGATAAGGCAAACAGAGACCCGATTAGATCATTTTATATTACGGTAAATATAAGAATTCAGCGTAATTCTGTCACATTTGTTCAACTTACGTAGCTCCTATTTCAGATAGCGTACTGGGCTAGGCGGCAACTTAAAGCGCGTGGAATGGCGAGTAAAATGCACCATTAAACTTCTATGGTAGGGCAATCAGAGAACCGATTAGATCATTTTATATTACGGTAAATATAAGAGTTCAGCGTAATTCTGTCACATTTGTTCAACTTACGTAGCTCCTATTTCAGATAGCGTATTGGGCTAAGCGGCATCTCAAAGCGCATGAAATAGCGAGTAAAATGCACTATTAAACTTCTAGGATAAGGCAAACAGAGACCCGATTAGATCATTTTATATTACGGTAAATATAAGAATGCAGCGTAATTCTGTCACATTTGTTCAACTTACGTAGCTCCTATTTCAGATAGCGTGCTGGGCTAGGCGGCAAGTTAAAGCGCGTGGAATGGCGAGTAAAATGCACTGTTAAACTTCTATGATAGGGCAATCAGAGACCCGATTAGATCATTTTATATTTTGGTTAATATAAGAATTCAGCGAAATTCTATCACATTTTTTCAATTTACGTCGCTCCTATTTCAGATAGCTTATTGGGCTAAGCGGCATTGCAAAGCGCATGAATTGACGAGTAAAATGCACTATTAAACTTCTAGGATAAGGCAAACAGAGACCCGATTAGATCATTTTATATTACGGTTAATATAAGAATTCAGCGTAATTCTGTGACATTTGTTCAACTTACGTAGCTCCTATTTCAGATAGCGTACTGGGCTAGGCGGCAACTTAAAGCGCGTGGAATGGTGAGTAAAATGCACTCTTAAACTTCTAGGGTAGGGCAATCAGAGACCCGATTAGATCATTTTATATTATGGTTAATATAAGAATTCAGCGAAGTTCTATCACATTTGTTTAATTTACGTCGCTCCTATTTCAGATAGCGTATCGCGCTAAGCGGCATCTCAAAGCGCATGAAATGGCGAGTAAAATGCACTATTAAACTTCTAGGATAAGGCAAACAGAGACCCGATTAGATCATTTTACATTAAGGTTAATATAAGAATTCAGCGAAATTCTATCACATTTGTTCAATTTACATCGCTCCTATTTCAGATAGCGACTTGTGCTAAGCGGCATCTCAAAGCGCAAGAAATGGCGAGTAAAATGCACTATTAAACTTCTAGGGTAGGGCAAACAGAGACCCCATTAGATCATTTTATATTATGGTTAATTTAAGAATTCAGCGAAATTCTATCACATTTGTTCAATTTACGTCGCTCCTATTTCAGATAGCGTATTGGGCTAAGCGGCATCTCAAAGCGCATGACATGGCGAGTAAAATGCACTATTAAACTTCTAGGGTAGGGCAATCAGAGACCCGATTAGATCATTTTATATTTTGGTTAATAAATGAATTCATCGAAATTCTATCACATTTGTTCAACTTACGTCGCTCCTATTTCAGATAGCGTATTGGGCTAAGCGGCATCTCAAAGCGCATGAAATGGCGAGTAAAATGCACTATTAAGCTTCTAGGGTAGAGCAATCAGAGACCCGATTAGATCATTTTATATTTTGGTTAATAAAAGAATTCATCGAAATTCTATCACATTTGTTCAATTTACATCGCTCCTATTTCAGATAGCGTACTGGGCTAAGCGGCATCTCAAAGCGCATGGAATGACGAGTAAAATGCACTAATAAACTTCTAGGATAAGGCAAACGGAGATCCGATTAGACCATTTTATATTACGGTTAATATAAGAATTCAGCGTTATTCTATCACATTTGTTCAACTTACGTCGCTCCTATTTCAGATAGCGTACTCGGATAGGCGGCATCTTAAAGCGCGTGGAAAGGCGAGTAAAATGCACTATTAAACTTCGAGGGTAATGCAAACAGAGACCCGATTAGATCATTTTATGTATTGTTTAATATAAGATTTCAGGGAAATTCTATCACATTTGTTCAATTTACGTCGCTCCTATTTCAGATAGCGTATTGGGCTAAGCGGCATCTCAAAGCGCAAGAAATGGCGAGTAAAATGCACTATTAAGCTTCTAGGGTTGG
This sequence comes from Macropis europaea, assembly GCA_916610135.2. Classification (NCBI taxonomy): domain Eukaryota; kingdom Metazoa; phylum Arthropoda; class Insecta; order Hymenoptera; family Melittidae; genus Macropis; species Macropis europaea. The sequence continues at coordinate 221,106 of CAKAJE020001300.1, read as the reverse complement.
GCACATATAGACCCGATTAGATAATTTTATATTATGGTTAATTTAAGAATTCAGCGAAATCCTAACACATTTGTTCATTTTACGTCGCTCCTATTTCAGATAGCGTATTGGGCTAGGCGGCATCTTAAAGCGCGTGGAATGGCGAGTAAAATGCACTATTAAACTTCTATAATAGGGCAATCAGAGACCCGATTAGATCATTTTATATTTTGGTTAATATAAGGATTCAGCGTAATTCTATCACATTTGTTCAATTTACGTCGCTCCTATTTCAGATAGCGTATTGGGCTAAGCGGCATCTCAAAGCGCATGAAATGGCGAGTAAAATGCACTATTAAACTTCTAGGGTAAGGCAAACAGAGACCCAATTAGATCATTTTATATTACGGTTAATATAACAATTCAGCGTAATTCTATCACATTTGTTCAACATACGTCGCTCCTATTTCAGATAGTGTGCTGGGCTAGGCGGCATCTTAAAGCGCGTGGAAGGGCGAGTAAAATGCACTACTAAACTTCTATGGTAGGGCAATCAGAGTCCCGTTTAGATCATTTTATGTATTGTTTAATATAAGATTTCAGGGAAATTCTATCACATTTGTTCAATTTACGTCGCTCCTATTTCAGATAGCGTATTGGGCTAAGCGGCATCTCAAAGCGTATGAAATGACGAGAGAAATGCACTATTAAACTTCTTGGGTAGGGCGAACAGAGACCCGATTAGGTCATTTCATATTATGGTTAATTTAAGAATTCAGCGAAATTCTATCACATTTGTTCAATTTACATCGCTCCTATTTCAAATAGCGTATTGGGCTAAGCGGCATCTCCATGCGCATGAAATGGCGAGTAAAATGCACTATTAAACTTCTAGGATAAGGCAAATGGAGACCCGATTAGACCATTTTATATTACGGTTAATATAAGAATTCAGCGTAATTCTGTCACATTTGTTCAAGTTACGTAGCTCCTATTTCAGATAGCGTACTGGTCTAGGCGGCAACTTAAACCGCGTGGAATGGCGAGTAAAATGCACTATTAAACTTCATTGATAGGGCAATCAGAGACCCGATTAGTTCATTTTATATTTTGGGTAATATAAGAATTCAGCGAAATTCTATCACATTTGTTCAATTTACGTCGCTCCTATTTCAGATAGCGTATTGGGCTAAGCGGCATCTCAAAGCGCATGAAATGGCGAGTAAAATGCACTATTAAACTTCTAGGGTAGGGCAATCAGAGACCCGATTAGATCATTTTATACTTTGGTTAATAAAAGAATTCATCGAAATTCTATCACATTAGTTCAATTTACATCGCTCCTATTTCAGATAGCGCACTCGGCTAAGCGGCATCTCAAAGCGCAAGAAATGGCGAGTAAAATGCACTATTAAACTTCTAGGATAAGGCAAACAGAGACCAGATTAGATCATTTTATATTACGGTCAATATAAGAATTCAGCGTAATTCTGTGACATTTGTTCAACTTACGTAGCTCCTATTTCAGATAGCGTGCTGGTCTAGGCGGCAACTTAAAGCGCGTGGAATGGCGAGTAAAATGCACTGTTAAACTTCAATGATAGGGCAATCAGAAACCCGATTAGATAATTTTATATTTTGGTTAATATAAGAATTCAGCGAAATTCTATCACGTTTGTTCAATTTACGTCGCTCCTATTTCAGATAGCGTACTAGGCTAAGCGGCATCTCAAAGCGCAAGAAATAGCGAGTAAAATGCACTATTAAACTTCTAGGATAAGGCAAACAGAGACCCGATTAGATCATTTTATATTACGGTTAATATAAGAATGCAGCGTAGTTCTATCACATTTGTTCAATTTACGTCGCTCCTATTTCAGATAGCGTTCCCGGATAGGCGGCATCTTAAAGCGCGAGGAATGGCGAGTAAAATGCACTATTAGACTTCAATGATAGGGCAATCAGAGACCCGATTAGATCATTTTATATTTTGGTTAATATAAGAATTCAGCGAAATTCTATCACATTTGTTTAATTTACGTCGCTCCTATTTCAGATAGCGTATTGGGCTAAGCGGCATCTCAAAGCGCATGAAATGGCGAGTAAAATGCACTATTAAACTTCTAGGGTAGGGCAATCAGAGACCCGATTAGATCATTTTATATTTTGGTTAATATAAGAATCCAGCGAAATTCTATCACATTTGTTCAATTTACGTCGCTCCTATTTCAGATAGCGTATTGGGCTAAGCGGCACCTCAAAGAGCATGGAATGGCGAGTGAAATGCACTATTAAACTTCTAGGGTAGGGCGAACAGAGACCCGAATAGATCATTTTATATTACGGTTAATATAAGAATTCAGCGTAATTCTATCACATTTGTTCAACTAACGTCGCTCCTATTTCAGATAGCGTACTGCGCTAGGCGGCATCTTACAGCGCGTGGAACGGCGAGTAAAATGCACTGCTAAACTTCTATGATAGGGCAATCAGAGTTCCGAACAGATCATTTTATATTTTGTTTACTATAACATTTCAGGGAAATTCTATCACATTTGTTCAATTTACGTCGCTCCTATTTCAGATAGCGTATTGGGCTAAGCGGCATCTCAAAGCGCAAGAAATGGCGAGTAAAATGCACTATTAAGCTTCTAGGGTTGGGCACATAGAGACCCGATTAGATCATTTTATATTATGGTTAATTTAAGAATTCAGCGAAATCCTATCACATTTGTTCATTTTACGTCGCTCCAATTTCAGATGGCGTATTGGGCTAAGCGGCATCTCAAAGCGCATGAAATGGCGAGTAAAGTGCACTATTAAACTTCTAGGGCATGGCGAACAGAGACCCGATTAGATCATTTTACATTAAGGTTAATATAAGTATTCAGGGAACTTCTATCACATTTGTTGAATTTACGTCGCTCCTATTTCAGACAGCTTATTGGGCTAAGCGGCATCTCAAAGCGCATGAAATGACGAGTAAAATGCACTATTAAACTTCTAGGGTAGGGCAATCAGAGACCCGATTAGATCATTTTATATTATGTTTAATTTAAGAATTCAGCAAAATTCTATGACATTTGTTCAATTTACGTCGCTCCTATTTCAGATAGCGTATTGTGCTAAGCGGCATCTCAAAGCGCACGAAAGGGCGAGTAAAATGCACTATTAAACTTCTAGGGTGGGGCAAGCAGAGAACCCGATCAGATCATTTTATATTACGGTTAATATAAGAATTCAGCGAAGTTCTATCACATTTGTTCAATTTACGTCGCTCCTATTTCAGATAGCTTATTGGGCTAAGCGGCAACTTAGAGCGCATGAAATGACGAGTGAAATGCACTGTTAAACTTCTAGGGTAGGGCGAACAAAGACCCGATTAGATCATTTTACATTAAGGTTAATATAAGAATTCAGCGAAATTCTATCACTTTTGTTCAATTTACGTCGCTCCTATTTCAGATAGCTTATTGGGCTAAGCGGCATCGCAAAGCGCATGAATTGACGAGTAAAATGCACTATTAAACTTCTTGGGTAGGGCGAACAGAGACCCGATTACATCATTTTATATTATGGTTAATTTAAGAATTCAGCAAAATTCTATCACATTTGTTCAATTTACGTCGCTCCTATTTCAGATAGCGTACTGGGCTAGGCGGCATCTTAAAGCGCGTGGAATGGCGAGTAAAATGCACTATTAAACTTCTATGATAGGGCAATCAGAGACCCGATTAGACCATTTTATATTTTGGTTAATATAAGAATTCAGCGAAATTCTTTCACATTTGTTCAATTTACGTAGCTCCAATTTCAGATAGCTTATTGGGCTAAGCGGCATCGCAAAGCGCATGAATTGACGAGTGAAATGCACTATTAAACTTCTTGGGTAGGGCGAACAAAGACCCGATTAGATCATTTTATATTATGGTTAATTCAAGAATTCATCGAAATTCTATCACATTTGTTCAATTTACATCGCTCCTATTTCAGCTGGCGTACTGGGCTAAGCGGCATCTCAAAGCGCATGAAATGACGAGTGAAATGCACTATTAATCTTCTTGGGTAGAGCGAACAGAGACCCGATTAGAACATTTTACATTAAGGTTAATATAAGAATTCAGCGTAATTCTATCACATTTGTTCAATTTACGTCGCTCCTATTTCAGATAGCATATTGGGCTAAGCGGCATCGCAAAGCGCATGAAATGACGAGTGAAATGCACTATTAAACTTCTTGGGTAGGGCGAACAGAGACCCGATTACATCATTTTATATTATGGTTAATTTAAGAATTCGGCAAAATTCTATCACATATGTTCAATTTACGTCGCTCCTATTTCAGATAGCATATTGGGCTAAGCGGCATCTCAAAGTGCATGAAATGGCGAGTAAAATGCACTATTAAACTTCTAGGGTAAGGCAAACAGAGACCCGATTAGATCATTTTATATTACGGTTAATATAAGAATTCAGCGTAAATCTATCACATTTGTGCAACATACGTCGCTCCTATTTCAGATAGTGTACTGGGCTAGGCGGCATCTTAAAGCGCGTGGAAGGGCGAGTAAAATGCACTACTAAACTTCTATGATAAGGCTATCAGAGACCCGATTAGATCATTTTATATTTTGGTTAATATAAGAATTCAGCGAAATTCTATCACATTCGTTCAATTTACGTCGCTCCTATTTCTGATAGCGTATTGAGCTAAGCGGCATCTCAAAGCGCATGAAATGGCGAGAAAATGCACTATTAAACTTCTAGTGTAAGGCAAACAGAGACCCGATTAGGTCATTTTATATTACGGTTAATATATGAATTCAGAGTAATTCTATCACATTTGTTCAATTTACGTCGCCCCTATTTCAGATAGCGTATTGGGCTAAGCGGCATCTCAAAGCGCATGAAATGGCGAGTCAAATGCACTACTAAACTTCTATGATAGGGAAATCAGAGACCCGATTAGATCTTTTTATATTTTGGTTAATATAAGAATTCAGCGAAATTCTATCACATTTGTTCAATTTACGGTGCTCCTATGTCAGATAGCGTATTGGGCTAAGCGGCAACTTAAAGCGCGAGGAATGGCGAGTAAAATGCACTATTAAACTTCTATGATAGGGCAATCAGAGACCCGTTTAGATCATTTTATATTATTGTTAATTTAAGAATTCAGCAAAATTCTATCACATTTGTTCAATTTACGTCGTTCCTATTTCAGATAGCATACTGGGCTAGGCGGCAACTTAAAGCGCATGAAATGGCGAGTAAAATGCACTATTAAACTTCTATGGTAATGCAAACAGAGACCCGATTAGATCATTTTATATTACGGTTAATATAAGAATTCAGCGTAATTCTATCACATTTGTTCAACATACGTCGCTCCTATGTCAGATAGCGTATCGGGCTGAGCGGCATCTCAAAGCGCAAGAAATGGCGAGTAAAATGCACTATTAAACTTCTAGGGTAGGGCAAACAGAGACCCGATTAGGTCATTTCATATTATGGTTAATTTATGAATTCAGAAAAATTCTATCACATTTGTTCAATATACGTCGCTCCTATTTCAGATAGCGTACTCGGATAGGCGGCATCTTAAAGCGCGAGGAATGGCGAGTAAAATGTACTATTAAACTTCTATGATAGGGCAATCAGAGACCCGATTAGATCATTTTATATTTTGGTTAATATAAGAATTCAGCGAAATTCTATTACATTTGTTCAATTTACGTCGCTCCTATTTCAGATAGCGTATTGGGCTAAGCGGCATCTCAAAGCGCATGGATTGACGAGTGAAATGCTCTATTAAACTTCTGGGGTAGGGCGAACAGAAACCCGAATAGATCATTTTATATTACGGTTAATATAAGAATTCAGCGTAATTCTATCACATTTGTTCAACTTACGTCGCTCCTATTTCAGATAGCTTATTGGGCTAAGCGGCATCTTAAAGCGCGTGGAAGGGCGAGTAAAATGCACTACTAAACTTCTATGATAGGGCAATCAGAGACCCGTTTAGATCATTTTATATTTTGTTTAATATAATATTTCATGGAAATTCTATCACATTTGTTCAATTTACGTCGCTCCTATTTCAGATAGCTTATTGGGCTAAGCGGTATCTCAAAGCGCAAGAAATGGCGAGTAAAACGCACTATTAAACTTCTAGGGTAGGGCAAACAGAGACCCGATTAGATCATTTTATATTACGGTTAATATAAGAATTCAGCGAAATTCTATCACATTTGTTCAATTTACGTCGCTCCTATTACAGATAGCGTATAGGGCTAAGCGGCATCTCAAAGCGCGAGAAATGGCGAGTAAAATGCACTATTAAACTTCTAGGGTAGGGCAAATAGAGACCCGATTAGATCATTTTATATTTTGGTTAATATAAGAATTCAGCGAAATTCTATCACATTTGATCAATTTACGTCGCTCCTATTTCAGATAGCGTATTGGGCTAAGCGGCATCTCAAAGCGCATGAAATGGCGAGTAAAATGCACTATTAAACTTCTAGGGTAAGGCAAACAGAGACCCGATTAGATCATTTTATATTACGGTTAATATAAGGATTCAGCGTAATTCTATCACATTTGTTCAACTTACGTCGCTCCTATTCCAGATAGCATACCGGGCTACGCGGCATCTTAAAGCGCGTGGAATGGCGAGTAAAATGCACTCTTAAACTTCTATGATAGGGCTATCAGAGACCCGATTAGATCATTTTACGTTATGGTTATTAAAAGAATTCAGCGAAATTCTATCACATTTGATCAATTTACATCGCTCCTATTTCAGATAGCGTATTGGGCTAAGCGGCATCTCAAAGCGCATGAAATGACGAGTCAAACGCACTATTAAACTTCTAGGGTAGGGCAAACAGAGACCCCATTAGATCATTTTATATTATGGTTAATTTAAGAATTCAGCGAAATTCTATCACATTTGTTCAATTTACGTCGCTCCTATGTCAGATAGCGTATTGGGCTAAGCGGCATCTCAAAGCGCATGAAATGACGAGTGAAATGCACTATTAAACTTCTAGGGTAGGGCGAACAAAGACCCGATTAGATCATTTTACATTGAGGTTAATATAAGAATTCAGCGAAATTCTATCACATTTCTTGAATTTACGTCGCTCCTATTTCAGATAGCGTATTGGGCTATGCGGCATCTCAAAGCGCATGAAATGGCGAGTAAAATTCACTATTAAACTTCTAGGATAAGGCAAACAGAGACCCGATTAGATCATTTTATATTACGGTAAATATAAGAATTCAGCGTAATTCTGTCACATTTGTTCAACTTACGTAGCTCCTATTTCAGATAGCGTACTGGGCTAGGCGGCAACTTCAAGCGCGTGGAATGTCGAGTAAAATACACTATCAAACTTCTCTGACAGGGCAATCAGAGACCCGATTAGATCATTTTATATTTTGGTTAATATAAGAATTCAGCGAAATTCTATCACATTTGTTCAATTTACGTCGCTCCTATGTCAGATAGCGTATTGGGCTAAGCGGCATCTCAAAGCGCATGAAATGGCGTGTGAAATGCACTATTAATCTTCTAGGGTAGGGCAATCAGAGACCCCATTAGATCATTTTATATTATGGTTAATTTAAGAATTCAGCGTAATTCTATCACATTTGTTCAATTTACGTCGCTCCTATGTCAGATAGCGTATTGGGCTAAGCGGCATCTCAAAGCGCATGAAATGACGAGCGAAATGCACTATTAAACTTCTAGGGTAGAGCGAACAAAGACCCGATTAGATCATTTTACATTGAGGTTAATATAAGAATTCAGCGAAATTCTATCACATTTGATCAATTTACGTCGCTCCTATTTCAGATAGCGTATTGGGCTAAGCGGCATCTCAAAGCGCATGAAATGTCGAGAGAAATGCACTATTAAAGTTCTTGGGTAGGGCAAACAGAGACCCGATTATATCATTTTATATTACGGTTAATTTAAGAATTCAGCAAAATTCTATCACATTTGTTCAACTTACGTAGCTCCTATTTCAGATAGCGTACTGGGCTAGGCGGCAACTTAAAGCGCGTGGAATGGCGAGTAAAATGCACTATTAAACTTCTATGATAGGGCAATCAGAGACCCGATTAGATCATTTTATATTACGGTTAATATAAGAATTCAGCGAAATTCTAACACATTTGTTCCATTTACGTCGCCCCTATTTCAGATAGCGTACTGGGCTAGGCGGCACCTTAAAGCGCGTGGAATGGCGAGTAAAATGCACTATTAATCTTCAAGGGTAGTGCAAACAGAGACCCGATGAGATCATTTTATATTATGGTTAATTTAAGAATTCAGCGAAATTCTCTCAGATTTGTTCTATTTACGTCGCTGATATTTCAGATAGCGTATTGGGCTAAGCGGCATCTCAAAGCGCGAGAAATGGCGAGTAAAATGCACTATTAAACTTCTACGCTAGGGCGAACAGAGACCCGATTAGATCATTTTACGTTATGGTTAATAAAAGAATTCAGCGAAATTCTATCACATTTGATCAATTTACATCGCTCCTATTTCAGATAGCGTATTGGGCTAAGCGGCATCTCAAACCGCATGGATTGACGAGTGAAATTCTCTATTAAACTTCTGGGGTAGGGCGAACAGAAACCCGAATAGATCATTTTATATTACGGTTAATATAAGAATTCAGCGTAATTCTATCACATTTGTTCAACTTACGTCGCTCCTCTTTCAGATAGCGTACTGGGCTAGGCGGCATCTCAAAGCGCATGAAATGGCGAGTAAAATGCACTATTATACTTCTAGTGTCGGGCAATCAGAGACCCGATTAGATCATTTTATATTATGCTTAATTTAAGAATTCAGCAAAATTCTATCACATTTGTTCAATTTACGTCGCTCCTATTTCAGATAGCGTATTGGGCTAAGCGGCATCTCAAACCGCATGGATTGACGAGTGAAATGCTCTATTTAACTTCTGGGGTAGGGCGAACAGAAACCCGAATAGATCATTTTATATTACGGTTAATATAAGAATTCACGGAAATTCTATCACATTTGTTCAATTTACGTCGCTCCTATTTCAGATAGCGTATTGGGCTAAGCGGCATCTCAAAGCGCATGGCTTGACGAGTGAAATGCTCTATTAAACTTCTGGGGTAGGGCGAACAGAAACCCGATTAGATCATTTTATATTTTGGTTAATATAAGAATTCAGCGAAATTCTATCACATTTGATCAATTTACGTCGCTCCTATTTCAGATAGCGTATTGGGCTAAGCGGCATCTCAAAGCGCATGCAATGACGAATAAAATGCACAGTTAAGCTTCTACGCTAGAGAGAACAGAGACCCGATTAGATCATTTTACGTTATGGTTAATAAAAGAATTCAGCGAAATTCTATCACATTTGATCAATTTACATCGCTCCTATTTCAGATAGCGTATTGGGCTAAGCGGCATCTCAAAGCGCATGAAATGGCGAGTAAAATGCACTATTAAACTTCTAGGGTAAGGCAAACAGAGACCCGATTAGATCATTTTATATTACGGTTAATATAAGGATTCAGCGTAATTCTATCACATTTGTTCAACTTACGTCGCTCCTATTCCAGATAGCATACCGGGCTACGCGGCATCTTAAAGCGCGTGGAATGGCGAGTAAAATGCACTCTTAAACTTCTATGATAGGGCTATCAGAGACCCGATTAGATCATTTTACGTTATGGTTATTAAAAGAATTCAGCGAAATTCTATCACATTTGATCAATTTACATCGCTCCTATTTCAGATAGCGTATTGGGCTAAGCGGCATCTCAAAGCGCATGAAATGACGAGTCAAATGCACTATTAAACTTCTAGGGTAGGGCAAACAGAGACCCCATTAGATCATTTTATATTATGGTTAATATAAGAATTCAGCGAAGTTCTATCACATTTGTTTAATTTACGTCGCTCCTATTTCAGATAGCGTATTGGTCTAAGCGGCATCTCAAAGCGCATGAAATGGCGAGTAAAATGCACTGTTAAACTTCTATGATAGGGCAATCAGAGACCCGATTAGATCATTTTATATTACGGTTAATATAAGAATTCAGCGAAATTCTATCACATTTGTTCAATTTACGTCGCTCCTATGTCAGATAGCGTATCGGGCTGAGCGGCATCTCAAAGCGCATGAAATGGCGAGTGAAATGCACTATTAATCTTCTAGGGTAGGGCAATCAGAGACCCCATTAGATCATTTTATATTATGGTTAATTTAAGAATTCAGCGAAATTCTATCACATTTGTTCAATTTACGTCGCTCCTATTTCAGATAGCGTATTGGGCTAAGCGGCATCTCAAAGCGCATGAAATGGCGAGTAAAATGCACTATTAAACTTCTAGGGTAAGGCAAACAGAGACCCGATTAGGTCATTTTATATTACGGTTAATATATGAATTCAGAGTAATACTATCACATTTGTTCAATTTACGTCGCCCCTATTTCAGATAGCGTATTGGGCTAAGCGGCATCTCAAAGCGCATGAAATGGCGAGTCAAATGCACTACTAAACTTCTATGATAGGGAAATCAGAGACCCGATTAGATCATTTTATATTTTGGTTAATATAAGAATTCAGCGAAATTCTATCACATTTGTTCAATTTACGTCGCTCCTATGTCAGATAGCGTATTGGGCTAAGCGGCATCTCAAAGCGCATGAAATGGCGAGAAAATGCACGATTAAACTTCTAGTGTAAGGCAAACAGAGACCCGATTAGGTCATTTTATATTACGGTTAATATATGAATTCAGAGTAATTCTATCACATTTGTTCAATTTACGTCGCCCCTATTTCAGATAGCGTATTGGGCTAAGCGGCATCTCAAAGCGCATGAAATGGCGAGTCAAATGCACTACTAAACTTCTATGATAGGGAAATCAGAGATCCGATTACATCATTTTATATTTTGGTTAATATAAGAATTCAGCGAAATTCTATCACATTTGTTCAATTTACGTCGCTCCTATGTCAGATAGCGTATTGGGCTAAGCGGCATCTCAAAGCGCATGAAATGGCGAGTGAAATGCACTATTAATCTTCTAGGGTAGGGAAATCAGAGACCCGATTAGATCATTTTATATTTTGGTTAATATAAGAATTCAGCGAAATTCTATCACATTTGTTCAATTTACGTCGCTCCTATGTCAGATAGCGTATCGGGCTGAGCGGCATCTCAAAGCGCATGAAATGGCGAGTGAAATGCACTATTAATCTTCTAGGGTAGGGCAATCAGAGACCCCATTAGATCATTTTATATTATGGTTAATTTAAGAATTCAGCGAAATTCTATCACATTTGTTCAATTTACGTCGCTCCTATTTAGATAGCGTATTGGGCTAAGCGGCATCTCAAAGCGCATGAAATGGCGAGTAAAATGCACTATTAAACTTCTAGGGTAAGGCAAACAGAGACCCGATTAGGTCATTTTATATTACGGTTAATATATGAATTCAGAGTAATTCTATCACATTTGCTCAATTTACGTCGCCCCTATTTCAGATAGCGTATTGGGCTAAGCGGCATCTCAAAGCGCATGAAATGGCGAGTCAAATGCACTACTAAACTTCCATGATAGGGAAATCAGAGACCCGATTAGATCATTTTATATTTTGGTTAATATAAGAATTCAGCGAAATTCTATCACATTTGTTCAATTTACGGTGCTCCTATGTCAGATAGCGTATTGGGCTAAGCGGCAACTTAAAGCGCGAGGAATGGCGAGTAAAATGCACTATTAAACTTCTATGATAGGGCAATCAGAGACCCGTTTAGATCATTTTATATTATTGTTAATTTAAGAATTCAGCAAAATTCTATCACATTTGTTCAATTTACGTCGTTCCTATTTCAGATAGCATACTGGGCTAGGCGGCAACTTAAAGCGCATGAAATGGCGAGTAAAATGCACTATTAAACTTCTATGGTAATGCAAACAGAGACCCGATTATATCATTTTATATTATGGTTAATTTAAGAATTCAGCAAAATTCTATCACATTTGTTCAACTTACGTAGCTCCTATTTCAGATAGCGTACTGGGCTAGGCGGCAACTTAAAGCGCGTGGAATGGCGAGTAAAATGCACTATTAAACTTCTATGATAGGGCAATCAGAGACCCGATTAGATCATTTTATATTACGGTTAATATAAGAATTCAGCGAAATTCTAACACATTTGTTCCATTTACGTCGCCCCTATTTCAGATAGCGTACTGGGCTAGGCGGCACCTTAAAGCGCGTGGAATGGCGAGTAAAATGCACTATTAATCTTCAAGGGTAGGGCAAACAGAGACCCGATTAGATCATTTTATATAATGGTTAATTTAAGAATTCAGAAAAATTCTATCACATTTGTTCAATTTACGTCGTTCCTATTTCAGATAGCGTATTGGGCTATGCGGCATCTCAAAGCGCATGAAATGACGAGTAAAATGCACTGTTAAACTTCTAGGGTAGGGCAAACAGAGACCCGATTAGATCATTTTATATTACGGTTAATATAAGAATTCAGCGTAATTCTATCACATTTGTTCAACTTACGTCGCTCCTATTTCAGATAGCGTACTGGGCTAGGCGGTATCTCAAAGCGCGTGGAAGGGCGAGTAAAATGCACTACTAAACTTCTATGATAGGGCAATCAGAGACCCGATTAGATCATTTTATATTTTGGTTAATATAAGAATTCAGCGAAATTCTCTCACATTTGTTCAATTTACGTCGCTGATATTTCAGATAGCGTATTGGACTAAGCGGCATCTCAAGGCGCAAGAAATGTCGAGTAAAATGCACTATTAAACTTCTAGGGTAGTGCAAACAGAGACCCGATGAGATCATTTTATATTATGGTTAATTTAAGAATTCAGCGAAATTCTCTCAGATTTGTTCTATTTACGTCGCTGATATTTCAGATAGCGTATTGGGCTAAGCGGCATCTCAAAGCGCGAGAAATGGCGAGTAAAATGCACTATTAAACTTCTACGCTAGGGCGAACAGAGACCCGATTAGATCATTTTACGTTATGGTTAATAAAAGAATTCAGCGAAATTCTATCACATTTGATCAATTTACATCGCTCCTATTTCAGATAGCGTATTGGGCTAAGCGGCATCTCAAACCGCATGGATTGACGAGTGAAATTCTCTATTAAACTTCTGTGGTAGGGCGAACAGAAACCCGAATAGATCATTTTATATTACGGTTAATATAAGAATTCAGCGTAATTCTATCACATTTGTTCAACTTACGTCGCTCCTCTTTCAGATAGCGTACTGGGCTAGGCGGCATCTCAAAGCGCATGAAATGGCGAGTAAAATGCACTATTATACTTCTAGTGTCGGGCAATCAGAGACCCGATTAGATCATTTTATATTATGCTTAATTTAAGAATTCAGCAAAATTCTATCACATTTGTTCAATTTACGTCGCTCCTATTTCAGATAGCGTATTGGGCTAAGCGGCATCTCAAACCGCATGGATTGACGAGTGAAATGCTCTATTAAACTTCTGGGGTAGGGCGAACAGAAACCCGAATAGATCATTTTATATTACGGTTAATATAAGAATTCACGGAAATTCTATCACATTTGTTCAATTTACGTCGCTCCTATGTCAGATAGCGTATCGGGCTGAGCGGCATCTCAAAGCGCATGAAATGGCGAGTGAAATGCACTATTAATCTTCTAGGGTAGGGCAATCAGAGACCCCATTAGATCATTTTATATTATGGTTAATTTAAGAATTCAGCGAAATTCTATCACATTTGTTCAATTTACGTCGCTCCTATTTAGATAGCGTATTGGGCTAAGCGGCATCTCAAAGCGCATGAAATGGCGAGTAAAATGCACTATTAAACTTCTAGGGTAAGGCAAACAGAGACCCGATTAGGTCATTTTATATTACGGTTAATATATGAATTCAGAGTAATTCTATCACATTTGCTCAATTTACGTCGCCCCTATTTCAGATAGCGTATTGGGCTAAGCGGCATCTCAAAGCGCATGAAATGGCGAGTCAAATGCACTACTAAACTTCCATGATAGGGAAATCAGAGACCCGATTAGATCATTTTATATTTTGGTTAATATAAGAATTCAGCGAAATTCTATCACATTTGTTCAATTTACGGTGCTCCTATGTCAGATAGCGTATTGGGCTAAGCGGCAACTTAAAGCGCGAGGAATGGCGAGTAAAATGCACTATTAAACTTCTATGATAGGGCAATCAGAGACCCGTTTAGATCATTTTATATTATTGTTAATTTAAGAATTCAGCAAAATTCTATCACATTTGTTCAATTTACGTCGTTCCTATTTCAGATAGCATACTGGGCTAGGCGGCAACTTAAAGCGCATGAAATGGCGAGTAAAATGCACTATTAAACTTCTATGGTAATGCAAACAGAGACCCGATTATATCATTTTATATTATGGTTAATTTAAGAATTCAGCAAAATTCTATCACATTTGTTCAACTTACGTAGCTCCTATTTCAGATAGCGTACTGGGCTAGGCGGCAACTTAAAGCGCGTGGAATGGCGAGTAAAATGCACTATTAAACTTCTATGATAGGGCAATCAGAGACCCGATTAGATCATTTTATATTACGGTTAATATAAGAATTCATCGAAATTCTAACACATTTGTTCCATTTACGTCGCCCCTATTTCAGATAGCGTACTGGGCTAGGCGGCACCTTAAAGCGCGTGGAATGGCGAGTAAAATGCACTATTAAACTTCAAGGGTAGGGCAAACAGAGACCCGATTAGATCATTTTATATAATGGTTAATTTAAGAATTCAGAAAAATTCTATCACATTTGTTCAATTTACGTCGTTCCTATTTCAGATAGCGTATTGGGCTATGCGGCATCTCAAAGCGCATGAAATGACGAGTAAAATGCACTGTTAAACTTCTAGGGTAGGGCAAACAGAGACCCGATTAGATCATTTTATATTACGGTTAATATAAGAATTCAGCGTAATTCTATCACATTTGTTCAACTTACGTCGCTCCTATTTCAGATAGCGTACTGGGCTAGGCGGTATCTCAAAGCGCGTGGAAGGGCGAGTAAAATGCACTACTAAACTTCTATGATAGGGCAATTAGAGACCCGATTAGATCATTTTATATTTTGGTTAATATAAGAATTCAGCGAAATTCTCTCACATTTGTTCAATTTACGTCGCTGATATTTCAGATAGCGTATTGGACTAAGCGGCATCTCAAGGCGCAAGAAATGTCGAGTAAAATGCACTATTAAACTTCTAGGGTAGTGCAAACAGAGACCCGATGAGATCATTTTATATTATGGTTAATTTAAGAATTCAGCGAAATTCTCTCAGATTTGTTCTATTTACGTCGCTGATATTTCAGATAGCGTATTGGGCTAAGCGGCATCTCAAAGCGCGAGAAATGGCGAGTAAAATGCACTATTAAACTTCTACGCTAGGGCGAACAGAGACCCGATTAGATCATTTTACGTTATGGTTAATAAAAGAATTCAGCGAAATTCTATCACATTTGATCAATTTACATCGCTCCTATTTCAGATAGCGTATTGGGCTAAGCGGCATCTCAAACCGCATGGATTGACGAGTGAAATTCTCTATTAAACTTCTGGGGTAGGGCGAACAGAAACCCGAATAGATCATTTTATATTACGGTTAATATAAGAATTCAGCGTAATTCTATCACATTTGTTCAACTTACGTCGCTCCTCTTTCAGATAGCGTACTGGGCTAGGCGGCATCTCAAAGCGCATGAAATGGCAAGTAAAATGCACTATTATACTTCTAGTGTCGGGCAATCAGAGACCCGATTAGATCATTTTATATTATGCTTAATTTAAGAATTCAGCAAAATTCTATCACATTTGTTCAATTTACGTCGCTCCTATTTCAGATAGCGTATTGGGCTAAGCGGCATCTCAAACCGCATGGATTGACGAGTGAAATGCTCTATTAAACTTCTGGGGTAGGGCGAACAGAAACCCGAATAGATCATTTTATATTACGGTTAATATAAGAATTCACGGAAATTCTATCACATTTGTTCAATTTACGTCGCTCCTATTTCAGATAGCGTATTGGGCTAAGCGGCATCTCAAAGCGCATGGCTTGACGAGTGAAATGCTCTATTAAACTTCTGGGGTAGGGCGAACAGAAACCCGAATAGATCATTTTATATTACGGTTAATATAAGAATTCAGCGAAATTCTATCACATTTGTTCAATTTACGTCGCTCCTATTTCAGATAGCGTACTGGGCTAAGCGGCATCTCAAAGCGCATGAAATGGCGCGTAAAATGCACTATTAAACTTCTAGGATAAGGCAAACAGAGACCCGATTAGATCATTTTATATTGCGGTTAATATAAGAATTCAGCGTAACTCTGTCACATTTGTTCAACTTACGTGGCTCCTATTTCAGATAGCGTCCTGGGCTAGGCGGCATCTTAAAGCGCGTGGAATGGCGAGTAAAATGCACTATTATACTTCTATGATAGGGCAATCAGAGACCCGATTAGATCATTTTATGTTTTGGTTAATATAAGAATTCAGCGAAATTCTATCACATTTGTTCAACTTACGTCGCTCCTCTTTCAGATAGCGTACTGCGCTAGGCGGCATCTCAAAGCGCATGAAATGGCGAGTAAAATGCACTATTATACTTCTAGTGTAGGGCTATCAGAGACCCGATTAGATCATTTTATATTATGCTTAATTTAAGAATTCAGCAAAATTCTATCACATTTGTTCAATTTACGTAGTTCCTATTTCAGATAGCATACTGGGCTAGGCGGTATCTTAAAGCCCGCGGAATGGCGAGTAAAATGCACTATTAAACTTCTATGATAGGGCAATCAGAGACCCGATTAGATCATTTTATATTTTGGTTAATATAAGAATTCAGCGAAATTCTATCACATTTGTTCAATTTACGTCGCTCCTATTTCAGATAGCTTATTCAGCTAAGCGGCATCTCAAAGCGCATGAAATGACGAGTGAAATGCACTATTAAACTTCTAGGGTAGGGCGAACAGAGACCAGATTAGATCATTTTACATTAAGGTTAATATAAGAATTCAGCGTAATTCTGTCACATTTGTTCAACTTACGTAGCTCCTATTTCAGATAGCGTACTGGGCTAGGCGGCATCTTAAAGCGCGTAGAATGGCGAGTAAAATGCACTATTAAACTTCTATGATAGGGCAATCAGAGACCCGATTAGATCATTTTGTATTTTGGTTAATATAAGAATTCAGCGAAATTCTATCACATTTGTTCAATTTACGTCGCTCCTATTTCAGATAGCGTATTGGGCTAAGCGGCATCTCAAAGCGCATGGATTGACGAGTGAAATGCTCTATTAAACTTCTGGGGTAGGGCGAACAGAAACCCGAATAGATCATTTTATATTACGGTTAATATAAGAATTCACGGAAATTCTATCACATTTGTTCAATTTACGTCGCTCCTATTTCAGATAGCGTACTGGGCTAGGCGGCATCTCAAAGCGCGTGGAAGGGCGAGTAAAATGCACTATTAAACTTCTATGATAGGGCAATCAGAGACCCGATTAGATCATTTTATTTTTTGGTTAATATAAGAATTCAGCGAAATTCTATCACATTTGTTCAATTTACGTCGCTCCTATTTCAGATAGCGTATTGGGCTAAGCGGCATCTCTAGCCGCATGGATTGACGAGTGAAATGCACTATTAAACTTCTTGGGTAGTGCGAACAGAGACCCGAATAGATCATTTTATATTACGGTTAATATAAGAATTCAGCGTAATCCTGTCACATTTGTTCAACTTACGTCGCTCCTATTTCAGATAGCGTACTGGGCTAGGCGACATCTCAAAGCGCGTGGAAGGGCGAGTAAAATGCACTACTAAAATTCCGTGATAGGACAATTAGAGTCCCGATTAGAACATTTTATATTTTGTTTACTATAAGATTTCAGGGAAATTCTATCACATTTGTTCAATTTACGTCGCTCCTATTTCAGATAGCGTATTGGGCTAAGCGGCATCTCAAAGCGCATGAAATGGCGAATAAAATGCACTATTAAACTTCTAGGGTAGGGCGAACACAGACCTGATTAGATCATTTTATATTATGGTTAATTCAAGAATTCAGCGAAATTCTATCACATTTGTTCAATTTACATCGCTCCTATTTCAGATAGCGTATTGGGCTAAGCGGCATCTCAAAGCGCGAGAAATGGCGAGTAAAATGCACTATTAAACTTCTACGCTAGGGCGAACAGAGACCCGATTAGATCATTTTACGTTATGGTTAATAAAAGAATTCAGCGAAATTCTACCACATTTGATCAATTTACATCGCTCCTATTTCAGATAGCGTATTGGGCTAAGCGGCATCTCAAACCGCATGGATTGACGAGTGAAATGCTCTATTAAACTTCTGGGGTAGGGCGAACAGAAACCCGAATAGATCATTTTATATTACGGTTAATATAAGAATTCAGCGTAATTCTATCACATTTGTTCATCTTACGTCGCTCCTCTTTCAGATAGCGTACTGGGCTAGGCGGCATCTCAAAGCGCATGAAATGGCGAGTAAAATGCACTATTATACTTCTAGTGTCGGGCAATCAGAGACCCGATTAGATCATTTTATATTATGCTTAATTTAAGAATTCAGCAAAATTCTATCACATTTGTTCAATTTACGTAGTTCCTATTTCAGATAGCATACTGGGCTAGGCGGTATCTTAAAGCCCGCGGAATGGCGAGTAAAATGCACTATTAAACTTCTATGATAGGGCTATCAGAGACCCGATTAGATCATTTTATATTTAGGTTAATATAAGAATTCAGCGAAATTCTATCACATTTGTTCAATTTACGTCGCTCCTATTTCAGATAGCGTATTGGGCTAAGCGGCATCTCAAAGCGCATGGATTGACGAGTGAAATGCTCTATTAAACTTCTGGGGTAGGGCGAACAGAAACCCGAATAGATCATTTTATATTACGGTTAATATAAGAATTCAGCGTAATTCTATCACATTTGTTCATCTTACGTCGCTCCTATTTCAGATAGCGTACTGGGCTAGGCGGCAACTTAAAGCGCGTGGAATGTCGAGTAAAATGCACTATCAAACTTCTATGATAGGGCAATCAGAGACCCGATTAGATCATTTTATATTTTGGTTAATATAAGAATTCAGCGAAATTCTATCACATTTGTTCAATTTACGTCGCACCTATTTCAGATAGCGTATTGGGCTAAGCGGCATCTCAAAGCGCATAAAATGGCGAGTAAAATGCACTATTAAACTTCAATGGTAGGGCAAACAGAGACCCGATTAGATCATTTTATATTATGGTTAGTTTAAGAATTCAGAAAAATTCTATCACATTTGTTCAATTTACGTCGTTCCTATTTCAGATAGCGTATTGGGCTATGCGACATCTCAAAGCGCATGAAATGACGAGTAAAATGCACTATTAAACTTCTAGGGTAGGGCGAACAGAGACCCGATTAGATCATTTTATATTACGGTTAATATAAGAATTCAGCGTAATTCTATCACATTTGTTCAACTTACGTCGCTCCTATTTCAGATAGCGTACTGGGCTAGGCGGAATCTCTAAGCGCGTGGAAGGGCGAGTAAAATGCACTACTAAACTTCTATGAGCGGGCAATCAGAGACCCGATTACATCATTTTATATTTTGGTTAATATAAGAATTCAGCGAAATTCTATCACATTTGATCAATTTACATCGCTCCTATTTCAGATAGCGTATTGGGCTAAGCGGCATCTCAAAGCGCATGAAATGACGAGTCAAATGCACTATTAAACTTCTAGGGTAGGGCAAACAGAGACCCCATTAGATCATTTTATATTATGGTTAATTTAAGAATTCTGCGAAATTCTATCACATTTGTTCAATTTACGTCGCTCCTATTTCAGATAGCGTATTGGGCTAAGCGGCATCTCAAAGCGCATGAAATGGCGAGTAAAATGCACTGTTAAACTTCTAGGGTAGGGCAAACAGAGACCCGATTAGATCATTTTATATTATGGTTAATTTACGACTTCAGCGAAATTCTATCACATTTGTTCAATTTACGTCGCTCCTATTGCTGATAGCGTATTGGGCTAAGCGGCATCTGAAAGCGCGTGGAATGGCGAGTAAAATTCACTATTAAACTTCTATGATAGGGCAATCAGAGACCCGATTAGATCATTTTATATTTTGGTTATATAAGAATTCAGCGAAATTCTATCACATTTGGTCAATTTACGTCGCTCCTATTTCAGATAGCTTATTGGGCTAAGCGGCATCTCAAAGCGCATGAAATGACGAGTGAAATGCACTATTAAACTTCTAGGGTAGGGCGAACAAAGACCCGATTCGATCATTTTACATTGAGGTTAATATAAGAATTCAGCGAAATTCTATCACATTTGTTCAATTTACGTCGCTCCTATTTCAGATAGCGTATTCGGCTATGCGGCATCTCAAAGCGCATGAAATGGCGAGTAAAATGCACTATTAAACTTCTAGGATAAGGCAAACAGAGACCCGATTAGATAATTTTATATTACGGTTAATATAAGAATTTAGCGTAATTCTGTCACATTTGTTCAAGTTACGTAGCTCCTATTTCAGATAGCGTACTGCGCTAGGCGGCAACTTAAAGCGCGTGGAATGGCGAGTAAAATGCACTATTAATCTTCTATGATAGGGCAATCAGAGACCCGATTAGATCATTTTATATTTTGGTTATATAAGAATTCAGCGAAATTCTATCACATTTGGTCAATTTACGTCGCTCCTATTTCAGATAGCTTATTGGGCTAAGCGGCATCTCAAAGCGCATGAAATGACGAGTGAAATGCACTATTAAACTTCTAGGGTAGGGCGAACAAAGACCCGATTAGATCATTTTACATTGAGGTTAATATAAGAATTCAGCGAAATTCTATCACATTTGTTCAATTTACGTCGCTCCTATTTCAGATAGCGTACTGACCAAGGCGGTATCTCAAAGCGCGTGGAAGGGCGAGTAAAATGCACTACTAAACATCTATGATAGGGCAATCAGAGACCCGATTAGATCATTTTATATTTTGGTTAATATAAGAATTCAGCGAAATTCTCTCACATTTGTTCAATTTACGTCGCTGATATTTCAGGCAGCGTATTGGACTAAGCGGCATCTCAAAGCGCAAGACATGTCGAGCAAAATGCACTATTAAACTTCTAGGGTAGGGCAAACAGAGACCCGATAAGATCATTTTATATTATGGTTAATTTATGAATTCAGCGAAATTGTCTCACATTTGTTCAATTTACGTGGCTGATATTTCAGATAGCGTATTGGGCTAAGCGGCATCTCAAAGCGCATGAAATGACGAATAAAATGCACAATTAAGCTTCTACGCTAGGGCGAACAGAGACCCGATTATATCATTTTACGTTATGGTTAATAAAAGAATTCAGCGAAATTCTATCACATTTGATCAATTTACATCGCTCCTATTTCAGATAGCTTATTGAGCTAAGCGGCATCTCAAAGCGCATGAAATGACGAGTGAAATGCACTATTAAACTTCTAGGGTAGGGCGAACAAAGACCCGATTAGATCATTTTATATTACGGTAAATATAAGAGTTCAGCGTAATTCTGTCACATTTGTTCAACTTACGTAGCTCCTATTTCAGATAGCGTATTGGGCTAAGCGGCATCTCAAAGCGCATGAAATAGCGAGTAAAATGCACTATTAAACTTCTAGGATAAGGCAAACAGAGACCCGATTAGATCATTTTATATTACGGGTAATATAAGAATTCAGCGTAATTCTGTCACATTTGTTCAAGTTACGTAGCTCCTATTTCAGATAGCGTACTGGGCTAGGCGGCAACTTAAAGCGCGTGGAATGGCGAGTAAAATGCACTATTAAACTTCTATGATAGGGCAATCAGAGACCCGATTAGATCATTTTATATTTTGGTTAAAATAAGAATTCAGCGAAATTCTATCACATTTGTTCAATTTACGTCGCTCCTATGTCAGATAGCGTATTGGGCAAAGCGGCATCTCAAAGCGCATGCAATGGCGAGTGAAATGCACTATTAATCTTCTAGGGTAGGACAATCAGAGACCCCATTAGATCATTTTATATTATGGTTAATTTAAGAATTCAGCGAAATTCTATCACATTTGTTCAATTTACGTCGCTCCTATGTCAGATAGCGTATTGGGCTATGCGGCATCTCAAAGCGCATGAAATGACGAGTAAAATGCACTGTGAAACTTCTAGGGTAGGGCAAACAGAGACCCGATTAGATCATTTTATATTACGGTTAATATAAGAATTCAGCGTAATTCTATCACATTTGTTCAACTTACGTCGCTCCGACTTCAGATAGCGTACTGAGCAAGGCGGTATCTCAAAGCGCGTGGAAAGGCGAGTAAAATGCACTACTAAACATCTATGATAGGGCAATCAGAGACCCGATTAGATCATTTTATATTTTGGTTAATATAA
This sequence comes from Macropis europaea, assembly GCA_916610135.2. Lineage (NCBI taxonomy): Eukaryota > Metazoa > Arthropoda > Insecta > Hymenoptera > Melittidae > Macropis > Macropis europaea. The sequence goes on along the minus strand of CAKAJE020001300.1, from coordinate 198,537 downwards.
GAATTCAGCGAAATTCTCTCACATTTGTTCAATTTACGTCGCTGATATTTCAGGCAGCGTATTGGACTAAGCGGCATCTCAAAGCGCAAGACATGTCGAGCAAAATGCACTATTAAACTTCTAGGGTAGGGCAAACAGAGACCCGATAAGATCATTTTATATTATGGTTAATTTAAGAATTCAGCGAAATTGTCTCACATTTGTTCAATTTACGTGGCTGATATTTCAGATAGCGTATTGGGCTAAGCGGCATCTCAAAGCGCATGAAATGACGAATAAAATGCACCATTAAACTTCTATGGTAGGGCAATCAGAGAACCGATTAGATCATTTTATATGACGGTAAATATAAGAGTTCAGCGTAATTCTGTCACATTTGTTCAACTTACGTAGCTCCTATTTCAGATAGCGTATTGGGCTAAGCGGCATCTCAAAGCGCATGAAATAGCGAGTAAAATGCACTATTAAACTTCTAGGATAAGGCAAACAGAGACCCGATTAGATCATTTTATATTACGGTAAATATAAGAATTCAGCGAAATTCTATCACATTTGTTCAATTTACGTCGCTCCTATTTCAGATAGCGTATTGGGCTAAGCGGCATCGCAAAGCGCATGAAATGGCGAGTAAAATGCACTGTTGAAGTTCTAGGGTAGGGCAAACAGAGACCCGATTAGATCATTTTATATTATGGTTAATTTAAGAATTCAGCGAAATTCTATCACATTTGTTCAAGTTACGTCGCTCCTATTGCTGATAGCGTATTGGGCTAAGCGGCATCTTAAAGCGCGTGGAATGGCGAGTAAAATTCACTATTAAACTTCTATGATAGGGCAATCAGAGACCCGATTAGATCATTTTATATTTTGGTTATATAAGAATTCAGCGAAATTCTATCACATTTGGTCAATTTACGTCGCTCCTATTTCAGATAGCTTATTGGGCTAAGCGGCATCTCAAAGCGCATGAAATGACGAGTGAAATGCACTATTAAACTTCTAGGGTAGGGCGAACAAAGACCCGATTAGATCATTTTGCATTGAGGTTAATATAAGAATTCAGCGAAATTCTATCACATTTGTTCAATTTACGTCGCTCCTATTTCAGATAGCGTACTGACCAAGGCGGTATCTCAAAGCGCGTGGAAGGGCGAGTAAAATGCACTACTAAACATCTATGATAGGGCAATCAGAGACCCGATTAGATCATTTTATATTTTGGTTAATATAAGAATTCAGCGAAATTCTCTCACATTTGTTCAATTTACGTCGCTGATATTTCAGGCAGCGTATTGGACTAAGCGGCATCTCAAAGCGCAAGACATGTCGAGCAAAATGCACTATTAAACTTCTAGGGTAGGGCAAACAGAGACCCGATAAGATCATTTTATATTATGGTTGATTTATGAATTCAGCGAAATTGTCTCACATTTGTTCAATTTACGTGGCTGATATTTCAGATAGCGTATTGGGCTAAGCGGCATCTCAAAGCGCATGAAATGACGAATAAAATGCACAATTAAGCTTCTACGCTAGGGCGAACAGAGACCCGATTATATCATTTTACGTTATGGTTAATAAAAGAATTCAGCGAAATTCTATCACATTTGATCAATTTACATCGCTCCTATTTCAGATAGCTTATTGGGCTAAGCGGCATCTCAAAGCGCATGAAATGACGAGTGAAATGCACTATTAAACTTCTAGGGTAGGGCGAACAAAGACCCGATTAGATCATTTTATATTACGGTAAATATAAGAGTTCAGCGTAATTCTGTCACATTTGTTCAACTTACGTAGCTCCTATTTCAGATAGCGTATTGGGCTAAGCGGCATCTCAAAGCGCATGAAATAGCGAGTAAAATGCACTATTAAACTTCTAGGATAAGGCAAACAGAGACCCGATTAGATCATTTTATATTACGGGTAATATAAGAATTCAGCGTAATTCTGTCACATTTGTTCAAGTTACGTAGCTCCTATTTCAGATAGCGTACTGGGCTAGGCGGCAACTTAAAGCGCGTGGAATGGCGAGTAAAATGCACTATTAAACTTCTATGATAGGGCAATCAGAGACCCGATTAGATCATTTTATATTTTGGTTAAAATAAGAATTCAGCGAAATTCTATCACATTTGTTCAATTTACGTCGCTCCTATTTCAGATAGCGTACTGACCAAGGCGGTATCTCAAAGCGCGTGGAAGGGCGAGTAAAATGCACTACTAAACATCTATGATAGGGCAATCAGAGACCCGATTAGATCATTTTATATTTTGGTTAATATAAGAATTCAGCGAAATTCTCTCACATTTGTTCAATTTACGTCGCTGATATTTCAGGCAGCGTATTGGACTAAGCGGCATCTCAAAGCGCAAGACATGTCGAGCAAAATGCACTATTAAACTTCTAGGGTAGGGCAAACAGAGACCCGATAAGATCATTTTATATTATGGTTGATTTATGAATTCAGCGAAATTGTCTCACATTTGTTCAATTTACGTGGCTGATATTTCAGATAGCGTATTGGGCTAAGCGGCATCTCAAAGCGCATGAAATGACGAATAAAATGCACAATTAAGCTTCTACGCTAGGGCGAACAGAGACCCGATTATATCATTTTACGTTATGGTTAATAAAAGAATTCAGCGAAATTCTATCACATTTGATCAATTTACATCGCTCCTATTTCAGATAGCTTATTGGGCTAAGCGGCATCTCAAAGCGCATGAAATGACGAGTGAAATGCACTATTAAACTTCTAGGGTAGGGCGAACAAAGACCCGATTAGATCATTTTATATTACGGTAAATATAAGAGTTCAGCGTAATTCTGTCACATTTGTTCAACTTACGTAGCTCCTATTTCAGATAGCGTATTGGGCTAAGCGGCATCTCAAAGCGCATGAAATAGCGAGTAAAATGCACTATTAAACTTCTAGGATAAGGCAAACAGAGACCCGATTAGATCATTTTATATTACGGGTAATATAAGAATTCAGCGTAATTCTGTCACATTTGTTCAAGTTACGTAGCTCCTATTTCAGATAGCGTACTGGGCTAGGCGGCAACTTAAAGCGCGTGGAATGGCGAGTAAAATGCACTATTAAACTTCTATGATAGGGCAATCAGAGACCCGATTAGATCATTTTATATTTTGGTTAAAATAAGAATTCAGCGAAATTCTATCACATTTGTTCAATTTACGTCGCTCCTATGTCAGATAGCGTATTGGGCTATGCGGCATCTCAAAGCGCATGAAATGACGAGTAAAATGCACTGTTAAACTTCTAGGGTAGGGCAAACAGAGACCCGATTAGATCATTTTATATTACGGTTAATATAAGAATTCAGCGTAATTCTATCACATTTGTTCAACTTACGTCGCTCCTATTTCAGATAGCGTACTGAGCAAGGCGGTATCTCAAAGCGCGTGGAAAGGCGAGTAAAATGCACTACTAAACATCTATGATAGGGCAATCAGAGACCCGATTAGATCATTTTATATTTTGGTTAATATAAGAATTCAGCGAAATTCTCTCACATTTGTTCAATTTACGTCGCTGATATTTCAGGCAGCGTATTGGACTAAGCGGCATCTCAAAGCGCAAGACATGTCGAGCAAAATGCACTATTAAACTTCTAGGGTAGGGCAAACAGAGACCCGATAAGATCATTTTATATTATGGTTAATTTAAGAATTCAGCGAAATTGTCTCACATTTGTTCAATTTACGTGGCTGATATTTCAGATAGCGTATTGGGCTAAGCGGCATCTCAAAGCGCATGAAATGACGAATAAAATGCACCATTAAACTTCTATGGTAGGGCAATCAGAGAACCGATTAGATCATTTTATATTACGGTAAATATAAGAGTTCAGCGTAATTCTGTCACATTTGTTCAACTTACGTAGCTCCTATTTCAGATAGCGTATTGGGCTAAGCGGCATCTCAAAGCGCATGAAATAGCGAGTAAAATGCACTATTAAACTTCTAGGATAAGGCAAACAGAGACCCGATTAGATCATTTTATATTACGGTAAATATAAGAATTCAGCGTAATTCTGTCACATTTGTTCAACTTACGTAGCTCCTATTTCAGATAGCGTACTGGGCTAGGCGGCAACTTAAAGCGCGTGGAATGGCGAGTAAAATGCACCATTAAACTTCTATGGTAGGGCAATCAGAGAACCGATTAGATCATTTTATATTACGGTTAATATAAGAATTCAGCGAAATTCTATCACATTTGTTCAATTTACGTCGCTCATATTTCAGATAGCGTACTGGGCTAAGCGGCATCTCAAAGCGCATGAAATGGCGAGTAAAATGCACTATTAAACTTCTAGGATAAGGCAAACAGAGACCCGATTAGATCATTTTATATTGCGGTTAATATAAGAATTCAGAGTAACTCTGACACATTTGTTCAACTTACGTAGCTCCTATTTCAGATAGCGTACTGGGCTAGGCGGCATCTTAAAGCGCGTGGGATGGCGGGTAAAATGCACTATTAAACTTCTATGATAGGGCAATCAGAGACCCGATTAGATCATTTTATGTTTTGGTTAATATAAGAATTCAGCGAAATTCTATCACATTTGTTCAACTTCCGTCGCTCCTATTTCAGATAGCGTACTGAGCTAGGCGGCATCTTAAAGCGCGTGGAATGGCGAGTAAAATGCAATATTAAACTTCTATGATACGGCAATCAGAGACCCGATTAGATCATTTTATATTTTGGTTAATATAAAAATTCAGCGAAATTCTATCACAATTGTTCAATTTACGTCGCTCCTATTTCAGATAGCGTATTGGGCTAAGCGGCAACTCAAAGCGCATGAAATGACGAGTGAAATGCACTATTAAGCTTCTAGGGTAGGGCGAACAGAGACCCGATTAGATCATTTTACATTAAGGTTAATATAAGAATTCAGGGAAATTCTATCACATTTGTTCAATTTACGTCCCTCCTATTTCAAATAGCGTACTCGGATAGGCGGCATCTTAAAGCGCGTGGAATGGCGAGTAAAATGCATTATTAAACTTCTATGATAGGGCAATCAGAGACCCGATTAGATCATTTTATATTTTGGTTAATATAAGAATTCAGCGAAATTCTATTACATTTGTTCAATTTACGTCGCTCCTATTTCAGATAGCGTATTGGGCTAAGCGGCATCTCAAAGCGCATGGATTGACGAGTGAAATGCTCTATTAAACTTCTGGGGTTGGGCGAACAGAAACCCGAATAGATCATTTTATATTACGGTTAATATAAGAATTCAGCGTAATTCTATCACATTTGTTCAACTTACGTCGCTCCTCTTTCAGATAGCATATTGGGCTAAGCGGCATCTCAAAGCGCATGAAATAGCGAGTAAAATGCACTATTAAACTTCTAGGATAAGGCAAACAGAGACCCGACTAGATCATTTTATATTACGGGTAATATAAGAATTCAGCGTAATTCTGTCACATTTGTTCAAGTTACGTAGCTCCTATTTCAGATAGCGTACTGGGCTAGGCGGCAACTTAAAGCGCGTGGAATGGCGAGTAAAATGCACTATTAAACTTCTATGATAGGGCAATCAGAGACCCGATTAGATCATTTTATATTTTGGTTAAAATAAGAATTCAGCGAAATTCTATCACATTTGTTCAATTTACGTCGCTCCTATGTCAGATAGCGTATTGGGCAAAGCGGCATCTCAAAGCGCATGCAATGGCGAGTGAAATGCACTATTAATCTTCTAGGGTAGGACAATCAGAGACCCCATTAGATCATTTTATATTATGGTTAATTTAAGAATTCAGCGAAATTCTATCACATTTGTTCAATTTACGTCGCTCCTATGTCAGATAGCGTATTGGGCTATGCGGCATCTCAAAGCGCATGAAATGACGAGTAAAATGCACTGTGAAACTTCTAGGGTAGGGCAAACAGAGACCCGATTAGATCATTTTATATTACGGTTAATATAAGAATTCAGCGTAATTCTATCACATTTGTTCAACTTACGTCGCTCCGATTTCAGATAGCGTACTGAGCAAGGCGGTATCTCAAAGCGCGTGGAAAGGCGAGTAAAATGCACTACTAAACATCTATGATAGGGCAATCAGAGACCCGATTAGATCATTTTATATTTTGGTTAATATAAGAATTCAGCGAAATTCTCTCACATTTGTTCAATTTACGTCGCTGATATTTCAGGCAGCGTATTGGACTAAGCGGCATCTCAAAGCGCAAGACATGTCGAGCAAAATGCACTATTAAACTTCTAGGGTAGGGCAAACAGAGACCCGATAAGATCATTTTATATTATGGTTAATTTAAGAATTCAGCGAAATTGTCTCACATTTGTTCAATTTACGTGGCTGATATTTCAGATAGCGTATTGGGCTAAGCGGCATCTCAAAGCGCATGAAATGACGAATAAAATGCACCATTAAACTTCTATGGTAGGGCAATCAGAGAACCGATTAGATCATTTTATATGACGGTAAATATAAGAGTTCAGCGTAATTCTGTCACATTTGTTCAACTTACGTAGCTCCTATTTCAGATAGCGTATTGGGCTAAGCGGCATCTCAAAGCGCATGAAATAGCGAGTAAAATGCACTATTAAACTTCTAGGATAAGGCAAACAGAGACCCGATTAGATCATTTTATATTACGGTAAATATAAGAATTCAGCGAAATTCTATCACATTTGTTCAATTTACGTCGCTCCTATTTCAGATAGCGTATTGGGCTAAGCGGCATCGCAAAGCGCATGAAATGGCGAGTAAAATGCACTGTTGAAGTTCTAGGGTAGGGCAAACAGAGACCCGATTAGATCATTTTATATTATGGTTAATTTAAGAATTCAGCGAAATTCTATCACATTTGTTCAAGTTACGTCGCTCCTATTGCTGATAGCGTATTGGGCTAAGCGGCATCTTAAAGCGCGTGGAATGGCGAGTAAAATTCACTATTAAACTTCTATGATAGGGCAATCAGAGACCCGATTAGATCATTTTATATTTTGGTTATATAAGAATTCAGCGAAATTCTATCACATTTGGTCAATTTACGTCGCTCCTATTTCAGATAGCTTATTGGGCTAAGCGGCATCTCAAAGCGCATGAAATGACGAGTGAAATGCACTATTAAACTTCTAGGGTAGGGCGAACAAAGACCCGATTAGATCATTTTGCATTGAGGTTAATATAAGAATTCAGCGAAATTCTATCACATTTGTTCAATTTACGTCGCTCCTATTTCAGATAGCGTACTGACCAAGGCGGTATCTCAAAGCGCGTGGAAGGGCGAGTAAAATGCACTACTAAACATCTATGATAGGGCAATCAGAGACCCGATTAGATCATTTTATATTTTGGTTAATATAAGAATTCAGCGAAATTCTCTCACATTTGTTCAATTTACGTCGCTGATATTTCAGGCAGCGTATTGGACTAAGCGGCATCTCAAAGCGCAAGACATGTCGAGCAAAATGCACTATTAAACTTCTAGGGTAGGGCAAACAGAGACCCGATAAGATCATTTTATATTATGGTTGATTTATGAATTCAGCGAAATTGTCTCACATTTGTTCAATTTACGTGGCTGATATTTCAGATAGCGTATTGGGCTAAGCGGCATCTCAAAGCGCATGAAATGACGAATAAAATGCACAATTAAGCTTCTACGCTAGGGCGAACAGAGACCCGATTATATCATTTTACGTTATGGTTAATAAAAGAATTCAGCGAAATTCTATCACATTTGATCAATTTACATCGCTCCTATTTCAGATAGCTTATTGGGCTAAGCGGCATCTCAAAGCGCATGAAATGACGAGTGAAATGCACTATTAAACTTCTAGGGTAGGGCGAACAAAGACCCGATTAGATCATTTTATATTACGGTAAATATAAGAATTCAGCGTAATTCTGTCACATTTGTTCAACTTACGTAGCTCCTATTTCAGATAGCGTATTGGGCTAAGCGGCATCTCAAAGCGCATGAAATAGCGAGTAAAATGCACTATTAAACTTCTAGGATAAGGCAAACAGAGACCCGATTAGATCATTTTATATTACGGGTAATATAAGAATTCAGCGTAATTCTGTCACATTTGTTCAAGTTACGTAGCTCCTATTTCAGATAGCGTACTGGGCTAGGCGGCAACTTAAAGCGCGTGGAATGGCGAGTAAAATGCACTATTAAACTTCTATGATAGGGCAATCAGAGACCCGATTAGATCATTTTATATTTTGGTTAAAATAAGAATTCAGCGAAATTCTATCACATTTGTTCAATTTACGTCGCTCCTATGTCAGATAGCGTATTGGGCAAAGCGGCATCTCAAAGCGCATGCAATGGCGAGTGAAATGCACTATTAATCTTCTAGGGTAGGACAATCAGAGACCCCATTAGATCATTTTATATTATGGTTAATTTAAGAATTCAGCGAAATTCTATCACATTTGTTCAATTTACGTCGCTCCTATGTCAGATAGCGTATTGGGCTATGCGGCATCTCAAAGCGCATGAAATGACGAGTAAAATGCACTGTTAAACTTCTAGGGTAGGGCAAACAGAGACCCGATTAGATCATTTTATATTACGGTTAATATAAGAATTCAGCGTAATTCTATCACATTTGTTCAACTTACGTCGCTCCTATTTCAGATAGCGTACTGAGCAAGGCGGTATCTCAAAGCGCGTGGAAAGGCGAGTAAAATGCACTACTAAACATCTATGATAGGGCAATCAGAGACCCGATTAGATCATTTTATATTTTGGTTAATATAAGAATTCAGCGAAATTCTCTCACATTTGTTCAATTTACGTCGCTGATATTTCAGGCAGCGTATTGGACTAAGCGGCATCTCAAAGCGCAAGACATGTCGAGCAAAATGCACTATTAAACTTCTAGGGTAGGGCAAACAGAGACCCGATAAGATCATTTTATATTATGGTTAATTTAAGAATTCAGCGAAATTGTCTCACATTTGTTCAATTTACGTGGCTGATATTTCAGATAGCGTATTGGGCTAAGCGGCATCTCAAAGCGCATGAAACGACGAATAAAATGCACCATTAAACTTCTATGGTAGGGCAATCAGAGAACCGATTAGATCATTTTATATTACGGTAAATATAAGAGTTCAGCGTAATTCTGTCACATTTGTTCAACTTACGTAGCTCCTATTTCAGATAGCGTATTGGGCTAAGCGGCATCTCAAAGCGCATGAAATAGCGAGTAAAATGCACTATTAAACTTCTAGGATAAGGCAAACAGAGACCCGATTAGATCATTTTATATTACGGTAAATATAAGAATTCAGCGTAATTCTGTCACATTTGTTCAACTTACGTAGCTCCTATTTCAGATAGCGTACTGGGCTAGGCGGCAACTTAAAGCGCGTGGAATGGCGAGTAAAATGCACCATTAAACTTCTATGGTAGGGCAATCAGAGAACCGATTAGATCATTTTATATTACGGTTAATATAAGAATTCAGCGAAATTCTATCACATTTGTTCAATTTACGTCGCTCATATTTCAGATAGCGTACTGGGCTAAGCGGCATCTCAAAGCGCATGAAATGGCGAGTAAAATGCACTATTAAACTTCTAGGATAAGGCAAACAGAGACCCGATTAGATCATTTTATATTGCGGTTAATATAAGAATTCAGAGTAACTCTGACACATTTGTTCAACTTACGTAGCTCCTATTTCAGATAGCGTACTGGGCTAGGCGGCATCTTAAAGCGCGTGGGATGGCGGGTAAAATGCACTATTAAACTTCTATGATAGGGCAATCAGAGACCCGATTAGATCATTTTATGTTTTGGTTAATATAAGAATTCAGCGAAATTCTATCACATTTGTTCAACTTCCGTCGCTCCTATTTCAGATAGCGTACTGAGCTAGGCGGCATCTTAAAGCGCGTGGAATGGCGAGTAAAATGCAATATTAAACTTCTATGATACGGCAATCAGAGACCCGATTAGATCATTTTATATTTTGGTTAATATAAAAATTCAGCGAAATTCTATCACAATTGTTCAATTTACGTCGCTCCTATTTCAGATAGCGTATTGGGCTAAGCGGCAACTCAAAGCGCATGAAATGACGAGTGAAATGCACTATTAAGCTTCTAGGGTAGGGCGAACAGAGACCCGATTAGATCATTTTACATTAAGGTTAATATAAGAATTCAGGGAAATTCTATCACATTTGTTCAATTTACGTCCCTCCTATTTCAAATAGCGTACTCGGATAGGCGGCATCTTAAAGCGCGTGGAATGGCGAGTAAAATGCATTTTTAAACTTCTATGATAGGGCAATCAGAGACCCGATTAGATCATTTTATATTTTGGTTAATATAAGAATTCAGCGAAATTCTATTACATTTGTTCAATTTACGTCGCTCCTATTTCAGATAGCGTATTGGGCTAAGCGGCATCTCAAAGCGCATGGATTGACGAGTGAAATGCTCTATTAAACTTCTGGGGTTGGGCGAACAGAAACCCGAATAGATCATTTTATATTACGGTTAATATAAGAATTCAGCGTAATTCTATCACATTTGTTCAACTTACGTCGCTCCTCTTTCAGATAGCATATTGGGCTAAGCGGCATCTCAAAGCGCATGAAATAGCGAGTAAAATGCACTATTAAACTTCTAGGATAAGGCAAACAGAGACCCGATTAGATCATTTTATATTACGGGTAATATAAGAATTCAGCGTAATTCTGTCACATTTGTTCAAGTTACGTAGCTCCTATTTCAGATAGCGTACTGGGCTAGGCGGCAACTTAAAGCGCGTGGAATGGCGAGTAAAATGCACTATTAAACTTCTATGATAGGGCAATCAGAGACCCGATTAGATCATTTTATATTTTGGTTAAAATAAGAATTCAGCGAAATTCTATCACATTTGTTCAATTTACGTCGCTCCTATGTCAGATAGCGTATTGGGCAAAGCGGCATCTCAAAGCGCATGCAATGGCGAGTGAAATGCACTATTAATCTTCTAGGGTAGGGCAAACAGAGACCCGATTAGATCATTTTATATTACGGTTAATATAAGAATTCAGCGTAATTCTATCACATTTGTTCAACTTACGTCGCTCCTATTTCAGATAGCGTACTGAGCAAGGCGGTATCTCAAAGCGCGTGGAAAGGCGAGTAAAATGCACTACTAAACATCTATGATAGGGCAATCAGAGACCCGATTAGATCATTTTATATTTTGGTTAATATAAGAATTCAGCGAAATTCTCTCACATTTGTTCAATTTACGTCGCTGATATTTCAGGCAGCGTATTGGACTAAGCGGCATCTCAAAGCGCAAGACATGTCGAGCAAAATGCACTATTAAACTTCTAGGGTAGGGCAAACAGAGACCCGATAAGATCATTTTATATTATGGTTAATTTAAGAATTCAGCGAAATTGTCTCACATTTGTTCAATTTACGTGGCTGATATTTCAGATAGCGTATTGGGCTAAGCGGCATCTCAAAGCGCATGAAATGACGAATAAAATGCACCATTAAACTTCTATGGTAGGGCAATCAGAGAACCGATTAGATCATTTTATATTACGGTAAATATAAGAGTTCAGCGTAATTCTGTCACATTTGTTCAACTTACGTAGCTCCTATTTCAGATAGCGTATTGGGCTAAGCGGCATCTCAAAGCGCATGAAATATCGAGTAAAATGCACTATTAAACTTCTAGGATAAGGCAAACAGAGACCCGATTAGATCATTTTATATTACGGTAAATATAAGAATTCAGCGTAATTCTGTCACATTTGTTCAACTTACGTAGCTCCTATTTCAGATAGCGTACTGGGCTAGGCGGCAACTTAAAGCGCGTGGAATGGCGAGTAAAATGCACCATTAAACTTCTATGGTAGGGCAATCAGAGAACCGATTAGATCATTTTATATTACGGTTAATATAAGAATTCAGCGAAATTCTATCACATTTGCTCAATTTACGTCGCTCATATTTCAGATAGCGTACTGGGCTAAGCGGCATCTCAAAGCGCATGAAATGGCGAGTAAAATGCACTATTAAACTTCTAGGATAAGGCAAACAGAGACCCGATTAGATCATTTTATATTGCGGTTAATATAAGAATTCAGAGTAACTCTGACACATTTGTTCAACTTACGTAGCTCCTATTTCAGATAGCGTACTGGGCTAGGCGGCATCTTAAAGCGCGTGGGATGGCGGGTAAAATGCACTATTAAACTTCTATGATAGGGCAATCAGAGACCCGATTAGATCATTTTATGTTTTGGTTAATATAAGAATTCAGCGAAATTCTATCACATTTGTTCAACTTCCGTCGCTCCTATTTCAGATAGCGTACTGAGCTAGGCGGCATCTTAAAGCGCGTGGAATGGCGAGTAAAATGCAATATTAAACTTCTATGATACGGCAATCAGAGACCCGATTAGATCATTTTATATTTTGGTTAATATAAAAATTCAGCGAAATTCTATCACAATTGTTCAATTTACGTCGCTCCTATTTCAGATAGCGTATTGGGCTAAGCGGCAACTCAAAGCGCATGAAATGACGAGTGAAATGCACTATTAAGCTTCTAGGGTAGGGCGAACAGAGACCCGATTAGATCATTTTATATTGCGGTTAATATAAGAATTCAGCGTAATTATGTCACATTTGTTCAACATACGTAGCTCCTATTTCAGATAGCGTACTGGGCTAGGCGGCAACTTAAAGCGCGTGGAATGTCGAGTAAAATGCACTTTCAAACTTCTATGATAGGGCAATCAGAGACCCGATTAGATCATTTTATATTTTGGTTAATATAAGAATTCAGCGAAATTCTATCACATTTGTTCAATTTACGTCGCACCTATTTCAGATAGCGTATTGGGCTAAGCGGCATCTCAAAGCGCATAAAATGGCGAGTAAAATGCACTATTAAACTTCAATGGTAGGGCAAACAGAGACCCGATTAGATCATTTTATATTATGGTTAATTTAAGAATTCAGAAAAATTCTATCACATTTGTTCAATTTACGTCGTTCCTATTTCAGATAGCGTATTGGGCTATGCGTCATCTCAAAGCGCATGAATTGACGAGTAAAATGCACTATTAAACTTCTAGAATAAGGCAAACAGAGACCCGATTAGATCATTTTATATTACGGTTAATATAAGAATGCAGCGTAATTCTATCACATTTGTTCAACTTACGTCGCTCCTCTTTCAGATAGCGTACTGGGCTAGGCGGCATCTTAAAGCGCGTGGAATGGCGAGTAAAATGCACTATTAAACTTCTATGATAGGGGTATCAGAGACCCGATTAGATCATTTCATATTTTGGTTTATATAAGAATTCAGTGAAATTCTAACACATTTCTTCAATTTACGTCGCTCCTATTACAGATAGCTTATTGGGCTAAGCGGCATCACAAAGCGCATGAAATGACGAGTGAAATGCACTATTAAACTTATAGGGTAAGGCAAACAGAGACCCGATTAGATCATTTTACATTAAGGTTAAGATAAGAATTCAGGGAAATTCTATCACATTTGTTCAATTTACGTCCCTCCTATTTCAAATAGCGTACTCGGATAGGCGGCATCTTAAAGCGCGTGGAATGGCGAGTAAAATGCACTATTAAACTTCTATGATAGGGCAATCAGAGACCCGATTAGATCATTTTATATTTTGGTTAATATAAGAATTCAGCGAAATTCTATTACATTTGTTCAATTTACGTCGCTCCTATTTCAGATAGCGTATTCGGCTAAGCGGCATCTCAAAGCGCATGGATTGACGAGTGAAATGCTCTATTAAACTTCTGGGGTAGGGCGAACAGAAACCCGAATAGATCATTTTATATTACGGTTAATATAAGAATTCAGCGTAATTCTATCACATTTGTTCAACTTACGTCGCTCCTCTTTCAGATAGCGTACTGGGCTAGGCGGCATCTTAAAGCGCGTGGAATGGCGAGTAAAATGCACTATTAAACTTCTATGATAGGGGTATCAGAGACCCGATTAGATCATTTCATATTTTGGTTTATATAAGAATTCAGTGAAATTCTAACACATTTCTTCAATTTACGTGGCTCCTATTACAGATAGCTTATTGGGCTAAGCGGCATCTCAAAGCGCATGAAATGACGAGTGAAATGCACTATTAAACTTATAGGGTAAGGCAAACAGAGACCCGATTAGATCATTTTACATTAAGGTTAAGATAAGAATTCAGGGAAATTCTATCACATTTGTTCAATTTACGTCCCTCCTATTTCAAATAGCGTACTCGGATAGGCGGCATCTTAAAGCGCGTGGAATGGCGAGTAAAATGCACTATTAAACTTCTATGATAGGGCAATCAGAGACCCGATTAGATCATTTTATATTTTGGTTAATATAAGAATTCAGCGAAATTCTATTACATTTGTTCAATTTACGTCGCTCCTATTTCAGATAGCGTATTCGGCTAAGCGGCATCTCAAAGCGCATGGATTGACGAGTGAAATGCTCTATTAAACTTCTGGGGTAGGGCGAACAGAAACCCGAATAGATCATTTTATATTACGGTTAATATAAGAATTCAGCGTAATTCTATCACATTTGTTCAACTTACGTCGCTCCTCTTTCAGATAGCGTACTGGGCTAGGCGGCATCTTAAGGCGCGTGGAATGGCGAGTAAAATGCACTATTAAACTTCTATGATAGGGCTATCAGAGCCCCGATTAGATCATTTTATATTTTGGATAATATAAGAATTCAGCGAAATTCTATCACATTTGTTCAATTTACGTCGCTCCTATTTCAGATAGCGTACTGGGCTAAGCGGCATCTCAAAGCGCATGAAGTGGCGAGTAAAATGCACTATTAAACTTCCATGATAGGGGTATCAGAGACCCGATTAGATCATTTCATATTTTGGTTAATATAAGAATTCAGTGAAATTCTAACACATTTGTTCAATTTACGTCGCTCCTATTTCAGATAGCGTACTGGGCTAGGCTGCATCATAAAGCGCGTGGAATGGCGAGTAAAATGCACTATTAAACATCAAGGGTAGGGCAAACAGAGACCCGATTAGATCATTGTATATTATGGTTAATTTAAGAATTCAGAAAAATTCTATCACATTTGTTCAATTTACGTCGTTCCTATTTCAGATAGCGTATTGGGCTATGCGGCATCTCAAAGCGCATGAAATGACGAGTAAAATGCACTATTAAACTTCTAGGGTAGGGCAAACAAAGACCCGATTAGATCATTTTATATTACGGTTAATATACGAACTCAGCGTAATTCTATCACATTTGTTCAATTTACGTCGTTCCTATTTCAGATAGCGTACTGGGCTAGGCGGCATCTTAAAGCGCATGGAAAGGCGAGTAAAATGCACTATTAAACTTCTATGATAGGGCAATCAGAGACCCGATTAGATCATTTTATGTTTTGGTTAATATAAGAATTCAGCGAAATTCTATCACATTTGTTCAACTTCCGTCGCTCCTATTTCAGATAGCGTACTGGGCTAGGCGGCATCTTAAAGCGCGTGGAATGGCGAGTAAAATGCAATATTAAACTTCTATGATACGGCAATCAGAGACCCGATTAGATCATTTTATATTTTGGTTAATATAAAAATTCAGCGAAATTCTATCACAATTGTTCAATTTACGTCGCTCCTATTTCAGATAGCGTATTGGGCTAAGCGGCAACTCAAAGCGCATGAAATGACGAGTGAAATGCACTATTAAGCTTCTAGGGTAGGGCGAACAGAGACCCGATTAGATCATTTTACATTAAGGTTAATATAAGAATTCAGGGAAATTCTATCACATTTGTTCAATTTACGTCCCTCCTATTTCAAATAGCGTACTCGGATAGGCGGCATCTTAAAGCGCGTGGAATGGCGAGTAAAATGCATTATTAAACTTCTATAATAGGGCAATCAGAGACCCGATTAGATCATTTTATATTTTGGTTAATATGAGAATTCAGCGAAATTCTATTACATTTGTTCAATTTACGTCGCTCCTATTTCAGATAGCGTATTGGGCTAAGCGGCATCTCAAAGCGCATGGATTGACGAGTGAAATGCTCTATTAAACTTCTGGGGTTGGGCGAACAGAAACCCGAATAGATCATTTTATATTACGGTTAATATAAGAATTCAGCGTAATTCTATCACATTTGTTCAACTTACGTCGCTCCTCTTTCAGATAGCGTATTGGGCTAAGCGGCATCTCAAAGCGCACGGATTGACGAGTGAAATGCTCTATTAAACTTCTGGAGTAGGGCGAACAGAAACCCGAATAGATCATTTTATATTGCGGTTAATATTAGAATTCAGCGTAATTATGTCACATTTGTTCAACATACGTAGCTCCTATTTCAGATAGCGTACTGGGCTAGGCGGCAACTTAAAGCGCGTGGAATGTCGAGTAAAATGCACTTTCAAACTTCTATGATAGGGCAATCAGAGACCCGATTAGATCATTTTATATTTTGGTTAATATAAGAATTCAGCGAAATTCTATCACATTTGTTCAATTTACGTCGCACCTATTTCAGATAGCGTATTGGGCTAAGCGGCATCTCAAAGCGCATAAAATGGCGAGTAAAATGCACTATTAAACTTCAATGGTAGGGCAAACAGAGACCCGATTAGATCATTTTATATTATGGTTAATTTAAGAATTCAGAAAAATTCTATCACATTTGTTCAATTTACGTCGTTCCTATTTCAGATAGCGTATTGGGCTATGCGTCATCTCAAAGCGCATGAATTGACGAGTAAAATGCACTATTAAACTTCTAGAATAAGGCAAACAGAGACCCGATTAGATCATTTTATATTACGGTTAATATAAGAATGCAGCGTAATTCTATCACATTTGTTCAACTTACGTCGCTCCTCTTTCAGATAGCGTACTGGGCTAGGCGGCATCTTAAAGCGCGTGGAATGGCGAGTAAAATGCACTATTAAACTTCTATGATAGGGGTATCAGAGACCCGATTAGATCATTTCATATTTTGGTTTATATAAGAATTCAGTGAAATTCTAACACATTTCTTCAATTTACGTCGCTCCTATTACAGATAGCTTATTGGGCTAAGCGGCATCACAAAGCGCATGAAATGACGAGTGAAATGCACTATTAAACTTATAGGGTAAGGCAAACAGAGACCCGATTAGATCATTTTACATTAAGGTTAAGATAAGAATTCAGGGAAATTCTATCACATTTGTTCAATTTACGTCCCTCCTATTTCAAATAGCGTACTCGGATAGGCGGCATCTTAAAGCGCGTGGAATGGCGAGTAAAATGCACTATTAAACTTCTATGATAGGGCAATCAGAGACCCGATTAGATCATTTTATATTTTGGTTAATATAAGAATTCAGCGAAATTCTATTACATTTGTTCAATTTACGTCGCTCCTATTTCAGATAGCGTATTCGGCTAAGCGGCATCTCAAAGCGCATGGATTGACGAGTGAAATGCTCTATTAAACTTCTGGGGTAGGGCGAACAGAAACCCGAATAGATCATTTTATATTACGGTTAATATAAGAATTCAGCGTAATTCTATCACATTTGTTCAACTTACGTCGCTCCTCTTTCAGATAGCGTACTGGGCTAGGCGGCATCTTAAAGCGCGTGGAATGGCGAGTAAAATGCACTATTAAACTTCTATGATAGGGGTATCAGAGACCCGATTAGATCATTTCATATTTTGGTTTATATAAGAATTCAGTGAAATTCTAACACATTTCTTCAATTTACGTGGCTCCTATTACAGATAGCTTATTGGGCTAAGCGGCATCTCAAAGCGCATGAAATGACGAGTGAAATGCACTATTAAACTTATAGGGTAAGGCAAACAGAGACCCGATTAGATCATTTTACATTAAGGTTAAGATAAGAATTCAGGGAAATTCTATCACATTTGTTCAATTTACGTCCCTCCTATTTCAAATAGCGTACTCGGATAGGCGGCATCTTAAAGCGCGTGGAATGGCGAGTAAAATGCACTATTAAACTTCTATGATAGGGCAATCAGAGACCCGATTAGATCATTTTATATTTTGGTTAATATAAGAATTCAGCGAAATTCTATTACATTTGTTCAATTTACGTCGCTCCTATTTCAGATAGCGTATTCGGCTAAGCGGCATCTCAAAGCGCATGGATTGACGAGTGAAATGCTCTATTAAACTTCTGGGGTAGGGCGAACAGAAACCCGAATAGATCATTTTATATTACGGTTAATATAAGAATTCAGCGTAATTCTATCACATTTGTTCAACTTACGTCGCTCCTCTTTCAGATAGCGTACTGGGCTAGGCGGCATCTTAAGGCGCGTGGAATGGCGAGTAAAATGCACTATTAAACTTCTATGATAGGGCTATCAGAGCCCCGATTAGATCATTTTATATTTTGGATAATATAAGAATTCAGCGAAATTCTATCACATTTGTTCAATTTACGTCGCTCCTATTTCAGATAGCGTACTGGGCTAAGCGGCATCTCAAAGCGCATGAAGTGGCGAGTAAAATGCACTATTAAACTTCCATGATAGGGGTATCAGAGACCCGATTAGATCATTTCATATTTTGGTTAATATAAGAATTCAGTGAAATTCTAACACATTTGTTCAATTTACGTCGCTCCTATTTCAGATAGCGTACTGGGCTAGGCTGCATCATAAAGCGCGTGGAATGGCGAGTAAAATGCACTATTAAACATCAAGGGTAGGGCAAACAGAGACCCGATTAGATCATTGTATATTATGGTTAATTTAAGAATTCAGAAAAATTCTATCACATTTGTTCAATTTACGTCGTTCCTATTTCAGATAGCGTATTGGGCTATGCGGCATCTCAAAGCGCATGAAATGACGAGTAAAATGCACTATTAAACTTCTAGGGTAGGGCAAACAAAGACCCGATTAGATCATTTTATATTACGGTTAATATACGAACTCAGCGTAATTCTATCACATTTGTTCAATTTACGTCGTTCCTATTTCAGATAGCGTACTGGGCTAGGCGGCATCTTAAAGCGCATGGAAAGGCGAGTAAAATGCACTATTAAACTTCTATGATAGGGCAATCAGAGACCCGATTAGATCATTTTATGTTTTGGTTAATATAAGAATTCAGCGAAATTCTATCACATTTGTTCAACTTCCGTCGCTCCTATTTCAGATAGCGTACTGAGCTAGGCGGCATCTTAAAGCGCGTGGAATGGCGAGTAAAATGCAATATTAAACTTCTATGATACGGCAATCAGAGACCCGATTAGATCATTTTATATTTTGGTTAATATAAAAATTCAGCGAAATTCTATCACATTTGTTCAATTTACGTCGCTCCTATTTCAGATAGCGTATTGGGCTAAGCGGCATCTCAAAGCGCATGAAATGACGAGTGAAATGCACTATTAAGCTTCTAGGGTAGGGCGAACAGAGACCCGATTAGATCATTTTACATTAAGGTTAATATAAGAATTCAGGGAAATTCTATCACATTTGTTCAATTTACGTCCCTCCTATTTCAAATAGCGTACTCGGATAGGCGGCATCTTAAAGCGCGTGGAATGGCGAGTAAAATGCATTATTAAACTTCTATAATAGGGCAATCAGAGACCCGATTAGATCATTTTATATTTTGGTTAATATGAGAATTCAGCGAAATTCTATTACATTTGTTCAATTTACGTCGCTCCTATTTCAGATAGCGTATTGGGCTAAGCGGCATCTCAAAGCGCATGGATTGACGAGTGAAATGCTCTATTAAACTTCTGGGGTTGGGCGAACAGAAACCCGAATAGATCATTTTATATTACGGTTAATATAAGAATTCAGCGTAATTCTATCACATTTGTTCAACTTACGTCGCTCCTCTTTCAGATAGCGTATTGGGCTAAGCGGCATCTCAAAGCGCACGGATTGACGAGTGAAATGCTCTATTAAACTTCTGGAGTAGGGCGAACAGAAACCCGAATAGATCATTTTATATTGCGGTTAATATAAGAATTCAGCGTAATTATGTCACATTTGTTCAACATACGTAGCTCCTATTTCAGATAGCGTACTGGGCTAGGCGGCAACTTAAAGCGCGTGGAATGTCGAGTAAAATGCACTTTCAAACTTCTATGATAGGGCAATCAGAGACCCGATTAGATCATTTTATATTTTGGTTAATATAAGAATTCAGCGAAATTCTATCACATTTGTTCAATTTACGTCGCACCTATTTCAGATAGCGTATTGGGCTAAGCGGCATCTCAAAGCGCATAAAATGGCGAGTAAAATGCACTATTAAACTTCAATGGTAGGGCAAACAGAGACCCGATTAGATCATTTTATATTATGGTTAATTTAAGAATTCAGAAAAATTCTATCACATTTGTTCAATTTACGTCGTTCCTATTTCAGATAGCGTATTGGGCTATGCGTCATCTCAAAGCGCATGAATTGACGAGTAAAATGCACTATTAAACTTCTAGAATAAGGCAAACAGAGACCCGATTAGATCATTTTATATTACGGTTAATATAAGAATGCAGCGTAATTCTATCACATTTGTTCAACTTACGTCGCTCCTCTTTCAGATAGCGTACTGGGCTAGGCGGCATCTTAAAGCGCGTGGAATGGCGAGTAAAATGCACTATTAAACTTCTATGATAGGGGTATCAGAGACCCGATTAGATCATTTCATATTTTGGTTTATATAAGAATTCAGTGAAATTCTAACACATTTCTTCAATTTACGTCGCTCCTATTACAGATAGCTTATTGGGCTAAGCGGCATCACAAAGCGCATGAAATGACGAGTGAAATGCACTATTAAACTTATAGGGTAAGGCAAACAGAGACCCGATTAGATCATTTTACATTAAGGTTAAGATAAGAATTCAGGGAAATTCTATCACATTTGTTCAATTTACGTCCCTCCTATTTCAAATAGCGTACTCGGATAGGCGGCATCTTAAAGCGCGTGGAATGGCGAGTAAAATGCACTATTAAACTTCTATGATAGGGCAATCAGAGACCCGATTAGATCATTTTATATTTTGGTTAATATAAGAATTCAGCGAAATTCTATTACATTTGTTCAATTTACGTCGCTCCTATTTCAGATAGCGTATTCGGCTAAGCGGCATCTCAAAGCGCATGAAATGACGAGTGAAATGCTCTATTAAACTTCTGGGGTAGGGCGAACAGAAACCCGAATAGATCATTTTATATTACGGTTAATATAAGAATTCAGCGTAATTCTATCACATTTGTTCAACTTACGTCGCTCCTCTTTCAGATAGCGTACTGGGCTAGGCGGCATCTTAAAGCGCGTGGAATGGCGAGTAAAATGCACTATTAAACTTCTATGATAGGGGTATCAGAGACCCGATTAGATCATTTCATATTTTGGTTTATATAAGAATTCAGTGAAATTCTAACACATTTCTTCAATTTACGTGGCTCCTATTACAGATAGCTTATTGGGCTAAGCGGCATCTCAAAGCGCATGAAATGACGAGTGAAATGCACTATTAAACTTATAGGGTAAGGCAAACAGAGACCCGATTAGATCATTTTACATTAAGGTTAAGATAAGAATTCAGGGAAATTCTATCACATTTGTTCAATTTACGTCCCTCCTATTTCAAATAGCGTACTCGGATAGGCGGCATCTTAAAGCGCGTGGAATGGCGAGTAAAATGCACTATTAAACTTCTATGATAGGGCAATCAGAGACCCGATTAGATCATTTTATATTTTGGTTAATATAAGAATTCAGCGAAATTCTATTACATTTGTTCAATTTACGTCGCTCCTATTTCAGATAGCGTATTCGCTAAGCGGCATCTCAAAGCGCATGGATTGACGAGTGAAATGCTCTATTAAACTTCTGGGGTAGGGCGAACAGAAACCCGAATAGATCATTTTATATTACGGTTAATATAAGAATTCAGCGTAATTCTATCACATTTGTTCAACTTACGTCGCTCCTCTTTCAGGTAGCGTACTGGTCTAGGCGGCATCTTAAGGCGCGTGGAATGGCGAGTAAAATGCACTATTAAACTTCTATGATAGGGCTATCAGAGCCCCGATTAGATCATTTTATATTTTGGATAATATAAGAATTCAGCGAAATTCTATCACATTTGTTCAATTTACGTCGCTCCTATTTCAGATAGCGTACTGGGCTAAGCGGCATCTCAAAGCGCATGAAGTGGCGAGTAAAATGCACTATTAAACTTCCATGATAGGGGTATCAGAGACCCGATTAGATCATTTCATATTTTGGTTAATATAAGAATTCAGTGAAATTCTAACACATTTGTTCAATTTACGTCGCTCCTATTTCAGATAGCGTACTGGGCTAGGCTGCATCATAAAGCGCGTGGAATGGCGAGTAAAATGCACTATTAAACATCAAGGGTAGGGCAAACAGAGACCCGATTAGATCATTGTATATTATGGTTACTTTAAGAATTCAGAAAAATTCTATCACATTTGTTCAATTTACGTCGTTCCTATTTCAGATAGCGTATTGGGCTATGCGGCATCTCAAAGCGCATGAAATGACGAGTAAAATGCACTATTAAACTTCTAGGGTAGGGCAAACAAAGACCCGATTAGATCATTTTATATTACGGTTAATATACGAACTCAGCGTAATTCTATCACATTTGTTCAATTTACGTCGTTCCTATTTCAGATAGCGTACTGGGCTAGGCGGCATCTTAAAGCGCATGGAAAGGCGAGTAAAATGCACTATTAAACTTCTATGATGGGGCAATCAGAGACCCGATTAGATCATTTTATATTTTGTTTAATATAAAATTTCAGGGAAATTCTGTCACATTTGTTCAATTTACGTCGCTCCTATTTCAGATAGCTTATTGGGCTTAGCGGCATCTGAAAGCGCATGAAATGTCGAGTAAAATGCACTATTAAACTTCTAGGGTAGGGCAAACAAAGACCCGATTAAATGATTTTATATTATGGTTAATTTAAGAATTCAGCGAAATTCTATCACATTTGTTCAATTTACGTCGCTCCTAATACAGATAGCTTATTGTGCTTAGCGGCATCTCAAAGCGCATGAAGTGACGAGTGAAATGCACTATTAAACTTCTAGGGTTGGCCGAAGAAAGACCCGATTAGATCATTTTACATTAAGGTTAATATAAGGATGCAGGGAAATTCTATCACATTTGTTCAATTTACGTCGCTCCTATTTCAGATAGCGTATTGGGCTAAGCGGCAACTCAAAGCGCATGAAATTGCGAATAAAATGAGCTATTAAACTTCTAGGCTAGGGCGAACAGAGACCCGATTAGATCATTTTACATTATGGTTAATAAAAGAATTCAGCGAAATTCTATCACATTTGTTCAACTTACGTCGCTCCTATTGCAGATAGCGTATTGGGCTAAGTGGCATCTCAAAGCGCATGAAATGGCGAGTAAAATGCACTATTAAACTTCTAGGCGAGGGCGAACAGAGACCCGATTAGATCATTTTACATTTTGCTTAATAAAAGAATTCAGCGAAATTCTATCACATTTGCTCAATTTACGTCGCTCCTATTACAGATACCTTATTGTGCTCAGCGGCATCTCAAAGCGCATGAAGTGACGAGTGAAATGCACTATTAAACTTCTAGGGTTGGCCGAAGAAAGACCCGATTAGATCATTTTACATTAAGGTTAATATAAGGATTCAGGGAAATTCTATCACATTTGTTCAATTTACGTCGCTCCTATTTCAGATAGCGTATTGGGCTAAGCGGCAACTCAAAGCGCATGAAATTGCGAATAAAATGAGCTATTAAACTTCTAGGCTAGGGCGAACAGAGACCCGATTAGATCATTTTACATTATGGTTAATAAAAGAATTTAGCGAAATTCTATCACATTTGTTCAACTTACGTCGCTCCTATTGCAGATAGCGTATTGGGCTAAGTGGCATCTCAAAGCGCATGAAGTGGCGAGTAAAATGCACTATTAAACTTCTATGATAGGGCAATCAGAGACCCGATTAGATCATTTGATATTTTGTTTAATAAAAGAATTCAGCGAAATTCTATCACATTTGTTCAACTTACGTCGCTGATATTTCAGATAGCGTATTGGGCTATGCGGCATCGCAAAGCGCAAGAAATGGCGAGTAAAATGCACTCTTAAACTTCTATGATAGGGCAATCAGAGACCCGATTAGATCATTTTACATTTTGTTTAATATAAGATTTCAGGGACATTCTATCACATTTGTTTAATTTACGTCGCTGCTATTTCAGATAGCGTATTCGGCTAAGCAGCATCTCAAAGCGCATGAAATGGCGAATAAAATGCACTATTAAACTTCTAGGCGAGGGCGAACAGAGACCCGATTAGATCATTTTACATTTTGGTTAATAAAAGAATTCAGCGAAATTCTATCACATTTGCTCAATTTACGTCGCTCCTATTACAGATAACTTATTGTGCTTAGCGGCATCCCAAAGCGCATGATGTGACGAGTGAAATGCACTATTAAACTTCTAGGGTAGGGCAAACAGAGACCCGATTAGATCATTTTATATTATGGTTAATTTAAGAATTCAGCAAAATTCTATCACATTTGTTCAATTTACGTCGTTCCTATATCAGATAGCGTCCTGGGCTAAGCGGCATCTAATAGCGCATGAAATGGCGAGTATAATGCACTATTAAACTTCTAGGATAAGGCAAGCAGAGACCCGATTAGATCATTTTATATTACGGTTAATATTAGAATTCAGCGTAATTCTATCACATTTGTTCAAGTTACGTCGCTCCTATTTCTGATAGCGTACTGGGCTAGGCGGCATCTTAAAGCGCGTGGAATGGCGAGTAAAATGCACTACTAAACTTCTATGATAGGGCAATCAGGCACTCGATTAGATCATTTTAAATTTTGTTTAATATAAGATTTCAGGGAAATTCTACCTCATTTGTTCAATTTACGTCGCTCCTATTTCAGTTAGCGTATTCGGCTAAGCGGCATCTCAAAGAGCATGAAATGGCGAATAAAATGCACTATTAAACTTCTAGGGTAGGGCAGACAGAGACCCGCTAAGATCATTTTACATTATGGTTAATAAAAGAATTCAGCGAAATTCTATCACATTTGTTCCTCTTACGTCGCTCGTATTTCAGATAGCGTATTGGGCTAAGCGGCATCTCAAAGCGCATGAAATAGCGAGTAAAATGCACTATTAAACTTCTAGGGTAGGGCAAACAGAGACCCGATAAGATCATTTTACATTATGGTTAATAAAAGAATTCAGCGAAATTCTATCACATTTGTTCAACTTACGTCGCTCGTATTTCAGATAGCGTATTGGGCTAAGCGGCATCTCAAAGCGCATGAAATGGCGAGTAAAATGCACTATTAAACTTCTAGGGTAGGGCAAACAGAGACCCGATTAGATCATTTTACATTATGGTTAATAAAAGAATTCAGCGAAATTCTATCACATTTGTTCAATTTACGTCGCTCCTATTTCAGCTAGCGTACTGGGCTTGGCGGCAGCTTAAAACGCGAGGAATGGCGAGTAAAATGCACTGTTAAACTTCTATGATACGGCAATCAGAGACCCGATTAGATCATTTTATATTTTGGTTAATATAAGAATTCACCGAAATTCTATCACATTTGTTCAATTTACGTCGCTCCTATTTCAGACAGCGTATTGGGCTAAGCGGATTCTCCAAGCGCATGGAATGTCGAATAAAATGCACTATTAAACTTCTAGGCTAGGGCGAACAGAGAGCTGATTAAATCATTTTACATTATGGTTAATAAAAGATTTCAGCGAAATTCTATCACATTTGTACAATTTACGTCGCTCCTATTTCAGATAGCGTATTGAGCTAAGCGGCATCTCAAAGCGCATGAAATGGCGAGTAAAATGCACTATTGAACTTCTATGATAGGGCAATCAGAGACCTGATTAGATCATTTTATATTTTGGTTAATATAAGACTTCAGCGAAATTGTATCACTTTTGTTTAATTTACGTCGCTCCTATTTCAGATAGCGTAATGGGCTAAGCGGCATCTCAAAGTTGCATGAAATGACGAGTGAAATGGACTATTAAACTTCTACGATAGGGGTATCAGAGACCCGATTAGATCATTTCATATTTTGGTTAATATAAGAATTCAGTGAAATTCTAACACATTTGTTCAATTTACGTCGCTCCTATTTCAGATAGCGTACTGGGCTAGGCTGCATCATAAAGCGCGTGGAACGGCGAGTAAAATGCACTATTAAACATCAAGGGTAGGGCAAACAGAGAACCGATTAGATCATTGTATATTATGGTTAATTTAAGAATTCAGAAAAATTCTATCACATTTGTTCAATTTACGTCGTTCCTATTTCAGATAGCGTATTGGGCTATGCGGCATCTCAAAGCGCATGAAATGACGAGTAAAATGCACTATTAAACTTCTAGGGTAGGGCAAACAGAGACCCGATTAGATCATTTTATGTTACGGTTAATATAAGAATTCAGCGTAATTCTATCACATTTGTTCAACTTACATCGCTCCTCTTTCAGATAGCGTACTGGGCTAGGCGGCAATCTTAAAGCGCGTGGAATGGCGAGTAAAATGCACTATTAAACTTCTATGATAGGGCTATCAGAGACCCGATTAGATCATTTTATATTTTAGTTAATATAAGAATTCAGGGAAATTCTATCACATTTGTTCCATTTACGTCGCTCCTATTTCAGATAGCGTATTGAGCTAAGCGGCATCTCAAAGCGCATGAAATGACGAGTATAATGCACTATTAAACTTCTAGGGTAGGGCAAACAGAGAACCGTTTAGATCATTTTATATTATGGTTAATTTAAGAATTCAGCAAAATTCTATCACATTTGTTCAATTTACGGCGTTCCTACTTCAGATAGCGTCCTGGGCTACGCGGCATCTAATAGCGCATGAAATGGCGAGTATAATGCACTATTAAACTTCTAGGATAAGGCAAACAGAGACCCGATTAGATCATTTTATGTTATGGTTAATATAAGAATTCAGTGTAATTCTATCACATTTGTTCAAGTTACGTCGCTCCTATTTCAGATAGCGTACTGGGCTAGGCGGCATCTTAAATCGCGTGGAATGGCGAGTAAAATGCACTACTAAACTTCTAGGGTAGGGCAAACAAAGACCCGATTAAATCATTGTATATTATGGTTAATTTAAGAATTCAGAAAAATTCTATCACATTTGTTCAATTTACGTCGTTCCTATTTCAGATAGCGTATTGGGCTATGCGGCATCTCAAAGCGCATGAAATGACGAGTAAAATGCACTATTAAACTTCTAGGGTAGGGCAAACAGAGACCCGATTAGATCATTTTATATTACGGTTAATATAAGAATTCAGCGTAATTCTATCACATTTGTTCAACTTACGTGGCTCCTCTTTCAGATAGCGTACTGGGCTAGGCGGCAATCTTAAAGCGCGTGGAATGGCGAGTAAAATGCACTATTAAACTTCTATGATAGGGCAATCAGAGACCCGATTAGATCATTTAATATTTTAGTTAATATAAGAATTCAGCGTAATGCTATCACATTTGTTAAATTTACGTCGCTCCTATTACAGACAGCTTATTGGGCTTAGCGGCATCTCAAAGCGCATGAAATGACGAGTGAAATGCACTATTAAACTTCTAGGGTAGGGCAAACAGAGAACCGTTTAGATCATTTTATATTATGGTTAATTTAAGAATTCAGCAAAATTCTATCACATTTGTTCAATTTACGGCGTTCCTACTTCATATAGCGTCCTGGGCTAAGCGGCATCTAATAGCGCATGAAATGGCGAGTATAATGCACTATTAAACTTCTAGGATAAGGCAAACAGAGACCCGATTAGATCATTTTATGTTATGGTTAATATAAGAATTCAGTGTAATTCTATCACATTTGTTCAAGTTACGTCGCTCCTATTTCAGATAGCGTACTGGGCTAGGCGGCATCTTAAAGCGCGTGGAATGGCGAGTAAAATGCACTACTAAACTTCTAGGGTAGGGCAAACAAAGACCCGATTAAATCATTTTATATTATGGTTAATTTAAGAATTCAGCAAAATTCTATCACATTTGTTCAATTTACGTCGCTCCTATTTCAGATAGCGTACTGGGCTAGGCGGCATCTTAAAGCGCGTGGAAGGGTGAGTAAAATGCACTACTAATCTTCCATGATAGGGCAATCAGAGACCCGATTAGATCATTTTACATTTTGTTTAACATAAGATTTCAGGGACATTCTATCACATTTGTTTAATTTACGTCGCTGCTATTTCAGGTAGCGTATTGGGCTAAGCGGCATCTCAAAGCGCATGAAATGGCGAATAAAATGCACTATTAAACTTCTAGGCAAGGGCGAACAGAGACCCGATTAGATCATTTTACATTTTGGTTAATTAAAGAATTCAGCGAAATTCTATCACATTTGCTCAATTTACGTCGCTCCTATTACAGATAGCTTATTGTGCTTAGCGGCAGCTCAAAGCGCATGAAGTGACGAGTGAAATGCACTATTAAACTTCTAGGGTAGGGCAAACAGAGACCCGATTAGATCATTTTATATTATGGTTGATTTAAGAATTCAGCAAAATTCTATCACATTTGTTCAATTTACGTCGCTCCTATTCCAGATAGCGTACTGGGCTAGGCGGCATCCTAAAGCGCGCGGAATGGCGAGTAAAATGCACTATTAAACTTCTATACTAGGGCAATCAGAGACCCGATTAGATCATTTTATATTTTGTTTAATATAAGATTTCAGGGAAATTCTATCACATTTGTCCAATTTACGTCGCTCCTATTTCAGATAGCGTACTGGGCTGGGCGGCATCTTAAA
Source organism: Macropis europaea (assembly GCA_916610135.2). Lineage (NCBI taxonomy): Eukaryota > Metazoa > Arthropoda > Insecta > Hymenoptera > Melittidae > Macropis > Macropis europaea. The sequence continues at coordinate 169,590 of CAKAJE020001300.1, read as the reverse complement.
GCGCGTGGAAAGGCGAGTAAAATGCACTATTAAACTTCTATGATAGGGCAATCAGAGACCCGATTAGATCATTTTATATTACGGTTAATATGAGAATGCAGCGTAATTCTATCACATTTGTTCAACTTACGTCGCTCCTATTTCAGATAGCGTACTGGGCTAGGCGGCATCTTGAAGCGCGTGGAATGGCGAGTAAAATGCACTACTAAACTACTATGATAGGGCAATCAGAGACCCGATTAGGTCATTTTATATTTTGGTTAATATAAGAATTCAGCGAAATTCTATCACATTTGTTCAATTTACGTCGCTCCTAATACAGATAGCTTATTGTGCTTAGCGGCATCTCAAAGCGCATGAAGCGACGAGTGAAATGCACTATTAAACTTCTAGGGTTGGCCGAAGAAAGACCCGATTAAATGATTTTATATTATGGTTAATTTAAGAATTCAGCGAAATTCTATCACATTTGTTCAATTTACGTCGCTCCTATTTCAGATAGCGTACTGGGCTAGGCGGCATCATAAAGCGCGTGGAAAGGCGAGTAAAATGCACTATTAAACTTCTATGATAGGGCAATCAGAGACCCGATTAGATCATTTAATATTTTAGTTAATATAAGAATTCAGCGTAATGCTATCACATTTGTTAAATTTACGTCGCTCCTATTACAGACAGCTTATTGGGCTTAGCGGCATCTCAAAGCGCATGAAATGACGAGTGAAATGCACTATTAAACTTCTAGGGTAGGGCAAACAGAGAACCGTTTAGATCATTTTATATTATGGTTAATTTAAGAATTCCGCAAAATTCTATCACATTTGTTCAATTTACGGCGTTCCTACTTCAGATAGCGTCCTGGGCTAAGCGGCATCTAATAGCGCATGAAATGGCGAGTATAATGCACTATTAAACTTCTAGGATAAGGCAAACAGAGACCCGATTAGATCATTTTATGTTATGGTTAATATAAGAATTCAGTGTAATTCTATCACATTTGTTCAAGTTACGTCGCTCCTATTTCAGATAGCGTACTGGGCTAGGCGGCATCTTAAAGCGCGTGGAATGGCGAGTAAAATGCACTACTAAACTTCTAGGGTAGGGCAAACAAAGACCCGATTAAATCATTTTATATTATGGTTAATTTAAGAATTCAGCAAAATTCTATCACATTTGTTCAATTTACGTCGCTCCTATTTCAGATAGCGTACTGGGCTAGGCGGCATCTTAAAGCGCGTGGAAGGGTGAGTAAAATGCACTACTAATCTTCCATGATAGGGCAATCATAGACACGATTAGATCATTTTACATTTTGTTTAACATAAGATTTCAGGGACATTCTATCACATTTGTTTAATTTACGTCGCTGCTATTTCAGGTAGCGTATTGGGCTAAGCGGCATCTCAAAGCGCATGAAATGGCGAATAAAATGCACTATTAAACTTCTAGGCAAGGGCGAACAGAGACCCGATTAGATCATTTTACATTTTGGTTAATTAAAGAATTCAGCGAAATTCTATCACATTTGCTCAATTTACGTCGCTCCTATTACAGATAGCTTATTGTGCTTAGCGGCAGCTCAAAGCGCATGAAGTGACGAGTGAAATGCACTATTAAACTTCTAGGGTAGGGCAAACAGAGACCCGATTAGATCATTTTATATTATGGTTGATTTAAGAATTCAGCAAAATTCTATCACATTTGTTCAATTTACGTCGCTCCTATTCCAGATAGCGTACTGGGCTAGGCGGCATCCTAAAGCGCGCGGAATGGCGAGTAAAATGCACTATTAAACTTCTATGCTAGGGCAATCAGAGACCCGATTAGATCATTTTATATTTTGTTTAATATAAGATTTCAGGGAAATTCTATCACATTTGTCCAATTTACGTCGCTCCTATTTCAGATAGCGTACTGGGCTGGGCGGCATCTTAAAGCGCGTGGAAAGGCGAGTAAAATGCACTATTAAACTTCTATGATTGGGCAATCAGAGACCCGATTAGATCATTTTACATTACGGTTAATATGAGAATGCAGCGTAATTCTATCACATTTGTTCAACTTACGTCGCTCCTATTTCAGATAGCGTACTGGGCTAGGCGGCATCTTGAAGCGCGTGGAATGGCGAGTAAAATGCACTACTAAACTACTATGATAGGGCAATCAGAGACCCGATTAGGTCATTTTATATTTTGGTTAATATAAGAATTCAGCGAAATTCTATCACATTTGTTCAATTTACGTCGCTCCTAATACAGATAGCTTATTGTGCTTAGCGGCATCTCAAAGCGCATGAAGCGACGAGTGAAATGCACTATTAAACTTCTAGGGTTGGCCGAAGAAAGACCCGATTAGATCATTTTACATTAAGGTTAATATAAGGATTCAGGGAAATTCTATCACATTTGTTCAATTAACGTCGCTCCTATTTCAGATAGCGTATTGGGCTAAGCGGCAACTCAAAGCGCATGAAATTGCGAATAAAATGAGCTATTAAACTTCTAGGCTAGGGCGAACAGAGACCCGATTAGATCATTTTACATTATGGTTAATAAAAGAATTTAGCGAAATTCTATCACATTTGTTCAACTTACGTCGCTCCTATTGCAGATAGCGTATTGGGCTAAGTGGCATCTCAAAGCGCATGAAATGGCGAGTAAAATGCACTATTAAACTTCTATGATAGGGCAATCAGAGACCCGATTAGATCATTTGATATTTTGTTTAATAAAAGAATTCAGCGAAATTCTATCACATTTGTTCAACTTACGTCGCTGATATTTCAGATAGCGTATTGGGCTATGCGGCATCGCAAAGCGCAAGAAATGGCGAGTAAAATGCACTCTTAAACTTCTATGATAGGGCAATCAGAGACCCGATTAGATCATTTTACATTTTGTTTAATATAAGATTTCAGGGACATTCTATCACATTTGTTTAATTTACGTCGCTGCTATTTCAGATAGCGTATTCGGCTAAGCGGCATCTCAAAGCGCATGAAATGGCGAATAAAATGCACTATTAAACTTCTAGGCGAGGGCGAACAGAGACCCGATTAGATCATTTTACATTTTGGTTAATAAAAGAATTCAGCGAAATTCTATCACATTTGCTCAATTTACGTCGCTCCTATTACAGATAACTTATTGTGCTTAGCGGCATCCCAAAGCGCATGATGTGACGAGTGAAATGCACTATTAAACTTCTAGGGTAGGGCAAACAGAGACCCGATTAGATCATTTTATATTATGGTTAATTTAAGAATTCAGCAAAATTCTATCACATTTGTTCAATTTACGTCGTTCCTATATCAGATAGCGTCCTGGGCTAAGCGGCATCTAATAGCGCATGAAATGGCGAGTATAATGCACTATTAAACTTCTAGGATAAGGCAAACAGAGACCCGATTAGATCATTTTATGTTACGGTTAATATTAGAATTCAGCGTAATTCTATCACATTTGTTCAAGTTACGTCGCTCCTATTTCTGATAGCGTACTGGGCTAGGCGGCATCTGAAAGCGCGTGGAATGGCGAGTAAAATGCACTACTAAACTTCTATGATAGGGCAATCAGGCACTCGATTAGATCATTTTAAATTTTGTTTAATATAAGATTTCAGGGAAATTCTACCTCATTTGTTCAATTTACGTCGCTATTATTTCACTTAGCGTATTCGGCTAAGCGGCATCTCAAAGAGCATGAAATGGCGAATAAAATGCACTATTAAACTTCTAGGGTAGGGCAAACAGAGACCCGCTAAGATCATTTTACATTATGGTTAATAAAAGAATTCAGCGAAATTCTATCACATTTGTTCCTCTTACGTCGCTCGTATTTCAGATAGCGTATTGGGCTAAGCGGCATCTCAAAGCGCATGAAATAGCGAGTAAAATGCACTATTAAACTTCTAGGGTAGGGCAAACAGAGACCCGATTAGATCATTTTACATTATGGTTAATAAAAGAATTCAGCGAAATTCTATCACATTTGTTCAATTTACGTCGCTCCTATTTCAGCTAGCGTACTGGGCTTGGCGGCAGCTTAAAACGCGAGGAATGGCGAGTAAAATGCACTGTTAAACTTCTATGATAGGGCAATCAGAGACCCGATTAGATCATTTTATATTTTGGTTAATATAAGAATTCACCGAAATTCTATCACATTTGTTCAATTTACGTCGCTCCTATTTCAGACAGCGTATTCGGCTAAGCGGATTCTCAAAGCGCATGGAATGTCGAATAAAATGCACTATTAAACTTCTAGGCTAGGGCGAACAGAGAGCTGATTAAATCATTTTACATTATGGTTAATAAAAGATTTCAGCGAAATTCTATCACATTTGTACAATTTACGTCGCTCCTATTTCAGATAGCGTATTGAGCTAAGCGGCATCTCAAAGCGCATGAAATGGCGAGTAAAATGCACTATTGAACTTCTATGATAGGGCAATCAGAGACCTGATTAGATCATTTTATATTTTGGTTAATATAAGAATTCAGCGAAATTGTATCACTTTTGTTTAATTTACGTCGCTCCTATTTCAGATAGCGTAATGGGCTAAGCGGCATCTCAAAGCGCATGAAATGACGAGTGAAATGCACTATTAGACTTCTATGGTAGGGCGAACAGAGACCCGATTAGATCATTTTATATTTTGTTTAATAAAAGAAATCAGCGAAATTCTATCACATTTGTTCAACTTACGTCGCTCCTATTGCAGATAGCGTATTGGGCTAAGTCTCATCTCAAAGCGCATGAAATGGCGAGTAAAATGCACTATTAAACTTCTATGATAGGGCAATCAGAGACCCGATTAGATCATTTTATATTTTGTTTAATAAAAGAAATCAGCGAAATTCTATCACATTTGTTCAACTTACGTCGCTGATATTTCAGATAGCGTATTGGGCTATGCGGCATCGCAAAGCGCAAGAAATGGCGAGTAAAATGCACTCTTAAACATCTATGATAGGGCAATCAGAGACCCGATTAGATCATTTTACATTTTGTTTAATATAAGATTTCAGGGACATTCTATCACATTTGTTTAATTTACGTCGCTGCTATTTCAGATAGCGTATTGGGCTTAGCGGCATCTCAAAGCGCATGAAGTGACGAGTGAAATGCACTATTAAACTTCTAGGGTAGAGCAAACAGAGACCCGATTAGATCATTTTATATTATGGTTAATTTAAGAATTCAGCAAAATTCTATCACATTTGTTCAATTTACGTCGCTCCTATTTCAGATAGCGTACTGGGCTAGGCGGCATCCTAAAGCGCGCGGAATGGCGAGTAAAATGCACTATTAAACTTATATGCTAGAGCAAACAGAGACCCGATTAGATCATTTAATATTTTGGTTAATATAAGGATTCAGCGTAATGCTATCACATTTGTTCAATTTACGTCGCTCCTATTACAGACAGCTTATTGGGCTTAGCGGCATCTCAAAGCGCATGAAATGACGAGTGAAATGCACTATTAAACTTCTAGGGTAGGGCAAACAGAGTCCCGATTAGATCATTTTATGTTATGGTTAATATAAGAATTCAGTGTAATTCTATCACATTTGTTCAAGTTACGTCGTTCCTATTTCAGATAGCGTCCTGGGCTAAGCGGCATCTAATAGCGCATGAAATGGCGAGTATAGTGCACTATTAAACTTCTAGGATAAGGCAAACAGAGACCCGATTAGATCATTTTATGTTATGGTTAATATAAGAATTCAGTGTAATTCTATCACATTTGTTCAAGTTACGTCGCTCCTATTTCAGATAGCGTACTGGGCTAGGCGGCATCCTAAAGCGCGTGGAATGGCGAGTAAAATGCACTACTAAACTACTATGATAGGGCAATCAGAGACCCGACTAGGTCATTTTATATTTTGGTTAATATAAGAATTCAGCGAAATTCTATCACATTTGTTCAATTTACGTCGCTCCTATTACAGATAGCTTATTGTGCTTAGCGGCATCTCAAAGCGCAAGAAGTGACGAGTGAAATGCACTATTAAACTTCTAGGGTTGGTCGAAGAAAGACACGATTAGATCATTTTACATTAAGGTTAATATAAGAATTGAGGGAAATTCTATCACATTTGTTCAATTTACGTGGCTCCTATTTCAGATAGCGCATTGGGCTAAGCGGCATCTCAAAGCGCATGAAATAGCGAATAAAATGAGCTATTAAACTTCTAGGCTAGGGCGAACAGAGACCCGATTAGATCATTTTACATTATGGTTAATAATAGAATTCAGCGTAATTCTATCACATTTGTTCAAGTTACGTCGCTCCTATTTCTGATAGCGTACTGGGCTAGGCGGCATCTTAAAGCGCGTGGAATGGCGAGTAAAATGCACTACTAAACATCTATGATAGGGCAATCAGGCACTCGATTAGATCATTTTATATTTTGTTTAATATAAGATTTCAGGGAAATTCTATCTCATTTGCTCAATTTACGTCGCTCCTATTTCAGTTAGCGTATTCGGCTATGCGGCATCTCAAAGAGCATGAAATGGCGAATAAAATGCACTAGTAAACTTCTAGGCTAGGGCGAACAGAGACCCGATTAGATCATTTTACATTATGGTTAATAAAAGAATTCAGCGAAATTCTATCACATTTGTTCCTCTTACGTCGCTCGTATTTCAGATAGCGTATTGGGCTACGCGGCATCTCAAAGCGCATGAAATGGCGAGTAAAATGCACTATTAAACTTCTAGGGTAGGGCAAACAGAGTCCCGATAAGATCATTTTATATTATGGTTAATTTAAGAATTCAGCGAAATTCTATCACATTTGTTCAATTTACGTCGCTCCTATTTCAGATAGCGTATTGGGCTAAGCGGCATCTCAAAGCGCATGAAATGGCGAGTAAAATGCACTATTAAACTTCTAGGGTAAGGCAAACAGAGACCCGATTAGATCATTTTATATTACGGTTAATATAAGAATTCAGCGTGATTCTACCACATTTGTTCAACTTACGTCGCTCCTATTTCAGATAGCGTACTGGGCTAGGCGGTATCTCAAAGCGCGTGGAAGGGCGAGTAAAATGCACTACTAAATTTCTATGATAGGGCAATCAGAGACCCGATTAGATCATTTTATATTTTGGTTAATATAAGAATTCAGCGAAATTCTATCACATTTGTTCAATTTACGTCGCTCCTATGTCAGATAGCGTATTGGGCCAAGCGGCATCTCAAAGCGCATTAAATGGCGAGTGAAATGCACTATTAATCTTCTAGGGTAGGGCAATCAAAGACCCCATTAGATCATTTTATATTATGGTTAATTTAAGAATTCAGAGAAATTCTATCACATTTGTTCAATTTACGTCGCTCCTATTTCAGATAGCGTATTGGGCTAAGCGGCATCTCAAAGCGCATGAAATGGCGAGTAAAATGCACTATTAAACTTCTAGGGTGGGGCAAACAGAGATCCGATTAGATCATTTTATATTATGGTTAATTTAAGAATTCAGCGAAATTCTATCACATTTGTTCAATTTACGTCGCTCCTATTGCAGATAGCGTATTGGGCTAAGCGGCATCTTAAAGCTCGTGGAATGGCGAGTAAAATGCACTCTTAAACTTCTATGATAGGGCAATCAGAGACCCGATTAGATCATTTTATGTTTTGGTGAATATAAGAATTCAGCGAAATTCTATCACATTTGTTCAATTTACGTCGCTCCTATTTCAGATAGCGTATTGGGGTAAGCTGCATCTCAAAGCGCAAGACATGGCGAGTAAAATGCACTACTAAACTTCTAGGGTAGGCAAACAGAGACCCGATTAGATCATTTTATATTGCGGTTAATATAAGAATTCAGCGTAACTCTGTCACATTTGTTCAACTTACGTAGCTCCTATTTCAGATAGCGTCCTGGGCTAGGCGGCATCTTAAAGCGCGTGGAATGGCGAGTAAAATGCACTATTAAACTTCTAGGATAAGGCAAACAGAGACCCGATTAGATCATTTTATATTACGGTTAATATAAGAATTCAGCGTAATTCTGTCACATTTGTTCAACATACGTAGCTCCTATTTCAGATAGCGTACTGGGCTAGGCGGCAACTTAAAGCGCGTGGAATGTCGAGTAAAATACACTATCAAACTTCTATGATAGGGCAATCAGAGACCCGATTAGATCATTTTATATTTTGGTTAATATAAGAATTCAGCGAAATTCTATCACATTTGTTCAATTTACGTCGCTCCTATTTCAGATAGCGTATTGGGCTAAGCGGCATCTCAAAGCGCATGAAATGACGAATAAAATGCACAATTAAGCTTCTACGCTAGGGCGAACAGAGACCCGATTAGATCATTTTACGTTATGGTTAATAAAAGAATTCAGCGAAATTCTATCACATTTGATCAATTTACATCGCTCCTATTTCAGATAGCGTATTGTGCTAAGCGGCATCTCAAAGCGCATGAAATAACGAGTAAAATGCACTATTAAACTTCAAGGGTAGGGCAAACAGAGACCCGATTAGATCATTTTATATTATGGTTAATTTAAGAATTCAGAAAAATTCTATCACATTTGTTCAATTTACGTCGTTCCTATTTCAGATAGCGTATTGGGCTATGCGGCATCTCAAAGCGCATGAAATGACGAGTAAAATGCACTGTTAAACTTCTAGGATAAGGCAAACAGAGACCCGATTAGATCATTTTATGTTATGGTTAATATAAGAATTCAGTGTAATTCTATCACATTTGTTCAAGTTACGTCGCTCCTATTTCAGATAGCGTACTGGGCTAGGCGGCATCTTAAAGCGCGTGGAATGGCGAGTAAAATGCACTACTAAACTTCTAGGGTAGGGCAAACAAAGACCCGATTAAATCATTTTATATTATGGTTAATTTAAGAATTCAGCAAAATTCTATCACATTTGTTCAATTTACGTCGCTCCTATTTCAGATAGCGTACTGGGCTAGGCGGCATCTTAAAGCGCGTGGAAGGGTGAGTAAAATGCACTACTAATCTTCCATGATAGGGCAATCAGAGACCCGATTAGATCATTTTACATTTTGTTTAACATAAGATTTCAGGGACATTCTATCACATTTGTTTAATTTACGTCGCTGCTATTTCAGGTAGCGTATTGGGCTAAGCGGCATCTCAAAGCGCATGAAATGGCGAATAAAATGCACTATTAAACTTCTAGGCAAGGGCGAACAGAGACCCGATTAGATCATTTTACATTTTGGTTAATTAAAGAATTCAGCGAAATTCTATCACATTTGCTCAATTTACGTCGCTCCTATTACAGATAGCTTATTGTGCTTAGCGGCAGCTCAAAGCGCATGAAGTGACGAGTGAAATGCACTATTAAACTTCTAGGGTAGGGCAAACAGAGACCCGATTAGATCATTTTATATTATGGTTGATTTAAGAATTCAGCAAAATTCTATCACATTTGTTCAATTTACGTCGCTCCTATTCCAGATAGCGTACTGGGCTAGGCGGCATCCTAAAGCGCGCGGAATGGCGAGTAAAATGCACTATTAAACTTCTATACTAGGGCAATCAGAGACCCGATTAGATCATTTTATATTTTGTTTAATATAAGATTTCAGGGAAATTCTATCACATTTGTCCAATTTACGTCGCTCCTATTTCAGATAGCGTACTGGGCTGGGCGGCATCTTAAAGCGCGTGGAAAGGCGAGTAAAATGCACTATTAAACTTCTATGATAGGGCAATCAGAGACCCGATTAGATCATTTTATATTACGGTTAATATGAGAATGCAGCGTAATTCTATCACATTTGTTCAACTTACGTCGCTCCTATTTCAGATAGCGTACTGGGCTAGGCGGCATCTTGAAGCGCGTGGAATGGCGAGTAAAATGCACTACTAAACTACTATGATAGGGCAATCAGAGACCCGATTAGGTCATTTTATATTTTGGTTAATATAAGAATTCAGCGAAATTCTATCACATTTGTTCAATTTACGTCGCTCCTAATACAGATAGCTTATTGTGCTTAGCGGCATCTCAAAGCGCATGAAGCGACGAGTGAAATGCACTATTAAACTTCTAGGGTTGGCCGAAGAAAGACCCGATTAAATGATTTTATATTATGGTTAATTTAAGAATTCAGCGAAATTCTATCACATTTGTTCAATTTACGTCGCTCCTATTTCAGATAGCGTACTGGGCTAGGCGGCATCATAAAGCGCGTGGAAAGGCGAGTAAAATGCACTATTAAACTTCTATGATAGGGCAATCAGAGACCCGATTAGATCATTTAATATTTTAGTTAATATAAGAATTCAGCGTAATGCTATCACATTTGTTAAATTTACGTCGCTCCTATTACAGACAGCTTATTGGGCTTAGCGGCATCTCAAAGCGCATGAAATGACGAGTGAAATGCACTATTAAACTTCTAGGGTAGGGCAAACAGAGAACCGTTTAGATCATTTTATATTATGGTTAATTTAAGAATTCAGCAAAATTCTATCACATTTGTTCAATTTACGGCGTTCCTACTTCAGATAGCGTCCTGGGCTAAGCGGCATCTAATAGCGCATGAAATGGCGAGTATAATGCACTATTAAACTTCTAGGATAAGGCAAACAGAGACCCGATTAGATCATTTTATGTTATGGTTAATATAAGAATTCAGTGTAATTCTATCACATTTGTTCAAGTTACGTCGCTCCTATTTCAGATAGCGTACTGGGCTAGGCGGCATCTTAAAGCGCGTGGAATGGCGAGTAAAATGCACTACTAAACTTCTAGGGTAGGGCAAACAAAGACCCGATTAAATCATTTTATATTATGGTTAATTTAAGAATTCAGCAAAATTCTATCACATTTGTTCAATTTACGTCGCTCCTATTTCAGATAGCGTACTGGGCTAGGCGGCATCTTAAAGCGCGTGGAAGGGTGAGTAAAATGCACTACTAATCTTCCATGATAGGGCAATCATAGACACGATTAGATCATTTTACATTTTGTTTAACATAAGATTTCAGGGACATTCTATCACATTTGTTTAATTTACGTCGCTGCTATTTCAGGTAGCGTATTGGGCTAAGCGGCATCTCAAAGCGCATGAAATGGCGAATAAAATGCACTATTAAACTTCTAGGCAAGGGCGAACAGAGACCCGATTAGATCATTTTACATTTTGGTTAATTAAAGAATTCAGCGAAATTCTATCACATTTGCTCAATTTACGTCGCTCCTATTACAGATAGCTTATTGTGCTTAGCGGCAGCTCAAAGCGCATGAAGTGACGAGTGAAATGCACTATTAAACTTCTAGGGTAGGGCAAACAGAGACCCGATTAGATCATTTTATATTATGGTTGATTTAAGAATTCAGCAAAATTCTATCACATTTGTTCAATTTACGTCGCTCCTATTCCAGATAGCGTACTGGGCTAGGCGGCATCCTAAAGCGCGCGGAATGGCGAGTAAAATGCACTATTAAACTTCTATACTAGGGCAATCAGAGACCCGATTAGATCATTTTATATTTTGTTTAATATAAGATTTCAGGGAAATTCTATCACATTTGTCCAATTTACGTCGCTCCTATTTCAGATAGCGTACTGGGCTGGGCGGCATCTTAAAGCGCGTGGAAAGGCGAGTAAAATGCACTATTAAACTTCTATGATAGGGCAATCAGAGACCCGATTAGATCATTTTACATTACGGTTAATATGAGAATGCAGCGTAATTCTATCACATTTGTTCAACTTACGTCGCTCCTATTTCAGATAGCGTACTGGGCTAGGCGGCATCTTGAAGCGCGTGGAATGGCGAGTAAAATGCACTACTAAACTACTATGATAGGGCAATCAGAGACCCGATTAGGTCATTTTATATTTTGGTTAATATAAGAATTCAGCGAAATTCTATCACATTTGTTCAATTTACGTCGCTCCTAATACAGATAGCTTATTGTGCTTAGCGGCATCTCAAAGCGCATGAAGCGACGAGTGAAATGCACTATTAAACTTCTAGGGTTGGCCGAAGAAAGACCCGATTAGATCATTTTACATTAAGGTTAATATAAGGATTCAGGGAAATTCTATCACATTTGTTCAATTAACGTCGCTCCTATTTCAGATAGCGTATTGGGCTAAGCGGCAACTCAAAGCGCATGAAATTGCGAATAAAATGAGCTATTAAACTTCTAGGCTAGGGCGAACAGAGACCCGATTAGATCATTTTACATTATGGTTAACAAAAGAATTTAGCGAAATTCTATCACATTTGTTCAACTTACGTCGCTCCTATTGCAGATAGCGTATTGGGCTAAGTGGCATCTCAAAGCGCATGAAATGGCGAGTAAAATGCACTATTAAACTTCTATGATAGGGCAATCAGAGACCCGATTAGATCATTTGATATTTTGTTTAATAAAAGAATTCAGCGAAATTCTATCACATTTGTTCAACTTACGTCGCTGATATTTCAGATAGCGTATTGGGCTATGCGGCATCGCAAAGCGCAAGAAATGGCGAGTAAAATGCACTCTTAAACTTCTATGATAGGGCAATCAGAGACCCGATTAGATCATTTTACATTTTGTTTAATATAAGATTTCAGGGACATTCTATCACATTTGTTTAATTTACGTCGCTGCTATTTCAGATAGCGTATTCGGCTAAGCGGCATCTCAAAGCGCATGAAATGGCGAATAAAATGCACTATTAAACTTCTAGGCGAGGGCGAACAGAGACCCGATTAGATCATTTTACATTTTGGTTAATAAAAGAATTCAGCGAAATTCTATCACATTTGCTCAATTTACGTCGCTCCTATTACAGATAACTTATTGTGCTTAGCGGCATCCCAAAGCGCATGATGTGACGAGTGAAATGCACTATTAAACTTCTAGGGTAGGGCAAACAGAGACCCGATTAGATCATTTTATATTATGGTTAATTTAAGAATTCAGCAAAATTCTATCACATTTGTTCAATTTACGTCGTTCCTATATCAGATAGCGTCCTGGGCTAAGCGGCATCTAATAGCGCATGAAATGGCGAATAAAATGCACTATTAAACTTCTAGGGTAGGGCAAACAGAGACCCGCTAAGATCATTTTACATTATGGTTAATAAAAGAATTCAGCGAAATTCTATCACATTTGTTCCTCTTACGTCGCTCGTATTTCAGATAGCGTATTGGGCTAAGCGGCATCTCAAAGCGCATGAAATAGCGAGTAAAATGCACTATTAAACTTCTAGGGTAGGGCAAACAGAGACCCGATTAGATCATTTTACATTATGGTTAATAAAAGAATTCAGCGAAATTCTATCACATTTGTTCAATTTACGTCGCTCCTATTTCAGCTAGCGTACTGGGCTTGGCGGCAGCTTAAAACGCGAGGAATGGCGAGTAAAATGCACTGTTAAACTTCTATGATAGGGCAATCAGAGACCCGATTAGATCATTTTATATTTTGGTTAATATAAGAATTCACCGAAATTCTATCACATTTGTTCAATTTACGTCGCTCCTATTTCAGACAGCGTATTCGGCTAAGCGGATTCTCAAAGCGCATGGAATGTCGAATAAAATGCACTATTAAACTTCTAGGCTAGGGCGAACAGAGAGCTGATTAAATCATTTTACATTATGGTTAATAAAAGATTTCAGCGAAATTCTATCACATTTGTACAATTTACGTCGCTCCTATTTCAGATAGCGTATTGAGCTAAGCGGCATCTCAAAGCGCATGAAATGGCGAGTAAAATGCACTATTGAACTTCTATGATAGGGCAATCAGAGACCTGATTAGATCATTTTATATTTTGGTTAATATAAGAATTCAGCGAAATTGTATCACTTTTGTTTAATTTACGTCGCTCCTATTTCAGATAGCGTAATGGGCTAAGCGGCATCTCAAAGCGCATGAAATGACGAGTGAAATGCACTATTAGACTTCTATGGTAGGGCGAACAGAGACCCGATTAGATCATTTTATATTTTGTTTAATAAAAGAAATCAGCGAAATTCTATCACATTTGTTCAACTTACGTCGCTCCTATTGCAGATAGCGTATTGGGCTAAGTCTCATCTCAAAGCGCATGAAATGGCGAGTAAAATGCACTATTAAACTTCTATGATAGGGCAATCAGAGACCCGATTAGATCATTTTATATTTTGTTTAATAAAAGAAATCAGCGAAATTCTATCACATTTGTTCAACTTACGTCGCTGATATTTCAGATAGCGTATTGGGCTATGCGGCATCGCAAAGCGCAAGAAATGGCGAGTAAAATGCACTCTTAAACATCTATGATAGGGCAATCAGAGACCCGATTAGATCATTTTACATTTTGTTTAATATAAGATTTCAGGGACATTCTATCACATTTGTTTAATTTACGTCGCTGCTATTTCAGATAGCGTATTGGGCTTAGCGGCATCTCAAAGCGCATGAAGTGACGAGTGAAATGCACTATTAAACTTCTAGGGTAGAGCAAACAGAGACCCGATTAGATCATTTTATATTATGGTTAATTTAAGAATTCAGCAAAATTCTATCACATTTGTTCAATTTACGTCGCTCCTATTTCAGATAGCGTACTGGGCTAGGCGGCATCCTAAAGCGCGCGGAATGGCGAGTAAAATGCACTATTAAACTTATATGCTAGAGCAAACAGAGACCCGATTAGATCATTTAATATTTTGGTTAATATAAGGATTCAGCGTAATGCTATCACATTTGTTCAATTTACGTCGCTCCTATTACAGACAGCTTATTGGGCTTAGCGGCATCTCAAAGCGCATGAAATGACGAGTGAAATGCACTATTAAACTTCTAGGGTAGGGCAAACAGAGTCCCGATTAGATCATTTTATGTTATGGTTAATATAAGAATTCAGTGTAATTCTATCACATTTGTTCAAGTTACGTCGTTCCTATTTCAGATAGCGTCCTGGGCTAAGCGGCATCTAATAGCGCATGAAATGGCGAGTATAGTGCACTATTAAACTTCTAGGATAAGGCAAACAGAGACCCGATTAGATCATTTTATGTTATGGTTAATATAAGAATTCAGTGTAATTCTATCACATTTGTTCAAGTTACGTCGCTCCTATTTCAGATAGCGTACTGGGCTAGGCGGCATCCTAAAGCGCGTGGAATGGCGAGTAAAATGCACTACTAAACTACTATGATAGGGCAATCAGAGACCCGACTAGGTCATTTTATATTTTGGTTAATATAAGAATTCAGCGAAATTCTATCACATTTGTTCAATTTACGTCGCTCCTATTACAGATAGCTTATTGTGCTTAGCGGCATCTCAAAGCGCAAGAAGTGACGAGTGAAATGCACTATTAAACTTCTAGGGTTGGTCGAAGAAAGACACGATTAGATCATTTTACATTAAGGTTAATATAAGAATTGAGGGAAATTCTATCACATTTGTTCAATTTACGTGGCTCCTATTTCAGATAGCGCATTGGGCTAAGCGGCATCTCAAAGCGCATGAAATAGCGAATAAAATGAGCTATTAAACTTCTAGGCTAGGGCGAACAGAGACCCGATTAGATCATTTTACATTATGGTTAATAATAGAATTCAGCGTAATTCTATCACATTTGTTCAAGTTACGTCGCTCCTATTTCTGATAGCGTACTGGGCTAGGCGGCATCTTAAAGCGCGTGGAATGGCGAGTAAAATGCACTACTAAACATCTATGATAGGGCAATCAGGCACTCGATTAGATCATTTTATATTTTGTTTAATATAAGATTTCAGGGAAATTCTATCTCATTTGCTCAATTTACGTCGCTCCTATTTCAGTTAGCGTATTCGGCTATGCGGCATCTCAAAGAGCATGAAATGGCGAATAAAATGCACTAGTAAACTTCTAGGCTAGGGCGAACAGAGACCCGATTAGATCATTTTACATTATGGTTAATAAAAGAATTCAGCGAAATTCTATCACATTTGTTCCTCTTACGTCGCTCGTATTTCAGATAGCGTATTGGGCTACGCGGCATCTCAAAGCGCATGAAATGGCGAGTAAAATGCACTATTAAACTTCTAGGGTAGGGCAAACAGAGTCCCGATAAGATCATTTTATATTATGGTTAATTTAAGAATTCAGAGAAATTCTATCACATTTGTTCAATTTACGTCGCTCCTATTTCAGATAGCGTATTGGGCTAAGCGGCATCTCAAAGCGCATGAAATGGCGAGTAAAATGCACTATTAAACTTCTAGGGTAAGGCAAACAGAGACCCGATTAGATCATTTTATATTACGGTTAATATAAGAATTCAGCGTGATTCTACCACATTTGTTCAATTTACGTCGCTCCTATTGCAGATAGCGTATTGGGCTAAGCGGCATCTTAAAGCTCGTGGAATGGCGAGTAAAATGCACTCTTAAACTTCTATGATAGGGCAATCAGAGACCCGATTAGATCATTTTATGTTTTGGTGAATATAAGAATTCAGCGAAATTCTATCACATTTGTTCAATTTACGTCGCTCCTATTTCAGATAGCGTATTGGGGTAAGCTGCATCTCAAAGCGCAAGACATGGCGAGTAAAATGCACTACTAAACTTCTAGGGTAGGCAAACAGAGACCCGATTAGATCATTTTATATTGCGGTTAATATAAGAATTCAGCGTAACTCTGTCACATTTGTTCAACTTACGTAGCTCCTATTTCAGATAGCGTCCTGGGCTAGGCGGCATCTTAAAGCGCGTGGAATGGCGAGTAAAATGCACTATTAAACTTCTAGGATAAGGCAAACAGAGACCCGATTAGATCATTTTATATTACGGTTAATATAAGAATTCAGCGTAATTCTGTCACATTTGTTCAACATACGTAGCTCCTATTTCAGATAGCGTACTGGGCTAGGCGGCAACTTAAAGCGCGTGGAATGTCGAGTAAAATACACTATCAAACTTCTATGATAGGGCAATCAGAGACCCGATTAGATCATTTTATATTTTGGTTAATATAAGAATTCAGCGAAATTCTATCACATTTGTTCAATTTACGTCGCTCCTATTTCAGATAGCGTATTGGGCTAAGCGGCATCTCAAAGCGCATGAAATGACGAATAAAATGCACAATTAAGCTTCTACGCTAGGGCGAACAGAGACCCGATTAGATCATTTTACGTTATGGTTAATAAAAGAATTCAGCGAAATTCTATCACATTTGATCAATTTACATCGCTCCTATTTCAGATAGCGTATTGTGCTAAGCGGCATCTCAAAGCGCATGAAATAACGAGTAAAATGCACTATTAAACTTCAAGGGTAGGGCAAACAGAGACCCGATTAGATCATTTTATATTATGGTTAATTTAAGAATTCAGAAAAATTCTATCACATTTGTTCAATTTACGTCGTTCCTATTTCAGATAGCGTATTGGGCTATGCGGCATCTCAAAGCGCATGAAATGACGAGTAAAATGCACTGTTAAACTTCTAGGATAAGGCAAACAGAGACCCGATTAGATCATTTTATGTTATGGTTAATATAAGAATTCAGTGTAATTCTATCACATTTGTTCAAGTTACGTCGCTCCTATTTCAGATAGCGTACTGGGCTAGGCGGCATCTTAAAGCGCGTGGAATGGCGAGTAAAATGCACTACTAAACTTCTAGGGTAGGGCAAACAAAGACCCGATTAAATCATTTTATATTATGGTTAATTTAAGAATTCAGCAAAATTCTATCACATTTGTTCAATTTACGTCGCTCCTATTTCAGATAGCGTACTGGGCTAGGCGGCATCTTAAAGCGCGTGGAAGGGTGAGTAAAATGCACTACTAATCTTCCATGATAGGGCAATCAGAGACCCGATTAGATCATTTTACATTTTGTTTAACATAAGATTTCAGGGACATTCTATCACATTTGTTTAATTTACGTCGCTGCTATTTCAGGTAGCGTATTGGGCTAAGCGGCATCTCAAAGCGCATGAAATGGCGAATAAAATGCACTATTAAACTTCTAGGCAAGGGCGAACAGAGACCCGATTAGATCATTTTACATTTTGGTTAATTAAAGAATTCAGCGAAATTCTATCACATTTGCTCAATTTACGTCGCTCCTATTACAGATAGCTTATTGTGCTTAGCGGCAGCTCAAAGCGCATGAAGTGACGAGTGAAATGCACTATTAAACTTCTAGGGTAGGGCAAACAGAGACCCGATTAGATCATTTTATATTATGGTTGATTTAAGAATTCAGCAAAATTCTATCACATTTGTTCAATTTACGTCGCTCCTATTCCAGATAGCGTACTGGGCTAGGCGGCATCCTAAAGCGCGCGGAATGGCGAGTAAAATGCACTATTAAACTTCTATGCTAGGGCAATCAGAGACCCGATTAGATCATTTTATATTTTGTTTAATATAAGATTTCAGGGAAATTCTATCACATTTGTCCAATTTACGTCGCTCCTATTTCAGATAGCGTACTGGGCTAGGCGGCATCTTAAAGCGCGTGGAAAGGCGAGTAAAATGCACTATTAAACTTCTATGATAGGGCAATCAGAGACCCGATTAGATCATTTTACATTACGGTTAATATGAGAATGCAGCGTAATTCTATCACATTTGTTCAACTTACGTCGCTCCTATTTCAGATAGCGTACTGGGCTAGGCGGCATCTTGAAGCGCGTGGAATGGCGAGTAAAATGCACTACTAAACTACTATGATAGGGCAATCAGAGACCCGATTAGGTCATTTTATATTTTGGTTAATATAAGAATTCAGCGAAATTCTATCACATTTGTTCAATTTACGTCGCTCCTAATACAGATAGCTTATTGTGCTTAGCGGCATCTCAAAGCGCATGAAGCGACGAGTGAAATGCACTATTAAACTTCTAGGGTTGGCCGAAGAAAGACCCGATTAGATCATTTTACATTAAGGTTAATATAAGGATTCAGGGAAATTCTATCACATTTGTTCAATTTACGTCGCTCCTATTTCAGATAGCGTATTGGGCTAAGCGGCAACTCAAAGCGCATGAAATTGCGAATAAAATGAGCTATTAAACTTCTAGGCTAGGGCGAACAGAGACCCGATTAGATCATTTTACATTATGGTTAATAAAAGAATTCAGCGAAATTCTATCACATTTGTTCAACTTACGTCGCTCCTATTGCAGATAGCGTATTGGGCTAAGTGGCATCTCAAAGCGCATGAAATGGCGAGTAAAATGCACTATTAAACTTCTATGATAGGGCAATCAGAGACCCGATTAGATCATTTGATATTTTGTTTAATAAAAGAATTCAGCGAAATTCTATCACATTTGTTCAACTTACGTCGCTGATATTTCAGATAGCGTATTGGGCTATGCGGCATCGCAAAGCGCAAGAAATGGCGAGTAAAATGCACTCTTAAACTTCTATGATAGGGCAATCAGAGACCCGATTAGATCATTTTACATTTTGTTTAATATAAGATTTCAGGGACATTCTATCACATTTGTTTAATTTACGTCGCTGCTATTTCAGATAGCGTATTCGGCTAAGCGGCATCTCAAAGCGCATGAAATGGCGAATAAAATGCACTATTAAACTTCTAGGCGAGGGCGAACAGAGACCCGATTAGATCATTTTACATTTTGGTTAATAAAAGAATTCAGCGAAATTCTATCACATTTGCTCAATTTACGTCGCTCCTATTACAGATAACTTATTGTGCTTAGCGGCATCCCAAAGCGCATGATGTGACGAGTGAAATGCACTATTAAACTTCTAGGGTAGGGCAAACAGAGACCCGATTAGATCATTTTATATTATGGTTAATTTAAGAATTCAGCAAAATTCTATCACATTTGTTCAATTTACGTCGTTCCTATATCAGATAGCGTCCTGGGCTAAGCGGCATCTAATAGCGCATGAAATGGCGAGTATAATGCACTATTAAACTTCTAGGATAAGGCAAACAGAGACCCGATTAGATCATTTTATGTTACGGTTAATATTAGAATTCAGCGTAATTCTATCACATTTGTTCAAGTTACGTCGCTCCTATTTCTGATAGCGTACTGGGCTAGGCGGCATCTTAAAGCGCGTGGAATGGCGAGTAAAATGCACTACTAAACTTCTATGATAGGGCAATCAGGCACTCGATTAGATCATTTTAAATTTTGTTTAATATAAGATTTCAGGGAAATTCTACCTCATTTGTTCAATTTACGTCGCTATTATTTCACTTAGCGTATTCGGCTAAGCGGCATCTCAAAGAGCATGAAATGGCGAATAAAATGCACTATTAAACTTCTAGGGTAGGGCAAACAGAGACCCGCTAAGATCATTTTACATTATGGTTAATAAAAGAATTCAGCGAAATTCTATCACATTTGTTCCTCTTACGTCGCTCGTATTTCAGATAGCGTATTGGGCTAAGCGGCATCTCAAAGCGCATGAAATAGCGAGTAAAATGCACTATTAAACTTCTAGGGTAGGGCAAACAGAGACCCGATTAGATCATTTTACATTATGGTTAATAAAAGAATTCAGCGAAATTCTATCACATTTGTTCAATTTACGTCGCTCCTATTTCAGCTAGCGTACTGGGCTTGGCGGCAGCTTAAAACGCGAGGAATGGCGAGTAAAATGCACTGTTAAACTTCTATGATAGGGCAATCAGAGACCCGATTAGATCATTTTATATTTTGGTTAATATAAGAATTCACCGAAATTCTATCACATTTGTTCAATTTACGTCGCTCCTATTTCAGACAGCGTATTCGGCTAAGCGGATTCTCAAAGCGCATGGAATGTCGAATAAAATGCACTATTAAACTTCTAGGCTAGGGCGAACAGAGAGCTGATTAAATCATTTTACATTATGGTTAATAAAAGATTTCAGCGAAATTCTATCACATTTGTACAATTTACGTCGCTCCTATTTCAGATAGCGTATTGAGCTAAGCGGCATCTCAAAGCGCATGAAATGGCGAGTAAAATGCACTATTGAACTTCTATGATAGGGCAATCAGAGACCTGATTAGATCATTTTATATTTTGGTTAATATAAGAATTCAGCGAAATTGTATCACTTTTGTTTAATTTACGTCGCTCCTATTTCAGATAGCGTAATGGGCTAAGCGGCATCTCAAAGCGCATGAAATGACGAGTGAAATGCACTATTAGACTTCTATGGTAGGGCGAACAGAGACCCGATTAGATCATTTTATATTTTGTTTAATAAAAGAAATCAGCGAAATTCTATCACATTTGTTCAACTTACGTCGCTCCTATTGCAGATAGCGTATTGGGCTAAGTCTCATCTCAAAGCGCATGAAATGGCGAGTAAAATGCACTATTAAACTTCTATGATAGGGCAATCAGAGACCCGATTAGATCATTTTATATTTTGTTTAATAAAAGAAATCAGCGAAATTCTATCACATTTGTTCAACTTACGTCGCTGATATTTCAGATAGCGTATTGGGCTATGCGGCATCGCAAAGCGCAAGAAATGGCGAGTAAAATGCACTCTTAAACATCTATGATAGGGCAATCAGAGACCCGATTAGATCATTTTACATTTTGTTTAATATAAGATTTCAGGGACATTCTATCACATTTGTTTAATTTACGTCGCTGCTATTTCAGATAGCGTATTGGGCTTAGCGGCATCTCAAAGCGCATGAAGTGACGAGTGAAATGCACTATTAAACTTCTAGGGTAGAGCAAACAGAGACCCGATTAGATCATTTTATATTATGGTTAATTTAAGAATTCAGCAAAATTCTATCACATTTGTTCAATTTACGTCGCTCCTATTTCAGATAGCGTACTGGGCTAGGCGGCATCCTAAAGCGCGCGGAATGGCGAGTAAAATGCACTATTAAACTTATATGCTAGAGCAAACAGAGACCCGATTAGATCATTTAATATTTTGGTTAATATAAGGATTCAGCGTAATGCTATCACATTTGTTCAATTTACGTCGCTCCTATTACAGACAGCTTATTGGGCTTAGCGGCATCTCAAAGCGCATGAAATGACGAGTGAAATGCACTATTAAACTTCTAGGGTAGGGCAAACAGAGTCCCGATTAGATCATTTTATATTATGGTTAATATAAGAATTCAGTGTAATTCTATCACATTTGTTCAAGTTACGTCGTTCCTATTTCAGATAGCGTCCTGGGCTAAGCGGCATCTAATAGCGCATGAAATGGCGAGTATAGTGCACTATTAAACTTCTAGGATAAGGCAAACAGAGACCCGATTAGATCATTTTATGTTATGGTTAATATAAGAATTCAGTGTAATTCTATCACATTTGTTCAAGTTACGTCGCTCCTATTTCAGATAGCGTACTGGGCTAGGCGGCATCCTAAAGCGCGTGGAATGGCGAGTAAAATGCACTACTAAACTACTATGATAGGGCAATCAGAGACCCGACTAGGTCATTTTATATTTTGGTTAATATAAGAATTCAGCGAAATTCTATCACATTTGTTCAATTTACGTCGCTCCTATTACAGATAGCTTATTGTGCTTAGCGGCATCTCAAAGCGCAAGAAGTGACGAGTGAAATGCACTATTAAACTTCTAGGGTTGGTCGAAGAAAGACACGATTAGATCATTTTACATTAAGGTTAATATAAGAATTGAGGGAAATTCTATCACATTTGTTCAATTTACGTGGCTCCTATTTCAGATAGCGCATTGGGCTAAGCGGCATCTCAAAGCGCATGAAATAGCGAATAAAATGAGCTATTAAACTTCTAGGCTAGGGCGAACAGAGACCCGATTAGATCATTTTACATTATGGTTAATAATAGAATTCAGCGTAATTCTATCACATTTGTTCAAGTTACGTCGCTCCTATTTCAGATAGCGTACTGGGCTAGGCGGCATCTTAAAGCGCGTGGAATGGCGAGTAAAATGCACTACTAAACATCTATGATAGGGCAATCAGGCACTCGATTAGATCATTTTATATTTTGTTTAATATAAGATTTCAGGGAAATTCTATCTCATTTGCTCAATTTACGTCGCTCCTATTTCAGTTAGCGTATTCGGCTATGCGGCATCTCAAAGAGCATGAAATGGCGAATAAAATGCACTAGTAAACTTCTAGGCTAGGGCGAACAGAGACCCGATTAGATCATTTTACATTATGGTTAATAAAAGAATTCAGCGAAATTCTATCACATTTGTTCCTCTTACGTCGCTCGTATTTCAGATAGCGTATTGGGCTACGCGGCATCTCAAAGCGCATGAAATGGCGAGTAAAATGCACTATTAAACTTCTAGGGTAGGGCAAACAGAGTCCCGATAAGATCATTTTATATTATGGTTAATTTAAGAATTCAGCGAAATTCTATCACATTTGTTCAATTTACGTCGCTCCTATTTCAGATAGCGTATTGGGCTAAGCGGCATCTCAAAGCGCATGAAATGGCGAGTAAAATGCACTATTAAACTTCTAGGGTAAGGCAAACAGAGACCCGATTAGATCATTTTATATTACGGTTAATATAAGAATTCAGCGTGATTCTACCACATTTGTTCAACTTACGTCGCTCCTATTTCAGATAGCGTACTGGGCTAGGCGGTATCTCAAAGCGCGTGGAAGGGCGAGTAAAATGCACTACTAAATTTCTATGATAGGGCAATCAGAGACCCGATTAGATCATTTTATATTTTGGTTAATATAAGAATTCAGCGAAATTCTATCACATTTGTTCAATTTACGTCGCTCCTATGTCAGATAGCGTATTGGGCCAAGCGGCATCTCAAAGCGCATTAAATGGCGAGTGAAATGCACTATTAATCTTCTAGGGTAGGGCAATCAAAGACCCCATTAGATCATTTTATATTATGGTTAATTTAAGAATTCAGAGAAATTCTATCACATTTGTTCAATTTACGTCGCTCCTATTTCAGATAGCGTATTGGGCTAAGCGGCATCTCAAAGCGCATGAAATGGCGAGTAAAATGCACTATTAAACTTCTAGGGTGGGGCAAACAGAGATCCGATTAGATCATTTTATATTATGGTTAATTTAAGAATTCAGCGAAATTCTATCACATTTGTTCAATTTACGTCGCTCCTATTTCAGATAGCGTATTGGGCTAAGCGGCATCTTAAAGCTCGTGGAATGGCGAGTAAAATGCACTCTTAAACTTCTATGATAGGGCAATCAGAGACCCGATTAGATCATTTTATGTTTTGGTGAATATAAGAATTCAGCGAAATTCTATCACATTTGTTCAATTTACGTCGCTCCTATTTCAGATAGCGTATTGGGGTAAGCTGCATCTCAAAGCGCAAGACATGGCGAGTAAAATGCACTACTAAACTTCTAGGGTAGGCAAACAGAGACCCGATTAGATCATTTTATATTGCGGTTAATATAAGAATTCAGCGTAACTCTGTCACATTTGTTCAACTTACGTAGCTCCTATTTCAGATAGCGTCCTGGGCTAGGCGGCATCTTAAAGCGCGTGGAATGGCGAGTAAAATGCACTATTAAACTTCTAGGATAAGGCAAACAGAGACCCGATTAGATCATTTTATATTACGGTTAATATAAGAATTCAGCGTAATTCTGTCACATTTGTTCAACATACGTAGCTCCTATTTCAGATAGCGTACTGGGCTAGGCGGCAACTTAAAGCGCGTGGAATGTCGAGTAAAATACACTATCAAACTTCTATGATAGGGCAATCAGAGACCCGATTAGATCATTTTATATTTTGGTTAATATAAGAATTCAGCGAAATTCTATCACATTTGTTCAATTTACGTCGCTCCTATTTCAGATAGCGTATTGGGCTAAGCGGCATCTCAAAGCGCATGAAATGACGAATAAAATGCACAATTAAGCTTCTACGCTAGGGCGAACAAAGACCCGATTAGATCATTTTACGTTATGGTTAATAAAAGAATTCAGCGAAATTCTATCACATTTGATCAATTTACATCGCTCCTATTTCAGATAGCGTATTGTGCTAAGCGGCATCTCAAAGCGCATGAAATAACGAGTAAAATGCACTATTAAACTTCAAGGGTAGGGCAAACAGAGACCCGATTAGATCATTTTATATTATGGTTAATTTAAGAATTCAGAAAAATTCTATCACATTTGTTCAATTTACGTCGTTCCTATTTCAGATAGCGTATTGGGCTATGCGGCATCTCAAAGCGCATGAAATGACGAGTAAAATGCACTGTTAAACTTCTAGGGTAGGGCAAACAGAGACCCGATTAGATCATTTTATATTACGGTTAATATAAGAATTCAGCGAAATTCTCTCACATTTGTTCAATTTACGTCGCTGATATTTCAGATAGCGTATTGGACTAAGCGGCATCTCAAAGCGCAAGAAATGTCGAGTAAAATGCACTATTAAACTTCTAGGGTAGTGCAAACAGAGACCCGATAAGATCATTTTATATTATGGTTAATTTAAGAATTCAGCGAAATTCTCTCACATTTGTTCAATTTACGTCGCTGATATTTCAGATAGCGTATTGGGCTAAGCGGCATCTCAAAGCGCGAGAAATGGCGAGTAAAATGCACTATTAAACTTCTAGGGTAGGGCAAACAGAGACCCGATTAGATCATTTTGTATTTTGGTTAATATAAGAATTCAGCGAAATTCTATCACATTTGTTCAATTTACGTCGCTCCTATTTCAGATAGCGGATTGGGCTAAGCGGCATCTCAAAGCGCATGAAATGACGAATAAAATGCACAATTAAGCTTCTACGCTAGGGCGAACAGAGAACCGATTAGATCATTTTACGTTATGGTTAATAAAAGAATTCAGCGAAATTCTATCACATTTGATCAATTTACATCGCGCCTATTTCAGATAGCGTATTGTGCTAATCGGCATCTCAAAGCGCATGAAATAACGAGTAAAATGCACTATTAAACTTCTAGGGTAGGGCAAACAGAGACCCCATTAGATCATTTTATATTATGGTTAATTTAAGAATTCAGCCAAATTCTATCACATTTGTTCAATTTACGTCGCTCCTATTTCAGATAGCGTATTGGGCTAAGCGGCATCTCAAAGCGCATGAAATGGCGAGTAAAATGCACTATTAAACTTCTAGGGTAGGGCAAACAGAGACCCGATTAGATCATTTTATATTATGGTTAATATAAGAATTCAGCGAAATTCTATCACATTTGGTCAATTTACGTCGCTCCTATTTCAGATAGCGTACTGGGCTAGGCGGCAACTTAAAGCGCGTGGAATGTCGAGTAAAATACACTATCAAACTTCTATGATAGGGCAATCAGAGACCCGATTAGATCATTTTATATTTTGGTTAATATAAGAATTCAGCGAAATTCTATCACATTTGTTCAATTTACGTCGCTCCTATTTCAGATAGCGTATTGGGCTAAGCGGCATCTCAAAGCGCATGAAATGGCGAGTAAAATGCACTATTAAACTTCTAGGGTAGGGCAATCAGAGACCCGACTAGATCATTTTATATTATGGTTAATTTAAGAATTCAGCAAAATTCTATCACATTTGTTCAGTTTACGTCGCTCCTATTTCAGATAGCGTACTGGGCTATGCGGCATCTTAAAGCGCGTGGAATGGCGAGTAAAATTCACTATTAAACTTCTATGATAGGGCAATCAGAGACCCGATTAAATCATTTTATATTTTGGTTAATATAAGAATTCAGCGAAATTCTATCACATTTGTTCAACTTTCGTCGCTCCTATTTCAGATAGCGTACTGAGCTAGGCGGCATCTGAAAGCGCGTGGAATGGCGAGTAAAATGCAATATTAAACTTCTATGATAGGGCAATCAGAGACCCGATTAGATCATTTTATATTTTGGTTAATATAAAAATTCAGCGAAATTCTATCACAATTGTTCAATTTACGTCGCTCCTATTTCAGATAGCGTATTGGGCTAAGCGGCAACTCAAAGCGCATGAAATGACGAGTGAAATGCACTATTAAACTTCTAGGGTAGGGCGAACAGAGACCCGAATAGATCATTTTACATTAAGGTTAATATAAGAATTCAGGGAAATTCTATCACATTTGTTCAATTTACGTCGCTCCTATTTCAAATAGCGTACTCGGATAGGCGGCATCTTAAAGCGCGTGGAATGGCGAGTAAAATGCACTATTAAACTTCTATGATAGGGCAATCAGAGACCCGATTAGATCATGTTATATTTTGGTTAATATAAGAATTCAGCGAAATTCTATTACATTTGTTCAATTTATGTCGCTCCTATTTCAGATAGCGTACTGGGCTAAGCGGCATCTCAATGCGCATGGATTGACGAGTGAAATGCTCTATTAAACTTCTGGGGTAGGGCGAACAGAAACCCGAATAGATCATTTTATATTACGGTTAATATAAGAATTCAGCGAAATTCTATCACATTTGTTCAATTTACGTCGCTCCTATTTCAGATAGCGTATTGGGCTAAGCGGCATCTCAATGCGCATGAAATGGCGAGTAACATGCACTAATACACATCTAGGATAAGGCAAACAGAGACCCGATTAGATCATTTTATATTACGGTTAATATAAGAATTCAGCGTAATTCTATCACATTTGCTCAACTTACGTCGCTCCTCTTTCAGATAGCGTTCTGGGCTAGGCGGCATCTTAAAGCGCGTGGAATGGCGAGTAAAATGCACTATTAAACTTCTATGATAGGGCTATCAGAGACCCGATTAGATCATTTTATGTTTTGGTTAATATAAGAATTCAGCGAAATTCTATCACATTTGTTCAATTTACGTCGCTCCTATTTCAGATAGCGTATTGGGGTAAGCTGCATCTCAAAGCGTAAGACATGGCGAGTAAAATGCACTATTAAACTTCTAGGGTAGGGCAATCAGAGACCCGATTAGATCATTTTGTATTTTGGTTAATATAAGAATTCAGCGAAATTCTATTACATTTGTTTAATTTACGTCGCTCCTATTTCAGATAGCGTATTGGGCTAAGCGGCATCTCAAAGCGCATGAAATGGCGAGTAAAATGCACTATTATACTTCTAGTGTAGGGCAATCAGAGACCCGATTAGATCATTTTACGTTATGGTTAATAAAAGAATTCAGCGAAATTCTATCACATTTGATCAATTTACATCGCTCCTATTTCAGATAGCGTATTGTGCTAAGCGGCATCTCAAAGCGCATGAAATAACGAGTAAAATGCACTATTAAACTTCTAGGGTAGGGCAAACAGAGACCCCATTAGATCATTTTATATTATGGTTAATTTAAGAATTCAGCGAAATTCTATCACATTTGTTCAATTTACGTCGTTCCTATTTCAGATAGCGTATTGGGCTATGCGGCATCTCAAAGCGCATGAAATGACGAGTAAAATGCACTGTTATACTTCTAGGGTAGGGCAAACAGAGACCCGATTAGATCATTTTATATTATGGTTAATTTAAGAATTCAGCGAAATTCTATCACATTTGTTCAATTTACGTCGCTCCTATTGCAGATAGCGTATTGGGCTAAGCGGCATCTTAAAGCGCGTGGAATGGCGGGTAAAATGCACTATTAAACTTCTATGATAGGGCAATCAGAGACCCGATTAGATCATTTTATATTTTTGTTAATATAAGAATTCAGCGAAATTCTATCACATTTGTTCAATTTACGTCGCTCCTATTTCAGATAGCGTATTGGGCTAAGCGGCATCTCAAAGCGCATGAAATGACGAATAAAATGCACAATTAAGCTTCTACGCTAGGGCGAACAGAGACCCGATTAGATCATTTTACGTTATGGTTAATAAAAGAATTCAGCGAAATTCTATCACATTTGATCAATTTACATCGCTCCTATTTCAGATAGCGTATTGTGCTAAGCGGCATCTCAAAGCGCATGAAATAACGAGTAAAATGCACTATTAAACTTCTAGGGTAGGGCAAACAGAGACCCCATTAGATAATTTTATATTATGGTTAATTTAAGAATTCAGCAAAATTCTATCACAATAGTTCAATTTACGTTGTTCCTATTTCAGATAGCGTACTGGGCTATGCGGCATCTTAAAGCGCGTGGAATGGCGAGTACAATTCACTATTAAACTTCTATGATAGGGAAATCAGAGACCCGTGTAGATCATTTTACATTAAGGTTAATATAAGAATTCAGGGAAATTCTATCACATTTGTTCAACATACGTCGCTCCTATTTCAGATAGCGTACTGGGCTAGGCGGCAGCTTAAAGCGCGTGGAATGACGAGTAAAATGCACTATTAAACTTCAAGGGTAGGGCAAACAGAGACCCGATTAGATCATTTTACATTAAGGTTAATATAAGAATTCAGCGTAATTCTGTCACATTTGTTCAATTTACGTTGCTCCTATTTCAGATAGCGTATTGGGCTAAGCGGCATCTCAATGCGCATGGATTGACGAGTGAAATGCTCTATTAAACTTCTGGGGTAGGGCGAACAGAAACCCGAATAGATCATTTTATATTACGGTTAATATATGAATTCAGCGTAATTCTGTCACATTTGTTCAATTTACGTTGCTCCTATTTCAAATAGCGTAGTCGGATAGGCGGCATCTTAAAGCGCGTGGAATGGCGAGTAAAATGCACTATTCTACTTCTAGTGTAGGGCAATCAGAGACCCGATTAGATCATTTTATATTTTGGTTAATATAAGAATCCAGCGAAATTCTATTACATTTGTTCAATTTACGTCGCTCCTATTTCAGATAGCATACTGGGCTAGGCGGTATCTTAAAGCGCGCGGAATGGCGAGTAAAATGCACTATTAAACTTCTATGATAGGGCAATCAGAGACCCGATTAGATCATTTTATATTTTGGTTAATATAAGAATTCAGCGAAATTCTATCACATTTGTTCAATTTACGTCGCTCCTATTTCAGATAGCATATTGGGCTAAGCGGCATCTCAAAGCGCATGGAATGACGAGTGAAATGCACTATTAAACTTCTAGAGTAGGGCGAACAGAGACCCGATTAGATCATTTTACATTAAGGTTAATATAAGAATTCAGCGTAATTCTGTCACATTTGTTCAATTTACGTTGCTCCTATTTCAGATAGCGTATTGGGCTAAGCGGCATCTCAATGCGCATGGATTGACGAGTGAAATGCTCTATTAAACTTCTGGGGTAGGGCGAACAGAAACCCGAATAGATCATTTTATATTACGGTTAATATAAGAATTCAGCGAAATTCTATCACATTTGTTCAATTTACGTCGCTCCTATTTCAGATAGCTTATTGGGCTAAGCGGCACCTCAAAGCGCATGAAATGGCGAGTGAAATGCAATATTAAACTTCTAGGGTAGGGCAAACAGAGACCCGATTAGATCATTTTATATTATGGTCAATTTAAGAATTCAGCATAATTCTTTCTCATTTCTTCAATGTACGTGGCTCCTATTTCAGATAGCTTATTGGGCTTAGCGGCATCTCAAAGCGCATGAAGTGACGAGTGAAATGCACTATCAAACTTCTAGGGTAGGGCAAACAGAGACCCGATCAGCTCATTTTATATTATGGTTAATTTAAGAATTCAGCGAAATTCGATTACATTTGTTCAATTTACGTCCCTCCTATTTCAGATAGCGTATTGGGCTAAGCGGCATCTGAAGGCTCATGAAATGGCGAGTAAAATGCACTATTAAAGTTCTAGGGTAGGGCAAAGAGAGACCCGATTAGATCATTTTATATTATGGTTAATTTAAGAATTAAGCAAAATTCTATCACATTTGTTCAATTTACGTCGCTCCTATTTCAGATAGCGTACTGGGCTAAGCGGCATCTCAAAGCGCATGAAATGGCGAATAAAATGCACTATTAAACTTCTAGGCGAGGGCGAACAGAGACCCGATTAGATCATTTTACATTTTGGTTAATAAAAGAATTCAGCGAAATTCTATCACATTTGTTCAACTTACGCCGCTCCTATTGCAGATAGCGTATTGGGCTAAGTGGCATCTCAAAGCGCATGAAATGGCGAGTAAAATGCACTATTAAACTTCTATGATAGGGCAATCAGAGACCCGATTAGATCATTTTATATTTTGTTTAATAAAAGAATTCAGCGAAATTCTATCACATTTGTTCAACTTACGTCGCTGATATTTCAGATAGCGTATTGGGCTATGAGGCATCGCAAAGCGCAAGAAATGGCGAGTAAAATGCACTCTGAAACTTCTATGATAGGGCAATCAGAGACCCGATTAGATCATTTTATATTTTGTTTAATATAAGATTTCAGGGAAATTCTACCACATTTGTTCAATTTACGTCGCTCCTATTTCAGATAGCGTATTGGGCTAAGCGGCATCTCAAAGCGCAAGAAATGGCGAATAAAATGCACTATTAAACTTCTAGGCGAGGGCGAACAGAGACCCGATTAGATCATTTTACATTTTGGTTAATAAAAGAATTCAGCGAAATTCTATCACATTTGCTCAATTTACGTCGCTCCTATTACAGATAGCTTATTGTGCTTAGCGGCATCTCGAAGCGCATGAAGTGACGAGTGAAATGCACTATTAAACTTCTAGGGTAGGGCAAACAGAGACCCGATTAGATCATTTTATATTATGGTTAATTTAAGAATTCAGCAAAATTCTATCACATTTGTTCAATTTACGTCGCTCCTATTTCAGATAGCGTACTGGGCTAGGCGGCATCCTAAAGCGCGCGGAATGGCGAGTAAAATGCACTATTAAACTTCTATGCTAGGGCAATCAGAGACCCGATTAGATCATTTTATATTTTGTTTAATATAAGATTTCAGGGAAATTCTACCACATTTGTTCAATTTACGTCGCTCCTATTTCAGATAGCATACTGGGCTAGGCGGCATCTTAAAGCGCGTGGAAAGGCGAGTAAAGTGCACTATTAAACTTCTATGATAGGGCAATCAGAGACCCGATTAGATCATTTTATATTTTGGTTAATATCAGAATTCAGAGTAATTCTATCACATTTGTTCAATTTACGTCGCTCCTATTTCAGATAGCGTATTGGGCTAAGCGGCATCTCAAAGCCCATGAAATGGCGATTAAAATGCACTATTAAACTTCTAGGGTAAGGCAAACAGATACCCGATTAGATCATTTTATATTACGGTTAATATAAGAATTCAGCGTAATTCTATCACATTTGTTCAACTTACGTCGCTCCTATTTCAGATAGCGTACAGGGCTAGGCGGCATCTGAAAGCGCGTGGAAGGGCGAGTAAAATGCACTATTAAACTTCTAGGGTAGGGCAAACAGAGACCCGATTAGATCATTTTATATTATGGTTAATTTAAGAATTCAGCAAAATTCTATCACATTTGTTCAATTTACGTCGCTCCTATTCCAGATAGCGTACTGGGCTAGGCGGCGTCCTAAAGCGCACGGAATGGCGAGTAAAATGCACTATTAAACTTCTATGCTAGGGCAATCAGAGACCCGATTAGATCAATTTATATTTTGTTTAATATAAGATTTCAGGGAAATTCTATCACATTTGTTCAATTTACGTCGCTCCTATTTCAGATAGCGTACTGGGATAGGCGGCATCTTAAAGCGCGTGGAAAGGCGAGTAAAATGCACTATTAAACTTCTATGATAGGGCAATCAGAGACCCGATTAGATCATTTTATATTACGGTTAATATAAGAATTCAGCGTAATTCTATCACATTTGTTCAATTTACGTCGCTCCTATATCAGATAGCGTACTGGGCTAGGCGGCATCTTAAAGGGCGTGGAAAGGCGAGTAAAATGCACTATTAAACTTCTATGATAGGGCAATCAGAGACCCGATTAGATCATTTAATATTTTGGTTAATATAAGAATTCAGCGTAATGCTATCACATTTGTTCAATTTACGTCGCTCCTATTACAGACTGCTTATTGGGCTTAGCGACATCTCAAAGCGCATGAAATGACGAGTGAAATGCACTATTAAACTTCTAGGGTTGGTCGAAGAAAGACCCAATTAGATCATTTTACATTAAGGTTAATATAAGAATTCAGGGAAATTCTATCACATTTGTTCAATTTACGTCGCTCCTATTTCTGATAGCGTATTGGGCTAAGCGACATCTCAAAGCGCATGAAATGGCGAATAAAATGAGCTATTAAACTTCTAGGCTAGGGCGAACAGAGACCCGATTAGATCATTTTACATTATGGTTAATAAAAGAATTCAGCGAAATTCTATCACATTTGTTCAACTTACGTCGCTCCTATTGCAGATAGCGTACTGGGCTAGGCGGCATCCTAAAGCGCGCGGAACGGCGAGTAAAATGCACTATTAAACTTCTATGCTAGGGCAATCAGAGACCCGATTAGATCATTTTATATTTTGTTTAATATAAGATTTCAGGGAAATTCTACCACATTTGTTCAATTTACGTCGCTCCTATTCCAGATAGCGTACTGGGCTAGGCGGCATCTTAAAGCGCGTGGAAAGGCGAGTAAAATGCACTATTAAACTTCTATGATAGGGCAATCAGAGACCCGATTAGATGATTTTATATTACGGTTAATATAAGAATTCAGAGTAATTCTATCACATTTGTTCAATTTTCGTCGCTCCTATTTCAGATAGCGTATTGGGCTAAGCGGCATCTCAAAGCCCATGAAATGGCGATTAAAACGCACTATTAAACTTCTAGGGTAAGGCAAACAGATACCCGATTAGATCATTTTATATTACGGTTAATATAAGAATTCAGCGTAATTCTATCACATTTGTTCAACTTACGTCGCTCCTATTTCAGATAGCGTACAGGGCTAGGCGGCATCTGAAAGCGCGTGGAAGGGCGAGTAAAATGCACTATTAAACTTCTAGGGTAGGGCAAACAGCGACCCGATTAGATCATTTTATATTATCGTTAATTTAAGAATTCAGCAAAATTCCATCACATTTGTTCAATTTACGTCGCTCCTATTCCAGATAGCGTACTGGGCTCGGCGGCGTCCTAAAGCGCACGGAATGGCGAGTAAAATGCACTATTAAACTTCTATGCTAGGGCAATCAGAGACCCGATTAGATCATTTCATATTTTGTTTAATATAAGATTTCAGGGAAATTCTACCACATTTGTTCAATTTACGTCGCTCCTATTTCAGATAGCGTACTGGGCTAGGCGGCATCTTAAAGCGCGTGGAAAGGCGAGTAAAATGCACTATTAAACTTCTATGATTGGGCAATCAGAGACCCGATTAGATCATTTTATATTATCGTTAATTTAAGAATTCAGCAAAATTCTATCACATTTGTTCAATTTACGTCGCTCCTATTTCTGATAGCGTATTGGGCTAAGCGGCATCTCAAAGCGCATGAAATGGCGAATAAAATGAGCTATTAAACTTCTAGGCTAGGGCGAACAGAGACCCGATTAGATCATTTACATTATGGTTAATAAAAGAATTCAGAGAAATTCTATCACATTTGTTCAACTTACGTCGCTCCTATTGCAGATAGCGTATTGGGCTAAGCGGCATCTTAAAGCGCGTGGAATGGCGAGTAAAATTCACTATTAAACTTCTATGATAGGGCAATCAGAGACCCGATTAGATCATTTTATATTTTGGTTAATATAAGAATTCAGCGAAATTCTATCACATTTGTTCAATTGACGTCGCTCCTATTTCAGATAGCGTATTGGGCCATGCGGCATCTCAAAGCGCATGAAATGGCGAGTAAAATGCACTGTTAATCTTCTAGGGTAGGGCAAACAGAGACCCGATTAGATCATTTTATATTATGGTTAATATAAGAATTCAGAGAAATTCTATCACATTTGTTCAATTTACGTCGCCCCTATTTCAGATAGCGTATTGGGGTAAGCTGCATCTCAAAGCGCAAGACATGGTGAGTAAAATGCACTACTAAACTTCTAGGGTAGGCAAACAGAGACCCGATTAGATCATTTTATATTGCGGTTAATATAAGAATTCAGCGTAACTCTGTCACATTTGTTCAACTTACGTAGCTCCTATTTCAGATAGCGTCCTGGTCTAGGCGGCATCTTAAAGCGCGTGGAATGGCGAGTAAAATGCACTATTAAACTTCTAGGATAAGGCAAACAGAGACCCGATTAGATCATTTTATATTACGGTTAATATAAGAATTCAGCGTAATTCTGTCACATTTGTGCAACATACGTAGCTCCTATTTCAGACAGCGTACTGGGCTAGGCGGCAACTTAAAGCGCGTGGAATGTCGAGTAAAATACACTATCAAACTTCTATGATAGGGCAATCAGAGACCCGATTAGATCATTTTATATTTTGGTTAATATAAGAATTCAGCGAAATTCTATCACATTTGTTCAATTTACGTCGCTCCTATTTCAGATAGCGTATTGGGCTAAGCGGCATCTCAAAGCGCATGAAATGGCGAGTAAAATGCACTATTAAACTTCTAGGGTAGGGCAATCAGAGACCCGACTAGATCATTTTATATTATGGTTAATTTAAGAATTCAGCAAAATTCTATCACATTTGTTCAGTTTACGTCGCTCCCATTTCAGATAGCGTACTGGGCTAGGCGGCATCTTAAAGCGCATGGAATGGCGAGTAAAATGCACTATTAAACTTCTATGATAGGGCAATCAGAGACCCGATTAGATCATTTTATATTTTGGTTAATATAAGAATTCAGCGAAATTCTATCACATTTGTTCAATTTACGTCGCTCCTCTTTCAGATAGCGTATTGGGCTAAGCGGCATCTCAAAGCGCATGAAATGGCGAGTAAAATGCACTAGTAAACTTCTAGGGTGGGGCAATCAGAGACCCGATTAGATCATTTTATATTATGGTTAATTTAAGAATTCAGCAAAATTCTATCACATTAGTTCATTTTACGTCGTTCCTATTTCAGATAGCGTACTGGGCTATGCGGCATCTTAAAGCGCGTGGAATGGCGAGTAAAATTCACTATTAAACTTCTATGATAGGGCAATCAGAGACCCGATTAGATCATTTTATATTTTGGTTAATATAAGAATTCAGCGAAATTCTATCACATTTGTTCAATTTACGTCGCTCCTATTTCAGATAGCTTATTGGGCTAAGCGGCATCGCAAAGCGCATGAAATGACGAGTGAAATGCACTATTAAACTTCTAGGGTCGGGCAAACAGAGACCCGATTAGATCATTTTACATTAAGGTTAATATAAGAATTCAGGGAAATCCTATCACATTTGTTCAACATACGTCGCTCCTATTTCAGATAGCGTACTGGGCTAGGCGGCATCTTAAAGCGCGTGGAATGGCGAGTAAAATGCACTATTAAACTTCTATGATAGGGCAATCAGAGACCCGATTAGATCATTTTATATTTTGGTTAATATAAGAATTCAGCGAAATTCTATTACATTTGTTCAACTTATGTCGCTCCTATTTCAGATAGCGTATTGGGCTAAGCGGCATCTCAAAGCGCATGGATTGACGAGTGAAATGCTCTATTAAACTTCTGGGGTAGGGCGAACAGAAACCCGAATAGATCATTTTATATTACGGTTAATATAAGAATTCAGCGAAATTCTATCACATTTGTTCAATTTACGTCGCTCCTATTTCAGATAGCGTATTGGGCTAGGCGGCATCTCAATGCGCATAAAATGGCGAGTAACATGCACTATTACACTTCTAGGATAAGGCAAACAGAGACCCGATTAGATCATTTTATATTACGGTTAATATAAGAATTCAGCGTAATTCTATCACATTTGTTCAACTTACGTCGCTCCTCTTTCAGATAGCGTACTGGGCTAGGCGGCATCTTGAAGCGCGTGGAATGGCGAGTAAAATGCACTATTAAACTTCTATGATAGGGCTATCAGAGACCCGATTATATCATTTTATGTTTTGGTTAATATAAGAATTCAGCGAAATTCTATCACATTTGTTCAATTTACGTCGCTCCTATTTCAGATAGCGTATTGGGGTCAGCTGCATCTCAAAGCGCAAGACATGGCGAGCAAAATGCACTATTAAACTTCTAGGGTAGGGCAATCAGAGACCCGATTAGATAATTTTGTATTTTGGTTAATATAAGAATCCAGCGAAATTCTATTACATTTGTTTAATTTACGTCGCTCCTATTTCAGATAGCGTATTGGGCTAAGCGGCATCTCAAAGCGCATGAAATGGCAAGTAAAATGCACTATTATACTTCTAGTGTAGGGCAATCAGAGACCCGATTAGATCATTTTATATTATGCTTAATTTAAGAATTCAGTAAAATTCTATCACATTTGTTCAATTTACGTAGTTCCTGTTTCAGATAGCTTACTGGGCTAGGCGGTATCTTAAAGCGCGCGGAATGGCGAGTAAAATGCACTATTAAACTTGTATGATAGGGCAATCAGAGACCCGATTAGATCATTTTATATTTTGGTTCATATAAGAATTCAGCGAAATTCTATCACATTTGTTCAATTTACGTCGCTCGTATTTCAGATAGCTTATTGGGCTAAGCGGCATCTCAAAGCGCATGAAACGACGAGTGAAATGCACTATTACACTTCTAGGGTAGGGCGAACAGAGACCAGATTAGATCATTTTACATTAAGGTTAATATAAGAATTCAGCGTAATTCTGTCACATTTGTTCAACTTACGTAGCTCCTATTTCAGATAGCGTACTGGGCTAGGCGGCATCTTAAAGAACGTAGAATGGCGAGTAAAATGCACTATTAAACTTCTATGATAGGGCAATCAGAGACCCGATTAGATCATTCTGTATTTTGGTTAATATAAGAATTCAGCGAAATTCTATCACATTTGTTCAATTTACGTCGCTCCTATTTCAGATAGCGTATTGGGCTAAGCGGCATCTCAAAGCGCATGGATTGACGAGTGAAATGCTCTATTAAACTTCTGGGGTAGGGCGAACAGAAACCCGAATAGATCATTTTATATTACGGTTAATATAAGAATTCAGCGAAATTCTATCACATTTGTTCAATTTACGTCGCTCCTATTTCAAATAGCGTATTGGGCTAAGCGGCATCTCAATGCGCATGAAATGGCGAGTAACATACACTATTAAACTTCTAGGATAAGGCGAACAGAGACCCGATTAGATCATTTTATATTACGGTTAATATAAGAATTCAGCGTAATTCTATCACATTTGTTCAACTTACGTCGCTCCTCTTTCAGATAGCGTACTGGGCTAGGCGGCATCTTAAAGCGCGTGGAATGGCGAGTAAAATGCACTATTAAACTTCTATGATAGGGCTATCAGAGACCCGATTAGATCATTTTATATTTTGGTTAATATAAGAATTCATCGAAATTCTATCACATTTGTTCAACTTACGTCGCTCCTCTTTCAGATAGCGTATTGGGCTAAGCGGCATCTCAAAGCGCATGGATTGACGAGTGAAATGCTCTATTAAACTTCTGGGGTAGGGCGAACAGAAACCCGATTAGATCATTTTATATTACGGTTAATATAAGAATTCAGCGTAATTCTATCACATTTGTTCAACTTACGTCGCTCCTATTTCAGATAGCGTAGTGGGCTAGGCGGCATCTCAAAGCGCGTGGAAGGGCGAGTAAAATGCACTACTAAACTTCTATGATAGGGCAATCAGAGACCCGATTACATCATTTTATATTTTGGTTAATATAAGAATTCAGCGAAATTCTCTCACATTTGTTCAATTTACGTCGCTGATATTTCAGATAGCGTATTGGGCTAAGCGGCATCTCAATGCGCATGAAATGGTGAGTAAAATGCACTATTAAACTTCTAGGATAAGGCAAACAGAGACCCGATTAGATCATTTTATATTTTGGTTAATATAAGAATTCAGCGAAATTCTGTCAGATTTGTTCAATTTACGTCGCTCCTATTTCAGACAGCGTATTGGGAGTAGCGGCATCTCAAAGCGCATGAAAGGGCGAGTAAAATGCACTATTAAACTTCAAGGGTAGGGCAAACAGAGACCCGATTAGATCATTTTATATTATGGTTAATTTAAGAATTCAGAAAAATTCTATCACATTTGTTCAATTTACGTCGTTCCTATTTCAGATAGCGTATTGGGCTATGCGGCATCTCAAAGCGCATGAAATGACGAGTAAAATGCACTATTAAACTTCTAGGGTAGGGCAAACAGAGACCCGATTAGATCAATTTATATTTTGGTTAATATAAGAATTGAGCGAAATTCTGTCACATTTGTTCAATTTACGTCGCTCCTATTAAAGATAGCGTATTGGGCTAAGCGGCATCTGAAAGCGCAAGAAATGCCGAGTAAAATGCACTATTATACTTCTAGGGCAGGGCAAACAGAGACCCGATTACATCATTTTATATTATGATTAATTTAAGAAGTCAGCAAAATTCTATCACATTTGTTCAATTTACGTCGTTCCTATTTCAGATAGCGTACTGGGCTAGGCGGCATCTTAAAGCGCGTGGAAAGGCGAGTAAAATGCACTATTAAACTTCTATGATAGGGCAATCAGAGACCCGATTAGATCATTTTATATTACGGTTAATATAAGAATTCAGCGTAATTCTATCACATTTGTTCAACTTACGTCGCTCCTATTTCAGATAGCGCACTGGGCTAGGCGGCATCTTAAAGCGCGTGGAATGGCGAGTAAAATGCACTACTAAACTACTATGATAGGGCAATCAGAGACCCGTTTAGGTCATTTTATATTTTGGTTAATATAAGAATTGAGCGAAATTCTGTCACATTTGTTCAATTTACGTCGCTCCTATTAAAGATAGCGTATTGGGCTAAGCGGCATCTGAAAGCGCATGAAATGGCGAGTAAAATGCACTATTAAACTTCTAGGGTAGGGCAAACAGAGACCCGATTAGATCATTTTATATTATGATTAATTTAAGAAGTCAGCAAAATTCTATCACATTTGTTCAATTTACGTCGTTCCTATTTCAGATAGCGTACTGGGCTAGGCGGCTTCTCAAAGCGCATGAAATGGCGAGTAAAATGCACTATTAAACTACTAGGGTAGGGCTATCAGAGACCCGATTAGATCATTTTATGTTTTGGTTAATATAAGAATTCAGCGAAACGCTATCACATTTCTTCAATTTACCTCGCTCCTATTTCAGATAGCGTACTGGGCTAGGCGTCAGCTTAAAGCGCGTGGAATGGCGAGTAAAATGCACTATTAAACTTCTATGATAGGGCAATCAGAGACCCGATTAAATCATTTTATATTTTGGTTAATATAAGAATTCAGCGAAATTCTATCACATTTGTTCAACTTACGTCGCTCCTATTTCAGATAGCGTATTGAGCTAAGCGGCATCTCAAAGCGCATGAAATGAGGAGTGAAATGCACTATTAAACTTCTAGGGTAGGGCGAACAGAGACCCGATTAGATCATTTTACATCAAGCTTAATATAAGAATTCACGGAAATTCTTTCACATTTGTGCAATTTACGTCTTCCTATTTCAGATAGCGTATTGGGCTAGGCGGCATCTCAAAGCGCATGAAATGGCGAGTAAGATGTACTATTAAACTTCTAGGATAAGGCAAACAGAGAACCGATTAGATCATTTTATATTACGGATAATATAAGAATTCAGCGTAATTCTATCACATTTGTTCAACTTACGCCGCACCTGCTTGAGATAGCGTACTGGGCTAGGCGGCATCTTAAAGCGCGTGGAAGGGCGAGTAAAATGCACTATTAAACTTCTAGGCTAGGGCGAACAGAGACCCGATTAGATCATTACATATTTTGGTTAATTTAAGAATTCAACGAAATTCTATCACATTTGTTCAATTTACGTCGCTCCTATTTCAGATAGCGTATTGGGCTAAGCGGCACCTCAAAGCGCATGAAATGGCGAGTAAAATGCACTATTAAACTTCTAGGGTAAGGCAAACAGAGACCCGATTAGATCATATTACATTATGGTTAATAAAAGGATTCAGCGAAATTCTATCACATTTGTTCAATTTAGGTCGCTCCTATTTCAGATAGCGTATTGGGCTAAGCGGCATCTCAAAGCGCATGAAATGGCGAGTAAAATTCACTATTAAACTTCTAGGGTAGGGCAAACAGAGACCCGATTAGATCATTTTATATTATGGTTAATAAAAGAATTCAGCGAAATTCTATCACATTTGTTCAACTTACGTCGCTCCTATTTCAGATAGCGTATTGGGCTAAGCGGCATCTCAAAGCGCATAAAATGGCGAGTAAAATGCACTATTATACTTCTAGGCTAGGGCGAACTGAGACCCGATTAGATCATTTTATATTTTGGTTAATATAAGAATTCAAGGAAATTCTATCACATTTGTTCAATTTACGTCGCTCCTATTTCAGACAGCGTATTCGGCTAAGCGGCATCTCAAAGCGCATGAAATGATGAGTGAAATGCACTATTAAACTTCTATGATAGGGCAATCAGAGACCCGATTAGATCATTTTACATTTTGGTTAATTTAATAATTCAGCAAAATTCTATCACATTTGTTCAATTTACGTCGCTCCTATTTCAGATAGCGTATTGGGCTAAGCGGCATCTCAAAGCGCATGAAATGGCGAGTAAAATGCACTATTATACTTCTAGGCTAGGGCGAACAGAGACCCGATTAGATCATTTTACATTATGGTTAATAAAAGAATTCAGCGAAATTCTATCACATTTGTTCACCTTACGTCGCTCCTATTTCAGATAGCGTATTGGGCTAAGCGGCATCTCAATGCGCATGAAATGGCGAGTAAAACGCACTATTAAACTTCTAGGGTAGGGCAAACTGAGACCGATTAGATCATTTTATATTATGGTTAATTTAAGAATTCAGCAAAATTCAATCACATTTGTTCAATTTACGTCGCTGCTATTTCAGATAGCGTACTGGGCTAGGCGGCATCTCAAGGCGCATGAAATGACGAGTGAAATGCAACATTAAACTTCTAGGGTATGGCGAACAGAGACCCGATTAGATCATTTTACATTAAGGTTAATATAAGAATTCAGCAAAATTCAATCACATTTGTTCAATTTACGTCGCTCCTATTTCAGATAGCGTACTGGGCTAGGCGGCATCTTAAAGCGCCCGGAATGTCGAGTAAAATGAACTATTAAACTTCTATGATAGGGCAATCAGAGACCCGATTAGATCATTTTATATTTTGGTTAATATAAGAATTCAGCGAAATTCTATCACATTTGTTCAATTTATATCGCTCCTATTTCAGATAGCGTATTGGGCTAAGCGGCATCTCAAAGCGCATGAAATAAGGAGTACAATGCACTATTAAAGTTCTAGGGTAGGGCAAACAGAGACCCGACTAGATCATTTTATATTATGGTTAATTTAAGAATTCAGCGAAATACTATCACATTCGTTCAATTTACGTCGCTCCTATTTCAGATAGCGTATTGGGCTAAGCGGCATCTCAAAGCGCATGAAATGACGAGTAAAATGCACTATTAAACTTCTAGGGTAGGACAAGCAGTGACCCGATTAGACCATTTTATATTATGGTTAATTTAAGAATTCAGCAAAATTCTATCACATTTGTTCAATTTACGTCGCACCCTATTTCAGATAGCGTACTGGGCTAGGCGTCAGCTTAAAGCGCGTGGAATAGTGAGTAAAATGCACTATTAAACTTCTATGATAGGGCAATCAGAGACCCGATTAGATCATTTTATATTTTGGTTAATATAAGAATTCATCGAAATTCTATCACATTTGTTCAATTTACGTCGCTCACGTTTCATATAGCGTATTGGGCTAAGCGGCATCTCAAAGCGCATGAAATGGCGAGTAAAATGCACTATTAAACTTCTAGGGTAGGGCAAACAGAGACCCGATTAGATCATTTTATATTATGGTTAATTTAATCATTCAGCAAAATTCTATCACTTTTGTTCAGTTTACGTCGTTCGTATTTCAGATAGCGTACTGGGCTAGGCGGCACCTTAAAGCGCGTAGAATGGCGATTAAAATGCACTATTAAGCTTCTATGATAGGGCAATAAGAGACCCGATTAGATCATTTTATACTTTGGTTAATATAAGAATTCAGCGAAATTCCATCACATTTATTCAATTTACGTCGCTCCTATTTCAGATAGCTAATTGAGCTAAGCGGCATCTCAAAGCGCATGAAATGTGGAGTGAAATGCACTATTAAACTTCTAGGGTAGGGCGAACAGAGACCCGATTAGATCATTTTACATTAAGGTTAATGTAAGAATTCAAGGAAATTCTATCACATTTGTTCAATTTACGTCGCTACTATTTCAGATAGCGTATTGGGCTAAGCGGCATCTCAAAGCGCATGAAATGGCGAGTAAAATGCACTATTAAACTTCTAGGGTAGGGCAAGCAGAGACCCGATTACATCATCTCATATTATGGTTAATTTAAGAATTCAGCAAAATTCTATCACATTCGTTCAATTTAGGTCGCTACTATTTCAGATAGCGTACTGTGCTAGGCGGCATCTTAAAGCGCGTGGAATGCCGAGTAAAATCCACTATTAAACTTCCAGGCTAGGGCGAACAGAGACCAGATTAGATCATTTTACATTCTGGTTAATAAAATAATTCAGCGAAATTCTATCACATTTGATCAACTTTCGTCGCTCCTATTTCAGATAGCGTATTAGGCTAAGCGGCATCTCAAAGCGCATGAAATGGCGAGTAAAATGCACTATTAAACTACTAGATTAGGGCAAACAGAGACCCGATTAGATCAGTTTATGTTATGGTTAATTTAAGAATTCAGCAAAA
The DNA here is from genome assembly GCA_916610135.2 of Macropis europaea. NCBI lineage: Eukaryota > Metazoa > Arthropoda > Insecta > Hymenoptera > Melittidae > Macropis > Macropis europaea. The sequence continues at coordinate 125,842 of CAKAJE020001300.1, read as the reverse complement.
TTCTATCACATTTGTTCAATTTACGTCGCTCCTATTTCAGATAGCGTACTGGGCTAGGCGGCAACTTAAAGCGCGTGGAATGGCGAGTAAAATGCACTATTAAACTTCTATGATAGGGCAATCAGTGACCCGATTAGATCATTTTATATTATGGTTAATTTAAGAATTCAGCGAAATTCTATCACATTTGTTCAATTTACGTCGCTCCTATTTCAGATAGCGTATTGGGCTAAGCGGCATCTCAAAGCGCATGAAATGGCGAGTAAAATGCAATACTAAACTTCTAGGATATGGCAAACAGAGACCCGATTAGATCATTTTATATTTTGGTTAATATAAGAATTCAGCGAAATTCTATCACATTTGTTCAATTTACGTCGCTCATATTTCAGATAGCGTATTGGGCTAAGCGGCATCTCAAAGCGCATGAAATGGCGAGTGAAATGCACTATTAGACTTCTATGGTAGGGCGAACAGAGACCCGATTAGATCATTTTACATTAAGGTTAATAAAAGAATTCAGGGAAATTCTATCACATTTGATCAATTTACGTCGCCCCTATTCCAGATAGCGTATTGGGCTATGCGGCACCTCAAAGCACATGAAATGGCGAGTAAAATGCCCTATTAAACTTCTAGGGTAGGTCAAACAGAGACCCGATTAGATCATTTCATATTATGGTTAATTTAAGAATTCAGCAAAATTCTATCACATTTGTTCAATTTACGTCGCTCCTATTTCAGATAGCGTATTGGGCTAAGCGGCATCTCAAAGCGCATGAAATGGCGAGTAAAATGCACTATTAAACTTCTAGGGTAGGGCAAGCAGAGACCCGATTACATCATCTCATATTATGGTTAATTTAAGAATTCAGCAAAATTCTATCACATTTGTTCAATTTACGTCGCTCCTATTTCAGGTAGCGTACTGGGCTAGGCCTCATCTTAAAGCGCGTGGAATGGCTAGTAAAATGCACTACTAAACTTCTATGATAGGGCAATCAGAGACCCGATTAGATCATTTTATATTTTGTTTAATATAAGATTTCAGGGAAATTCCATCGCATTTGTTGAATTTACGTCGCTCCTATTTCAGATAGCGTATTGGGCTAAGCGGCATCTCAAGGCGCATGAAATGGAGAATAAAATGCACTATTAAACTTCTAGGCTAGGGAGAACAGAGACCCGATTAGATCAATTTACATTATGGTTCATAAAAGAATTCAGCGAAATTCTATCACATTTTTTCAACTTAAGTCGCTCCTATTTCAGATAGCGTATTGGGCTAAGCGGCAGCTCAAAGCGCATGAAATGGCGAGTAAAATGCAATATTAAGCTTGTAGGATACGGCAAACAGATACCCGATTAGATCATTTTATATTATGGTTAATTTAAGAATTCAGCAAAATTCTATCAGATTTGTTCAATTTACGTCGCTCCTATTTCAGATAGCGTATTGGGCTAAGCGGCATCTCAAAGCGCATGAAATGGCGAGTAAAATGCACTATTAAACTTCTAGGGTAGGGCAAGCAGAGACCCGATTACATCATCTAATATTATGGTTAATTTAAGAATTCAGCAAAATTCTATCACATTTGTTCAATTTACGTCGCTCCTATTTCAGATAGCGTATTGGGCTAAGCGGCATCTCAAAGCGCATGAAATGGCGAGTGAAATGCACTATTAGACTTCTATGGTAGGGCGAACAGAGAGCCGATTAGATCATTTTACATTAAGGTTAATATAAGTTTTCAGGGAAATTCTGTCACATTTGATCAATTTACGTCGCTCCTATTCCAGATAGCGTATTAGGCTATGCGGCATCTCAAAGCACATGAAATGGCGAGTAAAATGCACTATTAAACTTCTAGGGTAGGTCAAACAGAGACCCGATTAGATCATTTTATATTATGGTTAATTTAAGAATTCAGTGAAATTCTATCACGTTTGTTCAATTTACGTCGCTCCTATTTCAGATAGCGTATTGGGCTAAGCGGCATCTTAAAGCGCGCGGAATGGCGAGTAAAATGCACAATTAAACTTCTATGCTAGGGCAATCAGAGACCCGATTAGATCATTTTATATTTTGGTTAATATAAGAATTAAGTGAAATTCTATCACATTTGTTCAATTTACGTCGCTCCTATTTCAGATAGCGTATTGGGCAAAGCGGCATCTCAAAGCGTATGAAATGGCGAATAAAATGCACTATTAAAGTTCTAGGCTAGGGCGAACAGAGATCCGATTAGATCATTTTACATTATGGTTAATAAAAGAGTTCAGCGAAATTCTATCACATTTGTTCAACTTATATCGCTCCTATTTCAGATAGCGTATTAGGCTAAGCGGCATTTCAAAGCGCATGAAATGACGAGTAAACTGCACTATTAAAGTTCTAGGGTAGGACAAACAGAGACCCGATTAGATCATTTTATATTATGGTTAATTTAAGAATTGAGCGAAATTCTATCACATTCGTTCAATTTACGTCGCTCCTATTTCAGATAGCGTATTGGGCGAAGCGGCATCTCAAAGCGCATGAAATGACGAGTAAAATGCACTATTAAACTTCTAGGGTAGGGCAAGCAGAGACTCGATTAGATCATTTTATATTATGGTTAATTTAAGAATTCAGCAAAATTCTATCACATTCGTTCAATTTAGGTCGCTCCTATTTCAGATAGCGTATTGGGCTAAGCGGCATCTCAAAGCGCATGAAATGGCGAGTGAAATGCACTATAAGACTTCTATGGTAGGGCGAAGAGAGACCCGATTAGATCATTTTACATTGAGGTTAATATAAGAATTCACAGAAATTCTATCACATTTGTTCAATTTACGTCGCTCCTATTTCAGATAGCGTATTGGGCGAAGCGGCATCTCAAAGCGCATGAAATGACGAGTAAAATGCACTATTAAACTTCTAGGGTAGGGCAAGCAGAGACTCGATTAGATCATTTTATATTATGGTTAATTTAAGAATTCAGCAAAATTCTATCACATTCGTTCAATTTAGGTCGCTCCTATTTCAGATAGCGTATTGGGCTAAGCGGCATCTCAAAGCGCATGAAATGGCGAGTGAAATGCACTATTAGACTTCTATGGTAGGGCGAACAGAGAGCCGATTAGATCATTTTACATTAAGGTTAATATAAGTTTTCAGGGAAATTCTGTCACATTTGATCAATTTACGTCGCTCCTATTCCAGATAGCGTATTAGGCTATGCGGCATCTCAAAGCACATGAAATGGCGAGTAAAATGCACTATTAAACTTCTAGGGTAGGTCAAACAGAGACCCGATTAGATCATTTTATATTATGGTTAATTTAAGAATTCAGTGAAATTCTATCACGTTTGTTCAATTTACGTCGCTCCTATTTCAGGTAGCGTATTGGGCTAAGCGGCATCTTAAAGCGCGCGGAATGGCGAGTAAAATGCACAATTAAACTTCTATGCTAGGGCAATCAGAGACCCGATTAGATCATTTTATATTTTGGTTAATATAAGAATTAAGTGAAATTCTATCACATTTGTTCAATTTACGTCGCTCCTATTTCAGATAGCGTATTGGGCAAAGCGGCATCTCAAAGCGCATGAAATGGCGAGTAAAATGCACTGTTAAACTTCTAGGGTAGGGCAAGCAGAGACCCGATTAGATCATTTTATATTATGGTTAATTTAAGAATTCAGCAAAATTCTATCACATTCGTTCAATTTAGGTCGCTCCTATTTCAGATAGCGTACTGGGCTAGGCGGCATCTTAAAGCGCGTGGAATGCCGAGTAAAATCCACTATTAAACTTCCAGGCTAGGGCGAACAGAGACCAGATTAGATCATTTTACATTCTGGTTAATAAAATAATTCAGCGAAATTCTATCACATTTGTTCAACTTTCGTCGCTCCTATTTCAGATAGCGTATTGGGCTAAGCGGCATCTCAAAGCGCATGAAATGGCGAGTAAAATGCACTATTAAACTACTAGGGTAGGGCAAACAGAGACCCGATTAGATCATTTTATGTTATGGTTAATTTAAGAATTCAGCAAAATTCTATCACATTTGTTCAATTTACGTCGCTCCTATTTCAGATAGCGTACTGGGCAAGGCGGCAACTTATAGCGCGTGGAATGGCGAGTAAAATGCACTATTAAACTTCTATGATAGGGCAATCAGTGACCCGATTAGATCATTTTATATTATAGTTAATTTAAGAATTCAGCGAAATTCTATCACATTTGTTCAATTTACGTCGCTCCTATTTCAGATAGCGTATTGGGCTAAGCGGCATCTCAAAGCGCATGAAATGGCGAGTAAAATGCAATACTAAACATCTAGGATATGGCAAACAGAGACCCGATTAGATCATTTTATATTTTGGTTAATATAAGAATTCAGAGAAATTCTATCACATTTGTTCAATTTACGTCGCTCATATTTCAGATAGCGTTTTGGGCTAAGCGGCATCTCAAAGCGCATGAAATGGCGAGTAGAATGCACTATTAAACTTCTAGGGTAGGGCAATCAGTGAACCGATTAGATCAATTTATATTATAGTTAATTTAAGAATTCAGCGAAATTCTATCACATTTGTTCAATTTACGTCGCTCCTATTTCAGATAGCGTATTGGGCTAAGCGGCATTTCAAAGCGCATGAAATGCCGAGTAAAATGCCCTATTAAACTTCTAGGATAAGGAAACAGAGACCCGATTAGATCATTTTATATTACGGTAAATATAAGAATACGGCGTAATTCTATCACATTTGTTCAATTTACGTCGCTGCTATTCCAGATAGCTTACTGTGCTTAGCGGCATCTCAAAGCGCATGAAATGACGAGTGAAATGCACTATTAAACTTCTAGGGTAGGGCAAACAGAGACCCGATTAGATCATTTTATACTATGGTTAATTTAAGAATTCAGCAAAATTCTATCACATTTGTTCAATTTACGTCGCTCCTATTTCAGATAGTGTATTGGGCTAAGCGGTATCTCAAAGCGCATGAAATGGCGAGTAAAATGCACTATTAAACTTCTAGGGTAGGGCAAGCAGAGACCCGATTACATCATCTCATATTATGGTTAATTTAAGAATTCAGCAAAATTCTATCACATTTGTTCAATTTACGTCGCTCCTATTTCAGATAGCGTATTGGGCTAAGCGGCATCTCAAAGCGCATGAAATGGCGAGTGAAATGCACTATTAGACTTCTATGGTAGGGCGAACAGAGACCCGATTAGATCATTTTATATTATGGTTAATTTAAGAATTCAGCAAAATTCTATCACATTTGTTCAACTGACGTCGCTCCTATTTCAGATAGCGTATTGGGCTAAGCGGCATCTCAAAGCGCATGGTATGGCGAGTAAAATGCACTATTATACTTCTAGGCTAGGGCGAACAGAGACCCGATTAGATCATTTTACATTATGGTTAATAAAAGAATTCAGCGAAATTCTGTCACATTTGTTCACCTTACGTCGCTCCTATTTCAGATAGCGTATTGGGCTAAGCGGCATCTCAATGCGCATGAAATGGCGAGTAAAACGCACTATTAAACTTCTAGGGTAGGGCAAACTGAGACCCGATTAGATCATTTTATATTATGGTTAATTTAAGAATTCAGCAAAATTCAATCACATTTGTTCAATTTACGTCGCTCCTATTTCAGATAGCGTACTGGGCTAGGCGGCATCTTAAAGCGCCCGGAATGTCGAGTAAAATGAACTATTAAACTTCTATGATAGGGCAATCAGAGACCCGATTAGATCATTTTATATTTTGGTTAATATAAGAATTCAGCGAAATTCTATCACATTTGTTCAATTTATATCGCTCCTATTTCAGATAGCGTATTGGGCTAAGCGGCATCTCAAAGCGCATGAAATAAGGAGTACAATGCACTATTAAAGTTCTAGGGTAGGGCAAACAGAGACCCGACTAGATCATTTTATATTATGGTTAATTTAAGAATTCAGCGAAATACTATCACATTCGTTCAATTTACGTCGCTCCTATTTCAGATAGCGTATTGGGCTTAGCGGCATCACAAAGCGCATGAAATGACGAGTAAAATGCACTATTAAACTTCTAGGGTAGGACAAGCAGTGACCCGATTAGACCATTTTATATTATGGTTAATTTAAGAATTCAGCAAAATTCTATCACATTTGTTCAATTTACGTCGCACCCTATTTCAGATAGCGTACTGGGCTAGGCGTCAGCTTAAAGCGCGTGGAATGGCGAGTAAAATGCACTATTAAACTTCTATGATAGGGCAATCAGAGACCCGATTAAATCATTTTATATTTTGGTTAATATAAGAATTCAGCGAAATTCTATCACATTTGTTCAACTTACGTCGCTCCTATTTCAGATAGCGTATTGAGCTAAGCGGCATCTCAAAGCGCATGAAATGAGGAGTGAAATGCACTATTAAACTTCTAGGGTAGGGCGAACAGAGACCCGATTAGATCATTTTACATCAAGCTTAATATAAGAATTCACGGAAATTCTTTCACATTTGTGCAATTTACGTCTTCCTATTTCAGATAGCGTATTGGGCTAGGCGGCATCTCAAAGCGCATGAAATGGCGAGTAAGATGTACTATTAAACTTCTAGGATAAGGCAAACAGAGAACCGATTAGATCATTTTATATTACGGATAATATAAGAATTCAGCGTAATTCTATCACATTTGTTCAACTTACGCCGCACCTGCTTGAGATAGCGTACTGGGCTAGGCGGCATCTTAAAGCGCGTGGAAGGGCGAGTAAAATGCACTATTAAACTTCTAGGCTAGGGCGAACAGAGACCCGATTAGATCATTACATATTTTGGTTAATTTAAGAATTCAACGAAATTCTATCACATTTGTTCAATTTACGTCGCTCCTATTTCAGATAGCGTATTGGGCTAAGCGGCACCTCAAAGCGCATGAAATGGCGAGTAAAATGCACTATTAAACTTCTAGGGTAAGGCAAACAGAGACCCGATTAGATCATATTACATTATGGTTAATAAAAGGATTCAGCGAAATTCTATCACATTTGTTCAATTTAGGTCGCTCCTATTTCAGATAGCGTATTGGGCTAAGCGGCATCTCAAAGCGCATGAAATGGCGAGTAAAATTCACTATTAAACTTCTAGGGTAGGGCAAACAGAGACCCGATTAGATCATTTTATATTATGGTTAATAAAAGAATTCAGCGAAATTCTATCACATTTGTTCAACTTACGTCGCTCCTATTTCAGATAGCGTATTGGGCTAAGCGGCATCTCAAAGCGCATAAAATGGCGAGTAAAATGCACTATTATACTTCTAGGCTAGGGCGAACTGAGACCCGATTAGATCATTTTATATTTTGGTTAATATAAGAATTCAAGGAAATTCTATCACATTTGTTCAATTTACGTCGCTCCTATTTCAGACAGCGTATTCGGCTAAGCGGCATCTCAAAGCGCATGAAATGATGAGTGAAATGCACTATTAAACTTCTATGATAGGGCAATCAGAGACCCGATTAGATCATTTTACATTTTGGTTAATTTAATAATTCAGCAAAATTCTATCACATTTGTTCAATTTACGTCGCTCCTATTTCAGATAGCGTATTGGGCTAAGCGGCATCTCAAAGCGCATGAAATGGCGAGTAAAATGCACTATTATACTTCTAGGCTAGGGCGAACAGAGACCCGATTAGATCATTTTACATTATGGTTAATAAAAGAATTCAGCGAAATTCTATCACATTTGTTCACCTTACGTCGCTCCTATTTCAGATAGCGTATTGGGCTAAGCGGCATCTCAATGCGCATGAAATGGCGAGTAAAACGCACTATTAAACTTCTAGGGTAGGGCAAACTGAGACCGATTAGATCATTTTATATTATGGTTAATTTAAGAATTCAGCAAAATTCAATCACATTTGTTCAATTTACGTCGCTGCTATTTCAGATAGCGTACTGGGCTAGGCGGCATCTCAAGGCGCATGAAATGACGAGTGAAATGCAACATTAAACTTCTAGGGTATGGCGAACAGAGACCCGATTAGATCATTTTACATTAAGGTTAATATAAGAATTCAGCAAAATTCAATCACATTTGTTCAATTTACGTCGCTCCTATTTCAGATAGCGTACTGGGCTAGGCGGCATCTTAAAGCGCCCGGAATGTCGAGTAAAATGAACTATTAAACTTCTATGATAGGGCAATCAGAGACCCGATTAGATCATTTTATATTTTGGTTAATATAAGAATTCAGCGAAATTCTATCACATTTGTTCAATTTATATCGCTCCTATTTCAGATAGCGTATTGGGCTAAGCGGCATCTCAAAGCGCATGAAATAAGGAGTACAATGCACTATTAAAGTTCTAGGGTAGGGCAAACAGAGACCCGACTAGATCATTTTATATTATGGTTAATTTAAGAATTCAGCGAAATACTATCACATTCGTTCAATTTACGTCGCTCCTATTTCAGATAGCGTATTGGGCTAAGCGGCATCTCAAAGCGCATGAAATGACGAGTAAAATGCACTATTAAACTTCTAGGGTAGGACAAGCAGTGACCCGATTAGACCATTTTATATTATGGTTAATTTAAGAATTCAGCAAAATTCTATCACATTTGTTCAATTTACGTCGCACCCTATTTCAGATAGCGTACTGGGCTAGGCGTCAGCTTAAAGCGCGTGGAATAGTGAGTAAAATGCACTATTAAACTTCTATGATAGGGCAATCAGAGACCCGATTAGATCATTTTATATTTTGGTTAATATAAGAATTCATCGAAATTCTATCACATTTGTTCAATTTACGTCGCTCACGTTTCATATAGCGTATTGGGCTAAGCGGCATCTCAAAGCGCATGAAATGGCGAGTAAAATGCACTATTAAACTTCTAGGGTAGGGCAAACAGAGACCCGATTAGATCATTTTATATTATGGTTAATTTAATCATTCAGCAAAATTCTATCACTTTTGTTCAGTTTACGTCGTTCGTATTTCAGATAGCGTACTGGGCTAGGCGGCACCTTAAAGCGCGTAGAATGGCGATTAAAATGCACTATTAAGCTTCTATGATAGGGCAATAAGAGACCCGATTAGATCATTTTATACTTTGGTTAATATAAGAATTCAGCGAAATTCCATCACATTTATTCAATTTACGTCGCTCCTATTTCAGATAGCTAATTGAGCTAAGCGGCATCTCAAAGCGCATGAAATGTGGAGTGAAATGCACTATTAAACTTCTAGGGTAGGGCGAACAGAGACCCGATTAGATCATTTTACATTAAGGTTAATGTAAGAATTCAAGGAAATTCTATCACATTTGTTCAATTTACGTCGCTACTATTTCAGATAGCGTATTGGGCTAAGCGGCATCTCAAAGCGCATGAAATGGCGAGTAAAATGCACTATTAAACTTCTAGGGTAGGGCAAGCAGAGACCCGATTACATCATCTCATATTATGGTTAATTTAAGAATTCAGCAAAATTCTATCACATTCGTTCAATTTAGGTCGCTACTATTTCAGATAGCGTACTGTGCTAGGCGGCATCTTAAAGCGCGTGGAATGCCGAGTAAAATCCACTATTAAACTTCCAGGCTAGGGCGAACAGAGACCAGATTAGATCATTTTACATTCTGGTTAATAAAATAATTCAGCGAAATTCTATCACATTTGATCAACTTTCGTCGCTCCTATTTCAGATAGCGTATTAGGCTAAGCGGCATCTCAAAGCGCATGAAATGGCGAGTAAAATGCACTATTAAACTACTAGATTAGGGCAAACAGAGACCCGATTAGATCAGTTTATGTTATGGTTAATTTAAGAATTCAGCAAAATTCTATCACATTTGTTCAATTTACGTCGCTCCTATTTCAGATAGCGTACTGGGCTAGGCGGCAACTTAAAGCGCGTGGAATGGCGAGTAAAATGCACTATTAAACTTCTATGATAGGGCAATCAGTGACCCGATTAGATCATTTTATATTATGGTTAATTTAAGAATTCAGCGAAATTCTATCACATTTGTTCAATTTACGTCGCTCCTATTTCAGATAGCGTATTGGGCTAAGCGGCATCTCAAAGCGCATGAAATGGCGAGTAAAATGCAATACTAAACTTCTAGGATATGGCAAACAGAGACCCGATTAGATCATTTTATATTTTGGTTAATATAAGAATTCAGCGAAATTCTATCACATTTGTTCAATTTACGTCGCTCATATTTCAGATAGCGTATTGGGCTAAGCGGCATCTCAAAGCGCATGAAATGGCGAGTGAAATGCACTATTAGACTTCTATGGTAGGGCGAACAGAGACCCGATTAGATCATTTTACATTAAGGTTAATAAAAGAATTCAGGGAAATTCTATCACATTTGATCAATTTACGTCGCCCCTATTCCAGATAGCGTATTGGGCTATGCGGCACCTCAAAGCACATGAAATGGCGAGTAAAATGCCCTATTAAACTTCTAGGGTAGGTCAAACAGAGACCCGATTAGATCATTTCATATTATGGTTAATTTAAGAATTCAGCAAAATTCTATCACATTTGTTCAATTTACGTCGCTCCTATTTCAGATAGCGTATTGGGCTAAGCGGCATCTCAAAGCGCATGAAATGGCGAGTAAAATGCACTATTAAACTTCTAGGGTAGGGCAAGCAGAGACCCGATTACATCATCTCATATTATGGTTAATTTAAGAATTCAGCAAAATTCTATCACATTTGTTCAATTTACGTCGCTCCTATTTCAGGTAGCGTACTGGGCTAGGCGGCATCTTAAAGCGCGTGGAATGGCTAGTAAAATGCACTACTAAACTTCTATGATAGGGCAATCAGAGACCCGATTAGATCATTTTATATTTTGTTTAATATAAGATTTCAGGGAAATTCCATCGCATTTGTTGAATTTACGTCGCTCCTATTTCAGATAGCGTATTGGGCTAAGCGGCATCTCAAGGCGCATGAAATGGAGAATAAAATGCACTATTAAACTTCTAGGCTAGGGAGAACAGAGACCCGATTAGATCAATTTACATTATGGTTCATAAAAGAATTCAGCGAAATTCTATCACATTTTTTCAACTTAAGTCGCTCCTATTTCAGATAGCGTATTGGGCTAAGCGGCAGCTCAAAGCGCATGAAATGGCGAGTAAAATGCAATATTAAGCTTGTAGGATACGGCAAACAGATACCCGATTAGATCATTTTATATTATGGTTAATTTAAGAATTCAGCAAAATTCTATCAGATTTGTTCAATTTACGTCGCTCCTATTTCAGATAGCGTATTGGGCTAAGCGGCATCTCAAAGCGCATGAAATGGCGAGTAAAATGCACTATTAAACTTCTAGGGTAGGGCAAGCAGAGACCCGATTACATCATCTAATATTATGGTTAATTTAAGAATTCAGCAAAATTCTATCACATTTGTTCAATTTACGTCGCTCCTATTTCAGATAGCGTATTGGGCTAAGCGGCATCTCAAAGCGCATGAAATGGCGAGTGAAATGCACTATTAGACTTCTATGGTAGGGCGAACAGAGAGCCGATTAGATCATTTTACATTAAGGTTAATATAAGTTTTCAGGGAAATTCTGTCACATTTGATCAATTTACGTCGCTCCTATTCCAGATAGCGTATTAGGCTATGCGGCATCTCAAAGCACATGAAATGGCGAGTAAAATGCACTATTAAACTTCTAGGGTAGGTCAAACAGAGACCCGATTAGATCATTTTATATTATGGTTAATTTAAGAATTCAGTGAAATTCTATCACGTTTGTTCAATTTACGTCGCTCCTATTTCAGATAGCGTATTGGGCTAAGCGGCATCTTAAAGCGCGCGGAATGGCGAGTAAAATGCACAATTAAACTTCTATGCTAGGGCAATCAGAGACCCGATTAGATCATTTTATATTTTGGTTAATATAAGAATTAAGTGAAATTCTATCACATTTGTTCAATTTACGTCGCTCCTATTTCAGATAGCGTATTGGGCAAAGCGGCATCTCAAAGCGTATGAAATGGCGAATAAAATGCACTATTAAAGTTCTAGGCTAGGGCGAACAGAGATCCGATTAGATCATTTTACATTATGGTTAATAAAAGAGTTCAGCGAAATTCTATCACATTTGTTCAACTTATATCGCTCCTATTTCAGATAGCGTATTAGGCTAAGCGGCATTTCAAAGCGCATGAAATGACGAGTAAACTGCACTATTAAAGTTCTAGGGTAGGACAAACAGAGACCCGATTAGATCATTTTATATTATGGTTAATTTAAGAATTGAGCGAAATTCTATCACATTCGTTCAATTTACGTCGCTCCTATTTCAGATAGCGTATTGGGCGAAGCGGCATCTCAAAGCGCATGAAATGACGAGTAAAATGCACTATTAAACTTCTAGGGTAGGGCAAGCAGAGACTCGATTAGATCATTTTATATTATGGTTAATTTAAGAATTCAGCAAAATTCTATCACATTCGTTCAATTTAGGTCGCTCCTATTTCAGATAGCGTATTGGGCTAAGCGGCATCTCAAAGCGCATGAAATGGCGAGTGAAATGCACTATAAGACTTCTATGGTAGGGCGAAGAGAGACCCGATTAGATCATTTTACATTGAGGTTAATATAAGAATTCACAGAAATTCTATCACATTTGTTCAATTTACGTCGCTCCTATTTCAGATAGCGTATTGGGCGAAGCGGCATCTCAAAGCGCATGAAATGACGAGTAAAATGCACTATTAAACTTCTAGGGTAGGGCAAGCAGAGACTCGATTAGATCATTTTATATTATGGTTAATTTAAGAATTCAGCAAAATTCTATCACATTCGTTCAATTTAGGTCGCTCCTATTTCAGATAGCGTATTGGGCTAAGCGGCATCTCAAAGCGCATGAAATGGCGAGTGAAATGCACTATTAGACTTCTATGGTAGGGCGAACAGAGAGCCGATTAGATCATTTTACATTAAGGTTAATATAAGTTTTCAGGGAAATTCTATCACATTTGATCAATTTACGTCGCTCCTATTCCAGATAGCGTATTAGGCTATGCGGCATCTCAAAGCACATGAAATGGCGAGTAAAATGCACTATTAAACTTCTAGGGTAGGTCAAACAGAGACCCGATTAGATCATTTTATATTATGGTTAATTTAAGAATTCAGTGAAATTCTATCACGTTTGTTCAATTTACGTCGCTCCTATTTCAGGTAGCGTATTGGGCTAAGCGGCATCTTAAAGCGCGCGGAATGGCGAGTAAAATGCACAATTAAACTTCTATGCTAGGGCAATCAGAGACCCGATTAGATCATTTTATATTTTGGTTAATATAAGAATTAAGTGAAATTCTATCACATTTGTTCAATTTACGTCGCTCCTATTTCAGATAGCGTATTGGGCAAAGCGGCATCTCAAAGCGCATGAAATGGCGAGTAAAATGCACTGTTAAACTTCTAGGGTAGGGCAAGCAGAGACCCGATTAGATCATTTTATATTATGGTTAATTTAAGAATTCAGCAAAATTCTATCACATTCGTTCAATTTAGGTCGCTCCTATTTCAGATAGCGTACTGGGCTAGGCGGCATCTTAAAGCGCGTGGAATGCCGAGTAAAATCCACTATTAAACTTCCAGGCTAGGGCGAACAGAGACCAGATTAGATCATTTTACATTCTGGTTAATAAAATAATTCAGCGAAATTCTATCACATTTGTTCAACTTTCGTCGCTCCTATTTCAGATAGCGTATTAGGCTAAGCGGCATCTCAAAGCGCATGAAATGGCGAGTAAAATGCACTATTAAACTACTAGGGTAGGGCAAACAGAGACCCGATTAGATCATTTTATGTTATGGTTAATTTAAGAATTCAGCAAAATTCTATCACATTTGTTCAATTTACGTCGCTCCTATTTCAGATAGCGTACTGGGCAAGGCGGCAACTTATAGCGCGTGGAATGGCGAGTAAAATGCACTATTAAACTTCTATGATAGGGCAATCAGTGACCCGATTAGATCATTTTATATTATAGTTAATTTAAGAATTCAGCGAAATTCTATCACATTTGTTCAATTTACGTCGCTCCTATTTCAGATAGCGTATTGGGCTAAGCGGCATCTCAAAGCGCATGAAATGGCGAGTAAAATGCAATACTAAACATCTAGGATATGGCAAACAGAGACCCGATTAGATCATTTTATATTTTGGTTAATATAAGAATTCAGAGAAATTCTATCACATTTGTTCAATTTACGTCGCTCATATTTCAGATAGCGTATTGGGCTAAGCGGCATCTCAAAGCGCATGAAATGGCGAGTAGAATGCACTATTAAACTTCTAGGGTAGGGCAATCAGTGAACCGATTAGATCAATTTATATTATAGTTAATTTAAGAATTCAGCGAAATTCTATCACATTTGTTCAATTTACGTCGCTCCTATTTCAGATAGCGTATTGGGCTAAGCGGCATTTCAAAGCGCATGAAATGCCGAGTAAAATGCCCTATTAAACTTCTAGGATAAGGAAACAGAGACCCGATTAGATCATTTTATATTACGGTAAATATAAGAATACGGCGTAATTCTATCACATTTGTTCAATTTACGTCGCTGCTATTCCAGATAGCTTACTGTGCTTAGCGGCATCTCAAAGCGCATGAAATGACGAGTGATATGCACTATTAAACTTCTAGGGTAGGGCAAACAGAGACCCGATTAGATCATTTTATACTATGGTTAATTTAAGAATTCAGCAAAATTCTATCACATTTGTTCAATTTACGTCGCTCCTATTTCAGATAGTGTATTGGGCTAAGCGGTATCTCAAAGCGCATGAAATGGCGAGTAAAATGCACTATTAAACTTCTAGGGTAGGGCAAGCAGAGACCCGATTACATCATCTCATATTATGGTTAATTTAAGAATTCAGCAAAATTCTATCACATTTGTTCAATTTACGTCGCTCCTATTTCAGATAGCGTATTGGGCTAAGCGGCATCTCAAAGCGCATGAAATGGCGAGTGAAATGCACTATTAGACTTCTATGGTAGGGCGAACAGAGACCCGATTAGATCATTTTATATTATGGTTAATTTAAGAATTCAGCAAAATTCTATCACATTTGTTCAACTGACGTCGCTCCTATTTCAGATAGCGTATTGGGCTAAGCGGCATCTCAAAGCGCATGGTATGGCGAGTAAAATGCACTATTATACTTCTAGGCTAGGGCGAACAGAGACCCGATTAGATCATTTTACATTATGGTTAATAAAAGAATTCAGCGAAATTCTGTCACATTTGTTCACCTTACGTCGCTCCTATTTCAGATAGCGTATTGGGCTAAGCGGCATCTCAATGCGCATGAAATGGCGAGTAAAACGCACTATTAAACTTCTAGGGTAGGGCAAACTGAGACCCGATTAGATCATTTTATATTATGGTTAATTTAAGAATTCAGCAAAATTCAATCACATTTGTTCAATTTACGTCGCTCCTATTTCAGATAGCGTACTGGGCTAGGCGGCATCTTAAAGCGCCCGGAATGTCGAGTAAAATGAACTATTAAACTTCTATGATAGGGCAATCAGTGACCCGATTAGATCATTTTATATTTTGGTTAATATAAGAATTCAGCGAAATTCTATCACATTTGTTCAATTTATATCGCTCCTATTTCAGATAGCGTATTGGGCTAAGCGGCATCTCAAAGCGCATGAAATAAGGAGTACAATGCACTATTAAAGTTCTAGGGTAGGGCAAACAGAGACCCGACTAGATCATTTTATATTATGGTTAATTTAAGAATTCAGCGAAATACTATCACATTCGTTCAATTTACGTCGCTCCTATTTCAGATAGCGTATTGGGCTTAGCGGCATCACAAAGCGCATGAAATGACGAGTAAAATGCACTATTAAACTTCTAGGGTAGGACAAGCAGTGACCCGATTAGACCATTTTATATTATGGTTAATTTAAGAATTCAGCAAAATTCTATCACATTTGTTCAATTTACGTCGCACCCTATTTCAGATAGCGTACTGGGCTAGGCGTCAGCTTAAAGCGCGTGGAATAGTGAGTAAAATGCACTATTAAACTTCTATGATAGGGCAATCAGAGACCCGATTAGATCATTTTATATTTTGGTTAATATAAGAATTCATCGAAATTCTATCACATTTGTTCAATTTACGTCGCTCACGTTTCATATAGCGTATTGGGCTAAGCGGCATCTCAAAGCGCATGAAATGGCGAGTAAAATGCACTATTAAACTTCTAGGGTAGGGCAAACAGAGACCCGATTATATCATTTTATATTATGGTTAATTTAATCATTCAGCAAAATTCTATCACTTTTGTTCAATTTACGTCGTTCGTATTTCAGATAGCGTACTGGGCTAGGCGGCACCTTAAAGCGCGTGGAATGGCGATTAAAATGCACTATTAAGCTTCTATGATAGGGCAATAAGAGACCCGATTAGATCATTTTATACTTTGGTTAATATAAGAATTCAGCGAAATTCCATCACATTTATTCAATTTACGTCGCTCCTATTTCAGATAGCTAATTGAGCTAAGCGGCATCTCAAAGCGCATGAAATGTGGAGTGAAATGCACTATTAAACTTCTAGGGTAGGGCGAACAGAGACCCGATTAGATCATTTTACATTAAGGTTAATGTAAGAATTCAGGGAAATTCTATCACATTTGTTCAATTTACGTCGCTACTATTTCAGATAGCGTATTGGGCTAAGCGGCATCTCAAAGCGCATGAAATGGCGAGTAAAATGCACTATTAAAGTTCTAGGGTAGGGCAAGCAGAGACCCGATTAGATCATCTCATATTATGGTTAATTTAAGAATTCAGCAAAATTCTATCACATTTGTTCAATTTACGTCGCTCCTATTTCAGATAGCGTACTGGGCTAGGCGGCAACTCAAACCGCATGAAATGGCGAGTAAAATGCACTGTTAAACTTCTAGGGTAGGGCAAGCAGAGACCCGATTAGATCATTTTATATTATGGTTAATTTAAGAATTCAGCAAAATTCTATCACATTTGTTCAATTTACGTCGCTCCTATTTCAGATAGCGTATTGGGCTAAGCGGCATTTCAAAGCGCATGAAATGGCGAGTAAAATGCCCTATTAAACTTCTAGGATAAGGAAACAGAGACCCGATTAGATCATTTTATATTACGGTAAATATAAGAATACGGCGTAATTCTATCACATTTGTTCAATTTACGTCGCTGCTATTCCAGATAGCTTACTGTGCTTAGCGGCATCCCAAAGCGCATGAAATGACGAGTGAAATGCACTATTAAACTTCTAGGGTAGGGCAAACAGAGACCCGATTAGATCATTTCATATTATGGTTAATTTAAGAATTCAGCGAAATTCTATCACATTTGTTTAATTTACGTCGCTCCTATTTCAGATAGCGTATTGGGCAAAGCGGCATCTCAAAGCGAATGAAATGGCGAATAATATGCACTATTAAAGTTCTAGGCTAGGGCGAACAGAGATCCGATTAGATCATTTTACATTATGGTTAATAAATGAATTCAGCGAAATTATATCACATTTGTTCAACTTATATCGCTCCTATTTCAGATAGCGTATTAGGCTAAGCGGCAACTCAAAGCGCATGAAATGACGAGTAAAAGGCACTATTAAAGTTCTAGGGTAGGGCATACAGAGACCCGATTAGATCATTTTATATTATGGTTAATTTAAGAATTGAGCGAAATTCTATCACATTTGTTCAACTTACGTCGCTCCTAATTTAGATAGCGTACTGGGCTAGGCGGCATCTTAAAGCGCGTGGAATGGCGAGTAAAATGCACTGCTAAACTTCTATGATAGGGCAATCAGAGACCCGATTAGATCATTTTAAATTTTGTTTAATATAAGATTTCAGGGAAATTCTATCACATTTGTTTAATTTACGTCGCTCCTATTTCAGATAGCGTATTGGGCGAAGCGGCATCTCAAAGCGCATGAAATGGCGACTAAAATGCACTATTAAACTTCTAGGGTAGGGCAAGCAGAGACCCGATTAGATCATTTTATATTATGGTTAATTTAAGAATTCAGCAAAATTCTATCACATTCGTTCAATTTAGGTTGCTCCTATTTCAGATAGCGTACTGGGATAGGCGGCATCTTAAAGCGCGTGGAATGCCGAGTAAAATCCACTATTAAACTTCTAGGCTAGGGAGAACAGAGACCCGATTAGATCATTTTACATTATGGTTCATAAAAGAATTCAGCGAAACTCTATCACATTTTTTCAACTTACGTCGCTCATATTTCAGATAGCGTATTGGGCTAAGCGGCATCTCAAAGCGCATGAAATGGCGAGTAGAATGCACTATTAAACTTCTAGGGTAGGGCAATCAGTGACCCGATTAGATCAATTTATATTATAGTTAATTTAAGAATTCAGCGAAATTCTATCACATTTGTTCAATTTACGTCGCTCCTATTTCAAATAGCGTATTGGGCTAAGCGGCATCTCAAAGCATATGAAATGGCGAGCAAAATGCACTATTTAACTTCTAGGGTAGGGCAAACAGAGACCCGATTATATCATTTTATACTATGGTTAATTTAAGAATTCAGCAAAATTCTATCACATTTGTTCAATTTACGTCGCTCCTATTTCAGATAGTGTATTGGGCAAAGCGGTATCTCAAAGCGCATGAAATGGCGAGTAAAATGCACTATTAAACTTCTAGGGTAGGGCAAGCAGAGACCCGATTACATCATCTCATATTATGGTTAATTTAAGAATTCAGCAAAATTCTATCACATTTGTTCAATTTACGTCGCTCCTATTTCAGATAGCGTATTGGGCTAAGCGGCATCTCAAAGCGCATGAAATGGCGAGTGAAATGCACTATTAGACTTCTATGGTAGGGCGAACAGAGACCCGATTAGATCATTTTACATTAAGGTTAATAAAAGAATTCAGGGAAATTCTATCACATTTGATCAATTTACGTCGCTCCTATTCCAGATAGCGTATTGGGCTATGCGGCATCTCAATGCGCATGAAATGGCGAGTAAAATGTCCTATTAAACTTCTAGGGTAGGTCAAACAGAGACCCGATTAGATCATTTTATATTTTGTTTAATATAAGATTTCTGGTAAATTCTATCGCATTTGTTCAATTTACGTCGCTCCTATTTCAGATAGCTTATTCGGCTAAGCGGCATCTCAAAGCGCATGAAATGTCGAATATAATAAACTCTTAAACTTCTAGGCTAGGGCGAACAGAGACCCGATCAGATCATTTTACATTATGGTTAATAAAAGAATTCAGCGAAATTCTATCACATTTGTTCAACTTACGTCGCTCCTATTTCAGATAGCGTATTGGGCTAAGCGGCATCTCAAAGCGCATGAAATGGCGAGTAAAATGCAATACTAAACATCTAGGATATGGCAAACAGAGACCCGATTAGATCATTTTATATTTTGGTTAATATAAGAATTCAGAGAAATTCTATCACATTTGTTCAATTTACGTCGCTCCTATTTCAGATAGCGTATTGGGCTATGCGGCATCTCAAAGCGCATGAAATGGCGAGTAAAATGCACTGTTAAACTTCTAGGGTAGGGCAAGCAGAGACCCGATTAGATCATTTTATATTTTGTATAATATCAGATTTCAGGGAATTTCGATCACATTTGTTCAATTTACGTCGCTCCTAATTCAGATAGCGTATTCGGCTAAGCGGCATCTCAAAGCGCATGAAATGGCGAATGAAATGCACTATTAAACTTCTAGGATAAGGCAAACAGAGACCCGATTAGATCATTTTATATTACGGTTAATATAAGAATTCAGCGTAATTCTATCACATTTGTTCAGTTTACGTCGCCCCTATTTCAAATAGCGTATTGTGCTAAGCGGCATCTCAAAGCGCATGAAATGGCGAGTGAAATGCACTATTAGACTTCTATGGTAGGGCGAACAGAGACACGATTACATCATTTTACATTAAGGTTAATATAAGAATTCAGGGAAATTCTATCACATTTGTTCAATTTACGTCGCTCCTATTCCAGATAGCGTATTGGGCTATGCGGCAGCTTAATGCACATGAAATGGCGAGTAAAATGCACTAACGAACTTCTATGATAGGGCAAACAGAGGCCCGATTACATCATTTTATATTACGGTCAATATAAGAATTCAGCGTAATTCTATCACATTTGTTCAACTTACGTAGCTCCTATTTCAGATACCGTACTCGGCTAGGCGGCATCATAAAGCGCGTGGAATGGCGAGTAAAATGCACTATTAAACTTCTATGATAGGGCAATCAGAGACCCGATTAGATCATTTTATATTTTGTTTAATATAAGATTTCTGGTAAATTCTATCGCATTTGTTCAATTTACGTCGCTCCTATTTCAGATAGCTTATTCGGCTAAGCGGCATCTCAAAGCGCATGAAATGTCGAATATAATAAACTCTTAAACTTCTAGGCTAGGGCGAACAGAGACCCGATCAGATCATTTTACATTATGGTTAATAAAAGAATTCAGCGAAATTCTATCACATTTGTTCAACTTACGTCGCTCCTATTTCAGTTAGCGTATTGGGCTAAGCGGCATCTCAAAGCGCATGAAATGGCGAGTAAAATGCACTACTAGATTTCTATGGTAGGGCATACAGAGACCCGATTAGATCATTTTACATTAAGGTTAATATAAGAATTCAGGGAAATTCTATCACATTTGTTCAATTTACGTCGCTCCTATTCCAGATAGCGTATTGGGCTAAGCGGCATCTCAAAGCGCATGAAATGGAGAAAAAAATGCACTATTAAACTTCTAGGCTAGGGAGAACAGAGACCCGATTAGATCATTTTACATTATGGTTCATAAAAGAATTCAGCGAAACTCTATCACATTTTTTCAACTTACGTCGCTCCTATTTCCGATAGCGTATTGGGCTAAGCGGCAGCTCAAAGCGCATGAAATGGCGAGTAAAATGCAATATTAAGCTTCTAGGGTAGGGCAAACAGACACCCGATTAGATCATTTTATATTATGGAAAATTTAAGAATTCAGCAAAATTCTATCACATTTGTTCAATTTACGTCGCTCCTATTTCAGATAGCGTATTGGGCTAAGCGGCATTTCAAAGCGCATGAAATGGCGAGTAAAATGCCCTATTAAACTTCTAGGATAAGGAAACAGAGACCCGATTAGATCATTTTATATTACGGTAAATATAAGAATACGGCGTAATTCTATCACATTTGTTCAATTTACGTCGCTGCTATTCCAGATAGCTTACTGTGCTTAGCGGCATCTCAAAGCGCATGAAATGGCGAGTGAAATGCACTATTAAACTTCTAGGGTAGGGCAAACAGAGACCCGATTAGATCATTTCATATTATGGTTAATTTAAGAATTCAGCGAAATTCTATCACATTTGTTTAATTTACGTCGCTCCTATTTCAGATAGCGTATTGGGCAAAGCGGCATCTCAAAGCGTATGAAATGGCGAATAAAATGCACTATTAAAGTTCTAGGCTAGGGCGAACAGAGATCCGATTAGATCATTTTACATTATGGTTAATAAATGAATTCAGCGAAATTCTATCACATTTGTTCAACTTACGTCGCTCCTAATTTAGATAGCGTACTGGGCTAGGCGGCATCTTAAAGCGCGTGGAATGGCGAGTAAAATGCGCTGCTAAACTTCTATGATAGGGCAATCAGAGACCCGATTAGATCATTTTAAATTTTGTTTAATATAAGATTTCAGGGAAATTCTATCACATTTGTTTAATTTACGTCGCTCCTATTTCAGATAGCGTATTGGGCGAAGCGGCATCTCAAAGCGCATGAAATGGCGACTAAAATGCACTATTAAACTTCTAGGGTAGGGCAAGCAGAGACCCGATTAGATCATTTTATATTATGGTTAATTTAAGAATTCAGCAAAATTCTATCACATTCGTTCAATTTAGGTTGCTCCTATTTCAGATAGCGTACTGGGATAGGCGGCATCTTAAAGCGCGTGGAATGCCGAGTAAAATGCACTATTAAACTTCTAGGCTAGGGAGAACAGAGACCCGATTAGATCATTTTACATTATGGTTCATAAAAGAATTCAGCGAAACTCTATCACATTTTTTCAACTTACGTCGCTCCTATTTCCGATAGCGTATTGGGCTAAGCGGCAGCTCAAAGCGCATGAAATGGCGAGTAAAATGCAATATTAAGCTTCTAGGGTAGGGCAAACAGACACCCGATTAGATCATTTTATATTTTGGTTAATATAAGAATTCAGAGAAATTCTATCACATTTGTTCAATTTACGTCGCTCCTATTTCAGATAGCGTATTGGGCTAAGCGGCATTTCAAAGCGCATGAAATGGCGAGTAAAATGCCCTATTAAACTTCTAGGATAAGGAAACAGAGACCCGATTAGATCATTTTATATTACGGTAAATATAAGAATACGGCGTAATTCTATCACATTTGTTCAATTTACGTCGCTGCTATTCCAGATAGCTTACTGTGCTTAGCGGCATCTCAAAGCGCATGAAATGACGAGTGAAATGCACTATTAAACTTCTAGGGTAGGGCAAACAGAGACCCGATTAGATCATTTCATATTATGGTTAATTTAAGAATTCAGCGAAATTCTATCACATTTGTTTAATTTACGTCGCTCCTTTTTCAGATAGCGTATTGGGCAAAGCGGCATCTCAAAGCGTATGAAATGGCGAATAAAATGCACCATTAAAGTTCTAGGGTAGGGCAAACAGAGACCCGATTAGGTCATTTTATATTATGGTTAATTTAAGAATTGAGCAAAATTCTATCACATTTGTTCAACTTACGTCGCTCCTAATTTAGATAGCGTACTGGGCTAGGCGGCATCTTAAAGCGCGTGGAATGGCGAGTAAAATGCACTGCTAAACTTCTATGATAGGGCAATCAGAGACCCGATTAGATCATTTTATATTTTGTTTAATATAAGATTTCAGGGAAATTCTATCACATTTGTTTAATTTACGTCGCTCCTATTTCAGATAGCGTATTGGGCGAAGCGGCATCTCAAAGCGCATGAAATGGCGACTAAAATGCACTATTAAACTTCTAGGGTAGGGCAAGCAGAGACCCGATTAGATCATTTTATATTATGGTTAATTTAAGAATTCAGCAAAATTCTATCACATTCGTTCAATTTAGGTTGCTCCTATTTCAGATAGCGTACTGGGATAGGCGGCATCTTAAAGCGCGTGGAATGCCGAGTAAAATCCACTATTAAACTTCTAGGCGAGGGCGAACAGAGACCAGATTAGATCATTTTACATTCTGGTTAATAAAATAAATCAGCGAAATTCTATCACATTTGTTCAACTTTCGTCGCTCATATTTCAGATAGCGTATTGGGCTAAGCGGCATCTCAAAGCGCATGAACTGGCGAGTAAAATGCACTATTAAACTTCTAGGGTAGGGCAATCAGTGACCCGATTAGATCATTTTATATTATAGTTAATTTAAGAATTCAGCGAAATTCTATCACATTTGTTCAATTTACGTCGCTCCTATTTCAGATAGCGTATTGGGCTAAGCGGCATCTCAAAGCGCATGAAATGACGAGTAAAATGCACTATTAAACTTCTAGGGTAGGGCAATCAGTGACCCGATTAGATCATTTTACATTATGGTTAATGTAAGAATTCAGCGAAATTCTATCACATTTGTTCAATTTACGTTGCTCCTATTTCAGATAGCTTATTGGGCTTAGCGGCATCTCAAAGCGCATGAAGTGTCGAGTGAAATGCCCTATTAAACTTCTAGGGTAGGGCAAACAGAGACCCGATTAGATCATTTTATATTATGGTTAATTTAAGAATTCAGCAAAATTCTATCACATTTGTTCAACTGACGTCGCTCCTATTTCAGATAGCGTATTGGGCTAAGCGGCATCTCAAAGCGCATGGAATGGCGAGTAAAATGCACTATTATACTTCTAGGCTAGGGCGAACAGAGACCCGATTAGATCATTTTACATTATGGTTAATAAAAGAATTCAGCGAAATTCTGTCACATTTGTTCACCTTACGTCGCTCCTATTTCTGATAGCGTATTGGGCTAAGCGGCATCTCAATGCGCATGAAATGGCGAGTAAAACGCACTATTAAACTTCTAGGGTAGGGCAAACTGAGACCCGATTAGATCATTTTATATTATGGTTAATTTAAGAATTCAGCAAAATTCAATCACATTTGTTCAATTTACGTCGCTCCTATTTCAGATAGCGTACTGGGCTAGGCGGCATCTTAAAGCGCCCGGAATGTCGAGTAAAATGAACTATTAAACTTCTATGATAGGGCAATCAGAGACCCGATTAGATCATTTTATATTTTGGTTAATATAAGAATTCAGCGAAATTCTATCACATTTGTTCAATTTATATCGCTCCTATTTCAGATAGCGTATTGGGCTAAGCGGCATCTCAAAGCGCATGAAATAAGGAGTACAATGCACTATTAAAGTTCTAGGGTAGGGCAAACAGAGACCCGACTAGATCATTTTATATTATGGTTAATTAAGAATTCAGCGAAATACTATCACATTCGTTCAATTTACGTCGCTCCTATTTCAGATAGCGTATTGGGCTTAGCGGCATCTCAAAGCGCATGAAATGACGAGTAAAATGCACTATTAAACTTCTAGGGTAGGACAAGCAGTGACCCGATTAGACCATTTTATATTATGGTTAATTTAAGAATTCAGCAAAATTCTATCACATTTGTTCAATTTACGTCGCACCCTATTTCAGATAGCGTACTGGGCTAGGCGTCAGCTTAAAGCGCGTGGAATAGTGAGTAAAATGCACTATTAAACTTCTATGATAGGGCAATCAGAGACCCGATTAGATCATTTTATATTTTGGTTAATATAAGAATTCATCGAAATTCTATCACATTTGTTCAATTTACGTCGCTCACGTTCCATATAGCGTATTGGGCTAAGCGGCATCTCAAAGCGCATGAAATGGCGAGTAAAATGCACTATTAAACTTCTAGGGTAGGGCAAACAGAGACCCGATTAGATCATTTTATATTATGGTTAATTTAATCATTCAGCAAAATTCTATCACTTTTGTTCAATTTACGTCGTTCGTATTTCAGATAGCGTACTGGGCTAGGCGGCACCTTAAAGCGCGTGGAATGGCGATTAAAATGCACTATTAAGCTTCTATGATAGGGCAATAAGAGACCCGATTAGATCATTTTATACTTTGGTTAATATAAGAATTCAGCGAAATTCCATCACATTTATTCAATTTACGTCGCTCCTATTTCAGATAGCTAATTGAGCTAAGCGGCATCTCAAAGCGCATGAAATGTGGAGTGAAATGCACTATTAAACTTCTAGGGTAGGGCGAACAGAGACCCGATTAGATCATTTTACATTAAGGTTAATGTAAGAATTCAGGGAAATTCTATCACATTTGTTCAATTTACGTCGCTCCTATTTCAGATAGCGTACTGGGCTAGGCGGCAACTCAAACCGCATGAAATGGCGAGTAAAATGCACTGTTAAACTTCTAGGGTAGGGCAAGCAGAGACCCGATTAGATCATTTTATATTATGGTTAATTTAAGAATTCAGCAAAATTCTATCACATTTGTTCAATTTACGTCGCTCCTATTTCAGATAGCGTATTGGGCTAAGCGGCATTTCAAAGCGCATGAAATGGCGAGTAAAATGCCCTATTAAACTGCTAGGATAAGGAAACAGAGACCCGATTAGATCATTTTATATTACGGTAAATATAAGAATACGGCGTAATTCTATCACATTTGTTCAATTTACGTCGCTGCTATTCCAGATAGCTTACTGTGCTTAGCGGCATCTCAAAGCGCATGAAATGACGAGTGAAATGCACTATTAAACTTCTAGGGTAGGGCAAACAGAGACCCGATTAGATCATTTCATATTATGGTTAATTTAAGAATTCAGCGAAATTCTATCACATTTGTTTAATTTACGTCGCTCCTATTTCAGATAGCGTATTGGGCAAAGCGGCATCTCAAAGCGTATGAAATGGCGAATAAAATGCACTATTAAAGTTCTAGGCTAGGGCGAACAGAGATCCGATTAGATCATTTTACATTATGGTTAATAAATGAATTCAGCGAAATTCTATCACATTTGTTCAACTTATATCGCTCCTATTTCAGATAGCGTATTAGGCTCAGCGGCAACTCAAAGCGCATGAAATGACGAGTAAAAGGCACTATTAAAGTTCTAGGGTAGGGCAAACAGAGACCCGATTAGATCATTTTATATTATGGTTAATTTAAGAATTGAGCGAAATTCTATCACATTTGTTCAACTTACGTCGCTCCTAATTTAGATAGCGTACTGGGCTAGGCGGCATCTTAAAGCGCGTGGAATGGCGAGTAAAATGCACTGCTAAACTTCTATGATAGGGCAATCAGAGACCCGATTAGATCATTTTATATTTTGTTTAATATAAGATTTCAGGGAAATTCTATCACATTTGTTTAATTTACGTCGCTCCTATTTCAGATAGCGTATTGGGCGAAGCGGCATCTCAAAGCGCATGAAATGGCGACTAAAATGCACTATTAAACTTCTAGGGTAGGGCAAGCAGAGACCCGATTAGATCATTTTATATTATGGTTAATTTAAGAATTCAGCAAAATTCTATCACATTCGTTCAATTTAGGTTGCTCCTATTTCAGATAGCGTACTGGGAGAGGCGGCATCTTAAAGCGCGTGGAATGCCGAGTAAAATCCACTATTAAACTTCTAGGCTAGGGCGAACAGAGACCAGATTAGATCATTTTACATTCTGGTTAATAAAATAAATCAGCGAAATTCTATCACATTTGTTCAACTTTCGTCGCTCATATTTCAGATAGCGTATTGGGCTAAGCGGCATCTCAAAGCGCATGAAATTGCGAGTAAAATGCACTATTAAACTTCTAGGGTAGGGCAATCAGTGACCCGATTAGATCATTTTATATTATAGTTAATTTAAGAATTCAGCGAAATTCTATCACATTTGTTCAATTTACGTCGCTCCTATTTCAGATAGCGTATTGGGCTAAGCGGCATCTCAAAGCGCATGAAATGGCGAGTAAAATGCACTATTAAACTTCTAGGGTAGGGCAATCAGTGACCCGATTAGATCATTTTACATTATGGTTAATGTAAGAATTCAGCGAAATTCTATCACATTTGTTCAATTTACGTTGCTCCTATTTCAGATAGCTTATTGGGCTTAGCGGCATCTCAAAGCGCATGAAGTGTCGAGTGAAATGCCCTATTAAACTTCTAGGGTAGGGCAAACAGAGACCCGATTAGATCATTTTATATTATGGTTAATTTAAGAATTCAGCAAAATTCTATCACATTTGTTCAACTGACGTCGCTCCTATTTCAGATAGCGTACTGTGCTAGGCGGCATCTTAAAGCTCGTGGAATGGCGAGTAAAATGCACTACTAAACTTCTATGATAGGGCAATCAGAGTCCCGATTAGATCATTTTATATTTTGTTTAATATAAGATTTCCGGGATATAGTATCACATTTGTTCAATTTACGTCGCTCCTATTTCAGATAGCGTATTCGGCTAAGCGGCATCTCAAAGCGCATGAAATGGCGAATAAAATGCACTACTACACTTCTAGGCTAGGGCGAACAGAGACCCGATCAGATCATTTTACATTATGGTTAATAAAAGAATTCAGCGAAATTCTATCACATTTGTTCAAATTACGTCGCTCCTATTTCAGATAGCGTATTTGGCTAAGGGTCATCTCAAAGTGCATGAAATGGCGAGTGAAATGCACTATTAAACTTCTAGGCTAGGGCGAACAGAGACCCGATTAGATCATTTTACATTATGGCTAATAAAAGAATTCAGCGAAATTCTATCACATTTGTTCAACTTACGTCGCTCCTATTTCAGATAGCGTACTGGGCTAGACGCTATCTTAAAGCGCGTGGAATGGCGAGTAAAATGCACAGCTCAACTTTTATGATAGGGCAATCAGAGACCCGATTAGCTCTTTTTATATTTTGTTTAATATAAGATTTCATGGAAATTCTATCACATTTGTTCAATTTACGTCGCTCCTATTTCAGATAGCTTATTGGGCTAAGCGGCATGTCAAAGCGCATGAAATGACGAGTGAAATGCACTGTTAAACTTCTATGATATTGCAATCAGAGACCCGATTAGATCATTTTATATTTTGTTTAATATAAGATTTCAGGGAAATTCTATCACAGTTGTTCAATTTACGTCGCTCCTATTTCAGATAGCTTATTGGGCTAAGCGGCATCTGAAGGCGCATGAAATGGCGAGTATAATGCACTATTAAACTTCTAGGGTAGGGCAAACCGAGACCCGATGAGATCATTTTATATTATGGTTAATTTAAGATGTCAGCAAAATTTTCACACATTTGTTCAATTTACGTCGCTCCTATTTCAGATAGCGTACTGGGCTAGGCGGCATCTTAAAGCGCGTGGAATGGCGTGTAATATGCACTACTAAACTTCTATGATAGGGCAATCAGAGACCCGATTAGATCATTTTATATTTTGGTTAATATAAGAATTCAGCGAAATTCTATCACATTTGTTCAATTTACGTCGCTCCTATTACAGATAGCTTATTGTGCTTCGCGGCATCTCAAAGCGCATGAAGTGACGAGTGAAATGCACTATTAAACTTCTAGGGTAGGGCAAACAGAGACCCGATTATATCATTTTACATTATGGTTAATGTAAGAATTCAGCGAAATTCTATCACATTTGTTCAATTTACGTCGCTCCTATTTCAGATAGCTTATTGGGCTTAGCGGCATCTCAAAGCGCATGAAGTGACGAGTGAAATGCACTATTAAACTTCTAGGGTAGGGCAAACAGAGACCCGATTAGATCATTTTATATTATGGTTAATTTAAGAATTCAGCAAAATTCTATCACATTTGTTCAACATACGTCGCTCCTATTTCAGTTAGCGTACTGGGCTAGGCGCCATCTTAAAGCGCGTGGAATGGCGAGTAAAATGCACTGCTCAACTTCTAGGCTAGGGCGAACAGAGACCCGATCAGATCATTTTACATTATGGTTAATAAAAGAATTCAGAGAAATTCTATCACATTTGTTCAAATTACGTCGCTCCTATTTCAGGTAGCGTATTGGGCTAAGCGGCATCTCAAAGGGCATGAAATGGCGAGTGAAATGCACTATTAGACTTCTATGGTAGGGCGAACAGAGACCCGATTAGATCATTTTACATTAAGGTTAATATAAGTATTCAGCGAGATTCTATCACATCTGTTCAATTTACGTCGCTCCTATTTCAGATAGCGTACTGGGCTAGGCGGCATCTTAAAGAGCGTGGAATGGCGAGTAAAATGCACTACTAAACTTCTATGATAGGGCAATCAGAGACCCGATTAGATCATTTTATATTTTGGTTAATATAAGAATTCAGCGAAATTCTATCACATTTGTTCAATTTACGTCGCTCCTATTACAGATAGCTTATTGTGCTTAGCGGCATCTCAAAGCGCATGATATGACGAGTGATATGCACTATTAAACTTCAAGGGTAGGGCAAACAGGGACCCGATTAGATCATTTTATATTATGGTTAATTTAAGAATTCAGCGAAATTCTATCACATTTGTTCAATTTACGTCGCTCCTATTTCAGACAGCTTATTGGGCTTAGCGGCATCTCAAAGCGCATGAAATGGTGAACAAAATGCACTATTAAACTTCTAGGCTAGGGCGAACATAGACCAGATTAGATCATTTTACATTATGGTTAATAAAAGAATTCAGCGAAATTCTATCACATTTGTTCAACTTACGTCGCTCCTATTTCAGATAGCGTACGGGGCTAGGCGCCATCTTAAAGCGCGAGGAATGGCGACTAAAATGCACAGCTCAACTTTTATGATAGGGCAATCAGAGACCCGATTAGCTCATTTTATATTATGTTTAATATACGATTTCATGGAAATTCTATCACATTTGTTCAATTTACGTCGCTCCTATTTCAGATAGCTTATTGGGCTAAGCGGCATGTCAAAGCGCATGAAATGACGAGTGAAATGCACTGTTAAACTTCTATGATATTGCAATCAGAGACCCGATTAGATCATTTTATATTTTGTTTAATATAAGATTTCAGGGAAATTCTATCACATTTGTTCAATTTACGTCGCTCCTATTACAGATAGCTTATTGTGCTTAGCGGCATCTCAAAGCGCATGAAGTGACGAGTGAAATGCACTATTAAACTTCTAGGGTAGGGCAAACAGAGACCCGATTATATCATTTTACATTATGGTTAATGTAAGAATTCAGCGAAATTCTATCACATTTGTTCAATTTACGTCGCTCCTATTTCAGATAGCTTATTGGGCTTAGCGGCATCTCAAAGCGCATGAAGTGACGAGTGAAATGCACTATTAAACATCTAGGGTAGGGCAAACAGAGACCCGATTAGATCATTTTATATTATGGTTAATTTAAGAATTCAGCAAAATTCTATCACATTTGTTCAACTTACGTCGCTCCTATTTCAGATAGCGTATTGGGCTAAGCGGCATCTCAAAGCGCATGAAATGGCGTGTAAAATGCACGATTAATCTTCTAGGGTAGGGCAAACAGAGACCCGATTAGATCATTTTATATTTTGTTTAATATAAGAATTCAGCGAAATTCTATCACATTTGTTCAATTTACGTCGCTCCTATTTCAGACAGCTTATTGGGCTTAGAGACATCTCAAAGCGCATGAAATGGCGAACAAAATGCACTATTAAACTTCTAGGCTAGGGCGAACATAGACCAGATTAGATCATTTTATATTTTGGTTAATATAAGAATTCTACGAAATTCTATCACATTTGTTCAACTTACGTCGCTCCTATTTCAGATAGCGTACTGGGCTAGGCGGCATCTTAAAGCGCGTGGAATGACGAGTAAAATGCACTACTAAACTTCTATGATAGGGCAATCAGAGATCCGATTAGATCATTTTATATTTTGGTTAATATAAGAACTCAGCGAAATTCTATCACATTTGTTCAATTTACGTCGCTCCTATTACAGATAGCTTATTGTGCTTAGCGGTATCTCAAAGCGCATGAAGTGACGAGTGAAATGCACTATTAAACTTCTAGGGTAGGGCAAACAGAGGCACGATTATATCATTTTACATTATGGTTAATGTAATAATTCAGCGAAATTCTATCACATTTGTTCAATTTACGTCGCTCCTATTTCAGATAGCTTATTGGGCTTAGCGGCATCTCAAAGCGCATGAAGTGTCGAGTGAAATGTCCTATTAAACTTCTAGGGTAGGGCAAACAGAGACCCGATTAGATCATTTTATATTATGGTTAATTTAAGAATTCAGCAAAATTCTATCACATTTGTTCAACTTACGTCGCTCCTATTTCAGATAGCGTACTGGGCTTGGCGGCATCTTAAAGCGCGTGGAATGGCGAGTAAAATGCACTACTAAACTTCTATGATAGGGCAATCAGAGACCCGATTAGATCATTTTATATTTTGGTTAATATAAGAATTCAGCGAAATTCTATCACATTTGTTCAATTTACGTCGCTCCTATTACAGATAGCTTATTGTGCTTAGCGGCATCTCAAAGCGCATGAAGTGACGAGTGAAATGCACTATTAAACTTCTAGGGTACGGCAAACAGAGACCCGATTATATCATTTTACATTATGGTTAATGTAAGAATTCAGCGAAATTCTATCACATTTGTTCAATTTACGTCGCTCCTATTTCAGATAGCTTATTGGGCTTAGCGGCATCTCAAAGCGCATGAAGTGACGAGTGAAATGCACTATTAAACTTCTAGGGTAGGGCAAACGGAGACCCGATTAGATCATTTTATATTTTTGTTAATATAAGAATTCAGCGAAATTCTATCACATTTGTTCAATTTACGTCGCTCATATTTCCGATAGCGTATTGGGCTAAGCGGCATCTCAAAGCGCATGAAATGGCGAGTAAAATGCACTATTAAACTTCTAGGGTAGGGCAATCAGTGACCCGATTAGATCATTTTATATTATAGTTAATTTAAGAATTCATCGATATTCTATCACATTTGTTCAATTTACGTCGCCCCTATTTCAGATAGCGTATTGGGCTAAGCGGCATCTCAAAGCGCATGAAATGGCGAGCAAAATGCACTATTAAACTTCTAGGGTAGGGCAAACAGAGACCCGATTAGATCATTTTGTACTATGGTTAATTTAAGAATTCAGCAAAATTCTATCACGTTTGTTCAATTTACGTCGCTCCTATTGCAGATAGCGTGTTGGGTTATGCGGTATCTCGAAGCGCATGAAATGGCGAGTATAATGCACTATTAAACTTCTAGGATAAGGCAAACAGATACCCGATTAGATAATTTTATATTATGGTTAATATAAGAATTCAGCGAAATTCTATCACATTTGTTCAATTTACGTCGCTCATATTTCAGATAGCGTATTGGGCTAAGCGGCATCTCAAAGCGCATGAAGTGGCGAGTAAAATGCACTATTAAACTTCTAGGGTAGGGCAAACGGAGACCCGATTAGATCATTTTATATTTTTGTTAATATAAGAATTCAGCGAAATTCTATCACATTTGTTCAATTTACGTCGCTCATATTTCCGATAGCGTATTGGGCTAAGCGGCATCTCAAAGCGCATGAAATGGCGAGTAAAATGCACTATTAAACTTCTAGGGTAGGGCAATCAGTGACCCGATTAGATCATTTTATATTATAGTTAATTTAAGAATTCATCGATATTCTATCACATTTGTTCAATTTACGTCGCTCCTATTTCAGATAGCGTATTGGGCTAAGCGGCATCTCAAAGCGCATGAAATGGCGAGTAAAATGCACTATTAAACTTCTAGGGTAGGGCAAACAGAGACCCGATTAGATCATTTTGTACTATGGTTAATTTAAGAATTCAGCAAAATTCTATCACGTTTGCTCAATTTACGTCGCTCCTATTGCAGATAGCGTGTTGGGTTAAGCGGTATCTCGAAGCGCATGAAATGGCGAGTATAATGCACTATTAAACTTCTAGGATAAGGCAAACAGATACCCGATTAGATCATTTTATATTATGGTTAATATAAGAATTCAGCGAAATTCTATCACATTTGTTCAATTTACGTCGCTCATATTTCAGATAGCGTATTGGGCTAAGCGGCATCTCAAAGCGCATGAAGTGGCGAGTAAAATGCACTATTAAACTTCTAGGGTAGGGCAAACAGAGACCCGATTAGATCATTTTATGTTATGGTTAATTTAAGAATTCAGCAAAATTCTATCACATTTGTTCAAGTTACGTCGCTCCTATTTCAGATAGCGTCCTGGGCAAGGCGGCATCTTAAATCGCGTGGAAGGGCGAGTAAAATGCACTACTAAACTTCTATGATAGGGCAATCAGAGTCCCGATTAGATCATTTTATATTTTGTTTACTATAAGATTTCAGGGAAATTCTATCACATTTGTTCAATTTACGTCGCTCCTATTTCAGATAGCGTATTGGGCTAAGCGGCATCTCAAAGCGCATGAAATGGCGAGTAAAATGCACTATTAAACTTCTATGCTAGGGCAATCAGAGACCCGATTAGATCATTTTATATTTTGGTTAATATAAGAATTCAGCGAAATTCTATCACATTTGTTCAATTTACGTCGCTCCTATTACAGATAGCTTATTGTGCTTAGCGGCATCTCAAAGCGCATGAAGTGACGAGTGAAATGCACTATTAAACTTCTAGGGTACGGCAAACAGAGACCCGATTATATCATTTTACATTATGGTTAATGTAAGAATTCAGCGAAATTCTATCACATTTGTTCAATTTACGTCGCTCCTATTTCAGATAGCTTATTGGGCTTAGCGGCATCTCAAAGCGCATGAAGTGACGAGTGAAATGCACTATTAAACTTCTAGGGTAGGGCAAACGGAGACCCGATTAGATCATTTTATATTTTTGTTAATATAAGAATTCAGCGAAATTCTATCACATTTGTTCAATTTACGTCGCTCATATTTCCGATAGCGTATTGGGCTAAGCGGCATCTCAAAGCGCATGAAATGGCGAGTAAAATGCACTATTAAACTTCTAGGGTAGGGCAATCAGTGACCCGATTAGATCATTTTATATTATAGTTAATTTAAGAATTCATCGATATTCTATCACATTTGTTCAATTTACGTCGCCCCTATTTCAGATAGCGTATTGGGCTAAGCGGCATCTCAAAGCGCATGAAATGGCGAGCAAAATGCACTATTAAACTTCTAGGGTAGGGCAAACAGAGACCCGATTAGATCATTTTGTACTATGGTTAATTTAAGAATTCAGCAAAATTCTATCACGTTTGTTCAATTTACGTCGCTCCTATTGCAGATAGCGTGTTGGGTTAAGCGGTATCTCGAAGCGCATGAAATGGCGAGTATAATGCACTATTAAACTTCTAGGATAAGGCAAACAGATACCCGATTAGATAATTTTATATTATGGTTAATATAAGAATTCAGCGAAATTCTATCACATTTGTTCAATTTACGTCGCTCATATTTCAGATAGCGTATTGGGCTAAGCGGCATCTCAAAGCGCATGAAGTGGCGAGTAAAATGCACTATTAAACTTCTAGGGTAGGGCAAACGGAGACCCGATTAGATCATTTTATATTTTTGTTAATATAAGAATTCAGCGAAATTCTATCACATTTGTTCAATTTACGTCGCTCATATTTCCGATAGCGTATTGGGCTAAGCGGCATCTCAAAGCGCATGAAATGGCGAGTAAAATGCACTATTAAACTTCTAGGGTAGGGCAATCAGTGACCCGATTAGATCATTTTATATTATAGTTAATTTAAGAATTCATCGATATTCTATCACATTTGTTCAATTTACGTCGCTCCTATTTCAGATAGCGTATTGGGCTAAGCGGCATCTCAAAGCGCATGAAATGGCGAGCAAAATGCACTATTAAACTTCTAGGGTAGGGCAAACAGAGACCCGATTAGATCATTTTGTACTATGGTTAATTTAAGAATTCAGCAAAATTCTATCACGTTTGCTCAATTTACGTCGCTCCTATTGCAGATAGCGTGTTGGGTTAAGCGGTATCTCGAAGCGCATGAAATGGCGAGTATAATGCACTATTAAACTTCTAGGATAAGGCAAACAGATACCCGATTAGATCATTTTATATTATGGTTAATATAAGAATTCAGCGAAATTCTATCACATTTGTTCAATTTACGTCGCTCATATTTCAGATAGCGTATTGGGCTAAGCGGCATCTCAAAGCGCATGAAGTGGCGAGTAAAATGCACTATTAAACTTCTAGGGTAGGGCAAACAGAGACCCGATTAGATCATTTTATGTTATGGTTAATTTAAGAATTCAGCAAAATTCTATCACATTTGTTCAAGTTACGTCGCTCCTATTTCAGATAGCGTCCTGGGCAAGGCGGCATCTTAAATCGCGTGGAAGGGCGAGTAAAATGCACTACTAAACTTCTATGATAGGGCAATCAGAGTCCCGATTAGATCATTTTATATTTTGTTTACTATAAGATTTCAGGGAAATTCTATCACATTTGTTCAATTTACGTCGCTCCTATTTCAGATAGCGTATTGGGCTAAGCGGCATCTCAAAGCGCATGAAATGGCGAGTAAAATGCACTATTAAACTTCTATGCTAGGGCAATCAGAGACCCGATTAGATCATTTTATATTTTGGTTAATATAAGAATTCAGTGAAATTCTATCACATTTGTTCAATTTACGTCGCTCCTATTTCAGATAGCGTATTGGGCAAAGCGGCATCTCAAAGCGTATGAAATGGCGAATAAAATGCACTATTAAAGTTCTAGGCTCGGGCGAACAGAGATCCGATTAGATCATTTTACATTATGGTTAATGGAAGAATTCAGCGAAATTCTATCACATTTGTTCCACTTATATCGCTCCAATTTCAGATAGCGTATTAGGCTAAGCGGCATCTCAAAGCGCATGAAATGACGAGTAAAATGCACTATTAAAGTTCTAGGGTAGGGCAAACAGAGACCCGATTAGATCATTTTGTACTATGGTTAATTTAAGAATTCAGCAAAATTCTATCACGTTTGTTCAATTTACGTCGCTCCTATTTCAGACAGCTTATTGGGCTTAGCGGCATCTCAAATCGCATGAAATGGCGAACAAAATGCACTATTAAACTTCTAGGCTAGGGCGAACAGAGACCAGATTAGATCATTTTATATTTTGGTTAATATAAGAATTCAGCGAAATTCTATCACATTTGTTCAATTTACGTCGCTCCTATTACAGATAGCTTATTGTGCTTAGCGGTATCTCAAAGCGCATGAAGTGACGAGTGAAATGCACTATTAAACTTCTAGGGTAGGGCAAACAGAGACACGATTGTATCATTTTACATTATGGTTAATGTAAGAATTCAGCGAAATTCTATCACATTTGTTCAATTTACGTAGCTCCTATTTCAGATAGCTTATTGGGCTTAGCGGCATCTCAAAGCGCATGAAGTGTCGTGTGAAATGTCCTATTAAACTTCTAGGGTAGGGCAAACAGAGACCCGATCAGATCATTTTATATTATGGTTAATTTAAGAATTCAGCAAAATTCTATCACATTTGTTCAACTTACGTCGCTCCTATTTCAGATAGCGTACTGGGCTAGGCGGCATCTTAAAGCGCGTGGAATGGCGAGTAAAATGCACTACTAAACTTCTATGATAGGGCAATCAGAGACCCGATTAGATCATTTTATATTTTGGTTAATATAAGAATTCAGCGAAATTCTATCACATTTGTTCAATTTACGTCGCTCCTATTTCAGACAGCTTATTGGGCTTAGAGACATCTCAAAGCGCATGAAATGGCGAACAAAATGCACTATTAAACTTCTAGGCTAGGGCGAACATAGACCAGATTAGATCATTTTATATTTTGGTTAATATAAGAATTCTACGAAATTCTATCACATTTGTTCAACTTACGTCGCTCCTATTTCAGATAGCGTACTGGGCTAGGCGGCATCTTAAAGCGCGTGGAATGACGAGTAAAATGCACTACTAAACTTCTATGATAGGGCAATCAGAGACCCGATTAGATCATTTTATATTTTGGTTAATATAAGAATTCAGTGAAATTCTATCACATTTGTTCAATTTACGTCGTTCCTATTTCAGATAGCGTATTGGGCAAAGCGGCATCTCAAAGCGCATGAAATGGCGAGTGAAATGCACTATAAGACTTCTATGGTAGGGCGAACAGAGACCAGATTAGATCATTTTACATTCTGGTTAATAAAATAATTCAGCGAAATTCTATCACATTTGTTCAACTTTCGTCGCTCCTATTTCAGATAGCGTATTGGGTTAAGCGGCATCTCAAAGCGCATGAAATGGCGAGTAAAATGCACTATTAAACTTCTAGGGTAGGGCAAACAGAGACCCGATTAGATCATTTTATATTATGGTTAATTTAAGAATTCAGCAAAATTCTATCACATTTGTTCAATTTACGTCGCTCCTATTTCAGATAGCGTATTGGACTAAGCGGCATCTCAATGCGCATGAAATGGCGAGTGAAATGCACTATAAGACTTCTATGGTAGGGCGAACAGAGACCAGATTAGATCATTTTACATTCTGGTTAATAAAATAATTCAGCGAAATTCTATCACATTTGTTCAACTTTCGTCGCTCCTATTTCAGATAGCGTATTGAGCTAAGCGGCATCTCGAAGCGCATGAAATGGCGAGTATAATGCACTATTAAACTTCTAGGATAGGGCAAACAGATACCCGGTTAGATCATTTTATATTACGTTAATATAAGAATGCAGCGTAATTCTATCACATTTGTTCAAGTTACGTCGCTCCTATTTCAGATAGCGTACTGGGCTAGGCGGCATCTTAAAGCGCGTGGAATGGCGAGTAAAATGCACTACTAATCTTCTATGATAGGGCAATCAGAGACCCGATTAGATCATTTTATATTTTGTTTAATATAAGATTTCAGGGAAATTCTATCACATTTGTTCAATTTACGTCGCTCCTATTTCAGATAGCGTATTGGGCTAAGCGGCAACTGAAAGCGCATGAAATGACGAGTGAAATGCACTATTAAACTTCTAGGGTAGGGCGAACAGAGACCCGATTAGATCATTTTACATTAAGGTTAATATAAGAATGCAGGGAAATTCTATCACATTTGTTCAATTTACGTCGCTCCTATTTCAGATAGCGTATTGGGCTACGCGGCATCACAAAGCGCATGAAATGGCGAATAAAATGCACTATTAAACTTCTAGGCTAGGGCGAACAGAGACCCGATTAGATCATTTTACATTCTGGTTAATAAAATAATTCAGCGAAATTCTATCACATTTGTTCAACTTTCGTTGCTCCTATTTCAGATAGCGTATTGGGTTAAGCGGCATCTCAAAGCGCATGAAATGGCGCGTAAAATGCACTATTAAACTTCTAGGGTAGGGCAAACAGAGACCCGATTAGATCATTTTATATTATGGTTAATTTAAGAATTCAGCAAGATTCTATAACATTTGTTGAATTTACGTCGCTCCTATTTCAGATAGCGTACTGGGCTAGGCGGCATCTTAAAGCAGGTGGAATGGCGAGTAAAATGCACTACTAATCTTCTATGATAGGGCAATCAGAGACCCGATTAGATCATTTTATATTTTGTTTAATATAAGGTTTCAGGGAAATTCTATCACATTTGTTCAATTTACGTCGCTCCTATTTCAGATAGCTTATTGGGCTAAGCGGCATCTGAAGGCGAATGAAATGGCGAGTAAAATGCACTATTAAACTTCTATGATAGGGCAATCAGAGAGCCGATTAGATCATTTTATATTTTGGTTAATATAAGAATTCAGCGAAATTCTATCACATTTGTTCAATTTGCGTCGGTCCTATTTCAGATAGCGTATTGGGCTAAGCGGCATCTCAAAGCGCATGAAATGACAAATAAAATGCACTATTAAGCTTGTTCGCTAGGGCAATCAGAGACCCGATTAGATCATTTTATATTATGGTTAATTTAGGAATTCAGCAAAATTCTATCACATTTGTTCAATTTACGTCGTTCCTATTTCAGATAGCATACTGGGCTAAGCGGCATCTCAAAGCGCACGAAAGGGCGAGTAAAATGCACTATTAAACTTCTAGGGTGGGGCAATCAGAGACCCGATAAGATCAATTTATATTACGGTTAATATAAGAATTCAGCGAAGTTCTATCACATTTGTTCAATTAACGTCGCTCCTATTTCAGATAGCTTATTGGGCTAAGCGGCAACTCAAAGCGCATGAAATGACGAGTGAAATGCACTATTAAACTTCTAGGGTAGGGCGAACAAAGACCCGATTAGATCATTTTACATTAAGGTTAAAATAAGAATTCAGCGAAATTCTATCACATTTGTTCAATTTACGCCGCTCCTATTTCAGATAGCGTATTGGGCTAAGCTGCATCTCAAAGCGCAAGAAATGGCTCGTACAATGCACTATTCAACTTCTAGGGTAGGGCAAACAGAGACCGGATTAGATCATTTTATATTTTGCTTAATATATGATTTCAGGGAAATAGTATCACATTTGTTCAATTTACGTCGCTCGTATTTCAGATAGCTTATTGGGCTAAGCGGCAACTCAAAGTGCATGAAATGACGAGTGCAATGCACTATTAAACTTCTAGGGTAGGGCGAACAAAGACCCGATTAGATCATTTTACATTAAGGTTAAAATAAGAATTCAGCGAAATTCTATCACATTTGTTCAATTCACATCGCTCCTATTTCAGATAGCGTACTGGGCTAAGCGGCATCACAAAGCGCATGAAATGGCGAGTAAAATGCACTATTAAACTTCTAGGATAAGGCAAACAGAGACCCGATTAGATCATTTTATATTACGGTTAATATAAGAATTCAGCGAAATTCTGTGACATTTGTTCAACTTACGTAGCTCCTATTTCAGATAGCGTGCTGGGCTAGGCGACAACTTAAAGCGCGTGGAATGGCGAGTAAAATGCACTGTTAAACTTCTATGATAGGGCAATCAGAGACCCGATTAGATCATTTTATATTATGGTTAATTTAAGAATTCAGCAAAATTCTATCACATTTGTTCAATTTACGTCGTTCCTATTTCAGATAGCATACTGGGCTGGGCGGCACCTTAAAGCGCGTGGAATGGCGAGTAAAATGCACTATTAATCTTCAATGATAGGGCAATCAGAGACCCGATTAGATCATTTTATATTTTGGTTAATATAAGAATTCAGCGAAATACTATCACATTTGTTCAATTTACATCGCTCCTATTTCAGATAGCGACTTGTGCTAAGCGGCATCTCAAAGCGCAGGAAATGGCGAGTAAAATGCACTATTAAACTTCTAGGGTAGGGCAAACAGAGACCCCATTAGATCATTTTATATTATGGTTAATTTAAGAATTCAGCGAAATTCTCCCACATTTGTTCAATTTCCGTCGCTGATATTTCAGATAGCGTATCGGGCTAAGCGGCATCTCAAAGCGCAAGAAATGGCGAGTAAAATGCACTATTAAACTTCTAGGGTAGGGCAAACAGAGACCCGATTAGGTCATTTCATATTATGGTTAATTTAAGAATTCAGAAAAATTCTATCACATTTGCTCAATTTACGTCGCTCCTATTTCAGATAGCGTACCCGGATAGGCGGCATCTTAAAGCGCGAGGAATGGCGAGTAAAATGCACTATTAAACTTCTATGATAGGGCAATCAGAGACCAGATTAGATCATTTTATATTTTGGTTAATATAAGAATTCAGCGAAATTCTATCACATTTGTTTAATTTTCGTCGCTCCTATTTCAGATAGCGTATTGGGCTAAGCGGCATCACAAAGCGCATGAAATGACGAATATAATGCACAATTAAGCTTCTACGCTAGGGCGAACAGAGACCCGATTAGATCATTTTACATTAAGGTTAATGTAAGTATTCAGGGAAATTCTATCACGTTTGTTCAATTTACGTCGTTCCTATTTCAGATAGCATACTGGGCTAAGCGGCATCTCAAAGCGCAGGAAATGGCTCGTACAATGCACTATTCAACTTCTAGGGTAGGGCAAACAGAGACCGGATTAGATCATTTTATATTTTGGTTAATATAAGAATTCAGCGAAATTCTATCACATTTGTTCAATTTACGTCGCTCCTATTTCAGATACCATACTGGGCTAGGCGGCAACTTAAAGCGCGCGGAATGGCGAGTAAAATGCACTATTAAACTTCTATGATAGGGCAATCAGAGATCCGATTAGATCATTTTATATTATGGTTAATTTAAGAATTCAGCGAAATTCTATCACATTTGTTCAATTTACGTCGCTGATATTTCAGATAGCGTATTGGGCTAAGCGGCAACTCAAAGCGCCAGAAATGCCGAGTAAAATGCACTATTAAACTTCTAGGGTAGGGCAAACAGAGACCCGAATAGATCATTTTATATTTTGGTTAATATAAGAATTCAGCGAAATTCTATCACATTTGTTCAACTTACGTAGCTCCTATTTCAGATAGCGTACTGGGCTAGGCGGCAACTTAAAGCGCGTGGAATGGCGAGTAAAATGCACTATTAAACTTCTATGATAGGGCTATCAGAGACCCGATTAGATCATTTTATATTTTGGTTAATATAAGAATTCAGCGAAATTCTATCTCATTCGTTCAATTTACGTCGCTCCTATTTCAGATAGCTTATTGGGCTGAGCGGCATCGCAAAGCGCATGAAATGACGAGTGAAATGCACTATTAATCTTCTAGGGTAGGGCAATCAGAGACCCCATTAGATCATTTTATATTATGGTTAATTTAAGAATTCAGCGAAATTCTATCACATTTGTTCAATTTACGTCGCTCCTATGTCAGATAGCGTATTGGGCTATGCGGCATCTCGAAGCGCATGAAATAGCGAGTAAAATGCACTGTTAAACTTCTAGGGTAAGGCAAACAGAGACACGTTTAGATCATTTTATATTATGGTTAATTTAAGAATTCAGAAAAATTCTAACACATTCGTTCAATTTACGTGGCTCCTATTTCAGATAGCTTATTGGGCTCAGCGGCATCTCAGAGCGCATGAAATGACGAGTGAAATGCACCATTAATCTTCTAGGGTAGGGC
This sequence comes from Macropis europaea, assembly GCA_916610135.2. NCBI lineage: Eukaryota > Metazoa > Arthropoda > Insecta > Hymenoptera > Melittidae > Macropis > Macropis europaea. Next base: position 83,489 of record CAKAJE020001300.1, on the reverse strand, counting down.
GAACAGAGACCCGATTAGATCATTTTACATTAAGGTTAGTATAAGAATTCAGCGAGATTCTCTCACATTTGTTCAATTTACGTCGCTGATATTTCAGATAGCGTATTGGGCTAAGCGGCATCTCAAAGCGCAAGAAATGGCAAGTAAAATGAACTATTAAACTTCTAGGGTAGGGCAAACAGAGACCCGATTCTATCATTTTATATTATGGTTAATTTAAGAATTCAGCGAAATTCTATCACATTTGTTCAATTTACGTCGCTCCTATTGCAGATAGCGTATTGGGCTAAGCGGCATCTCAAAGTGCATGAAATGGCGAGTAAAATGCACTATTAAACTTCTAGGGTAAGGCAAACAGAGACCCGATTAGATCATTTTATATTACGGTTAATATAAGAATTCAGCGTAAATCTATCACATTTGTTCAACATACGTCGCTCCTATTTCAGATAGTGTACTGGGCTAGGCGGCATCTTAAAGCGCGTGGCAGGGCGAGTAAAATGCACTACTAAACTTCGATGATAGGGCAATCAGAGTCCCGTTTAGATCATTTTATATTTTGTTTAATATAAGATTTCAGGGAAATTCTATCACATTTGTTCAATTTACGTCGCTGATATTTCAGATAGAGTATTGGGCTAAGCGGCATCTCAAAGCGCAAGAAAAGGCAAGTAAAATGCGCTATTAAACTTCTAGGGTAGTGCAAACAGACACCCGATAAGATCATTTTATATTATGGTTAATTAAAGAATTCAGCGAAACTCTATCACATTTGTTCAATTTACGTCGCTCCTATTTCAGATAGCGTATTGGGCTAAGCGGCATCTCAAAGCGCGAGAAATGGCGAGTAAGATGCACTATTAAACTTCTAGGGTAGGGCAAACAGAGACCCGATTAGATCATTTTATATTTTGGTTATACAAGAATTCAGCGAAATTCTATCACATTTGGTCAATTTACGTCGCTCCTATTTCAGATAGCTTATTGGGCTAAGCGGCATCTCAAAGCGCATGAAATGACGAGTTAAATGCACTATTAAACTTCTAGGGTAGGGCGTACAAAGACCCGATTAGATCATTTTACATTGAGGTTAATATAAGGATTCAGCGATATTCTATCACATTTGTTCAATTTACGTCGCTCCTATTTCAGATAGCGTATTGGGCTAAGCGGCATCTCAAAGCGCATGAAATGACGAGAGAAATGCACAATTATAGTTCTTGGGTAGGGCAAACAGTGACCCGATTAGATCATTTTACATTATGGTTAATTTAAGAATTCAGCAAAATTCTATCACATTTGTTCAATTTACGTCGCTCCTATTTCAGATAGCGTACTGGGCTAGGCGGCATCTTAAAGCGCGTGGAGTGGCGAGTAAACTGCACTATTAAACTTCTATGATAGGGCAATCAGAGACCCGATTAGATCATTTTATATTTTGGTGAATATAAGAATTCAGCGAAATTCTATCACATTTGTTCAATTTACATCGCTCCTATTTCAGATAGCGTATTGGGCTAAGCGGCATCTCAAAGCGCATGAAATGGCGAGTAAAATGCACTGTTAAACTTCTAGGGTAGGTCAAACAGTGACCCGATTAGATCATTTTATATTATGGTTAATTTAAGAATTCAGCGAAATTCTATCACATTTGTTCAATTTACGTCGCTCCTATTGGTGATAGCGTATTGGGCTAAGCGGCATCTTAAAGCGCGTGGAATGGCGAGTAAAATTCACTATTAAACTTCTATGATAGGGCAATCAGAGACCCGATTAGATCATTTTATATTTTGGTTATATAAGAATTCAGCGAAATTCTATCACATTTGGTCAATTTACGTCGCTCCTATTTCAGATAGCTTATTGGGCTAAGCGGCATCTCAAAGCGCATGAAATGACGAGTTAAATACACTATTAAACTTCTAGGGTAGGGCGTACAAAGACCCGATTAGATCATTTTACATTGAGGTTAATATAAGAATTCAGCGATATTCTATCACATTTGTTCAATTTACGTCGCTCCTATTTCAGATAGCGTATTGGGCTATGCGGCATCTAAAAGCGCATGAAATGGCGAGTAAAATACACTATTAACCTTCTAGGATAAGGCAAACAGAGACCCGATTAGATCATTTTATATTACTGTTAATATAAGAATTCAGCGTAATTCTGTCACATTTGTTCAAGTTACGTAGCTCCTATTTCAGATAGCGTACTGGGCTAGGCGGCAACTTAAAGCGCGTGGAATGGCGAGTAAAATGCACTATTAAACTTCTATGATAGGGCAATCAGAGACCCGATTAGATCATTTTATATTTTGGTTAATATAAGAATTCAGCGAAATTCTATCACATTTGTTCAATTTACGTCGCTCCTATGTCAGATAGCGTATTGGGCTAAGCGGCATCTCAAAGCGCATGAAATGGCGAGTGAAATGCACTATTAATCTTCTAGGGTAGGGCAATCAGAGACCCCATTAGATCATTTTATATTATGGTTAATTTAAGAATTCAGCGAAATTCTATCACATTTGTTCAATTTACGTCGCTCCTATGTCAGATAGCGTATTGGGCTATGCGGCATCTCAAAGCGCATGGAATGACGAGTAAAATGCACTGTTAAACTTCTAGGGTAGGGCAAACAGAGACCCGATTAGATCATTTTATATTACGGTTAATATAAGAATTCAGCGTAATTCTATCACATTTGTTCAACTTACGTCGCTCCTATTTCAGATAGCGTACTGGGCAAGTCGGTATCTCAAAGCGCGTGGAAGGGCGAGTAAAATGCACTACTAAACTTCTATGATAGGGCAATCAGAGACCCGATTAGATCAGTTTATATTTTGGTTAATGTAAGAATTCAGCGAAATTCTATCACATTTGTTCAATTTACGTCGCTGATATTTCAGATAGCGTATTGGGCTAAGCGGCAACTCAAAGCGCGAGAAATGCCGAGTAAAATGCACTATTAAACTTCTAGGGTAGGGCAAACAGAGACCCGAATAGATCATTTTATATTTTGGTTAATATAAGAATTCAGCAAAATTCTATCACATTTGTTCAATTTACGTCGCTCCTATTTCAGATAGCGTATTGGGCTAAGCGGCATCACAAAGCGCATGAAATGACGAATATAATGCACAATTAAGCTTCTACGCTAGGGCGAACAGAGACCCGATTAGATCATTTTACGTTATGGTTAATAAAAGAATTCAGCGAAATTCTATCACATTTGATCAATTTACGTCGCTCCTATTTCAGATAGCGTACTGGGCTAAGCGGCATCTCAAAGCGCAAGAAATGGCGAGTAAAATGTACTATTAAACTTCTAGGGTAGGGCAAACAGAGACCCGATTAGATCATTTTATACTATGGTTAATTTAAGAATTCAGCAAAATTCTATCACGTTTGTTCAATTTACGTCGCTCCTATTTCAGACAGCTTATTGGGCTTAGCGGCATCTCAAATCGCATGAAATGGCGAATAAAATGCACTATTAAAGTTCTAGGCTAGGGCGAACAGAGACCAGATTAGATCATTTTATATTTTGGTTAATATAAGAATTCAGCGAAATTCTATCACATTTGTTCAATTTACGTCGCTCCTATTACAGATAGCTTATTGTGCTTAGCGGTATCTCAAAGCGCATGAAGTGACGAGTGAAATGCACTATTAAACTTCTAGGGTAGGGCAAACAGAGACACGATTATATCATTTTACATTATGGTTAATGTAAGAATTCAGCGAAATTCTATCACATTTGTTCAATTTACGTAGCTCCTATTTCAGATAGCTTATTGGGCTTAGCGGCATCTCAAAGCGCATGAAGTGTCGAGTGAAATGTCCTATTAAACTTCTAGGGTAGGGCAAACAGAGACCCGATTAGATCATTTTATATTATGGTTAATTTAAGAATTCAGCGAAATTCTATCACATTTGTTCAATTTACGTCGCTCATGTTGCAGATAGCGTATTGGGCGAAGCGGCATCTCAAAGCGCATGAAATGGCGAGTAAAATGCACTATTAAACTTCTAGGGTAAGGCAAACCGAGACCCGATTAGATCATTTAATATTACGGTTAATATAAGAATTCAGCGTAATTATATCACATTTGTTCAACATACGTCGCTCCTATTTCAGATAGTGTACTGGGCTAGGCGGCATCTTAAAGCGCGTGGAAGGGCGAGTAAAATGCACTACTAAACTTCTATGATAGGGCAATCAGAGTCCCGTTTAGATCATTTTATATTTTGTTTAATATAAGATTTCATGGAAATTCTATCACGTTTGTTCAATTTACGTCGCTCCTATTTCAGATAGCGTATTGGGCTAAGCGGCATCTCAAAGCGCATGAAATGGCGAGTAAAATGCACTATTAAACTTCTAGGGTAAGGCAAACAGAGACCCGATTAGATCATTTTATATTACGGTTAATATAAGAATTCAGAGTAATTCTATCACATTTGTTCAATTTACGTCGCCCCTATTTCAGATAGCGTATTGGGCTAAGCGGCATCTCAAAGCGCATGAAATGGCGAGTCAAATGCACTACTAAACTTCTATGATAGGGAAATCAGAGACCAGATTAGATCATTTTATATTTTGGTTAATATAAGAATTCAGCGAAATTCTATCACATTTGTTCAATTTACGTCGCTCCTATGTCAGATAGCGTATTGGGCTAAGCGGCATCTCAAAGCGCATGAAATGGCGAGTGAAATGCACTATTAATCTTCTAGGGTAGGGCAATCAGAGACCCGATTATATCATTTTATATTTTGGTTAATATAATAATTCAGCGAAATTCTCTCACATTTGTTCAATTTACGTCGCTGATATTTCAGATAGTGTATTGGACTAAGCGGCATCTCAAAGCGCAAGAAATGTCGAGTAAAATGCACTATTAAACTTCTATGATAGGGCAATCAGAGACCCGATTAGATCATTTTATATTTTGGTTAATATAAGAATTCAGCGTAATTCTGTCACATTTGTTCAACTAACGTAGCTCCTATGTTAGATAGCGTATTGGGCTATGCGGCATCTCGAAGCGCATGAAAGGACGAGTAAAATGCACTGTTAAACTTCTAGGGTAGGGCAAACAGAGACCCGATTAGATCATTTTATATTACGGTTAATATAAGAATTCAGAGTAATTCTATCACATTTGTTCAATTTACGTCGCCCCTATTTCAGATAGCGTATTGGGCTAAGCGGCATCTCAAAGCGCATGAAATGGCGAGTCAAATGCACTACTAAACTTCTATGATAGGGAAATCAGAGACCCGATTAGATTATTTTATATTTTGGTTAATATAATAATTCAGCGAAATTCTCTCACATTTGTTCAATTTACGTCGCCGATATTTCAGATAGCGTATTGGACTAAGCGGCATCTCAAAGCGCAAGAAATGTCGAGTAAAATGCACTATTAAACTTCTATGATAGGGCAATCAGAGACCCGATTAGATCATTTTATATTTTGGTTAATATAAGAATTCAGCGTAATTCTGTCACATTTGTTCAACTTACGTAGCTCCTATTTCAGATAGCGTACTGGGCTAGGCGGCAACTTAAAGCGCGTGGAATGTCGAGTAAAATACACTATCAAACTTCTATGATAGGGCAATCAGAAACCCGATTAGATCATTTTATATTTTGGTTAATATAAGAATTCAGCGAAATTCTATCACATTTGTTCAATTTACGTCGCTCCTATTTCAGATAGGGTATTGGGCTAAGCGGCATCTCAAAGCGCATGAAATGGCGAGTAAAATGCACTGTTAAACCTCTAGGGTAGGGCAAACAGAGACCCGATTAGATCATTTCATATTATGGTTTATTTAAGAATTCAGAAAAATTCTATCACATTTGTCCAATTTACGTCGCTCCTATTTCAGATAGCTTATTGAGCTAAGCGGCATCTCAAAGCGCATGAAACGACGTGTGAAATGCACTAGTAATCTTCTAGGGTAGGGCGAACAGAGACCCGATTAGATCATTTTACATTAAGGTTAATATAAGAATTCAGCGAGATTCTCTCACATTTGTTCAATTTACGTCGCTGATATTTCAGATAGCGTATTGGGCTAAGCGGCATCTCAAAGCGCAAGAAATGGCGAGTAAAATGTACTATTAAACTTCTAGGGTAGGGCAAACAGAGACCCGATTAGATCATTTTATACTATGGTTAATTTAAGAATTCAGCGAAATTCTATCACATTTGTTCAATTTACGTCGCTCATGTTGCAGACAGCGTATTAGGCTAAGCGGCATCTCAAAGCGCATGAAATGATGAGAGAAATGCAATATTAAAGTTCTTGGGTAGGGCAAACAGAGACCCGATTATATCATTTTATATTATGGTTAACTTAAGAATTCAGCAAAATTCTATCACATTTGTTCAACTTACGTAGCTCCTATTTCAGATAGCGTACTGGGCTAGGCGGCAACTTAAAGCGCGTGGAATGGCGAGTAAAATGCACTATTAAACTTCTATGATAGGGCAATCAGAGACCCGATTAGATCATTTTATATTTTGGTTAATATAAGAATTCAGCGAAATTCTATCACATTTGTTCAATTTACGTCGCTCCTATGTCAGATAGCGTATCGGGCTAAGCGGCATCTCAAAGCGCATGAAATGGCGAGTGAAATGCACTATTAATTTTCTAGGGTAGGGCAATCAGAGACCCCATTAGATCATTTTATATTATGGTTAATTTAAGAATTCAGCGAAATTCTATCACATTTGTTCAATTTACGTCGCTCCTATTTCAGATAGCGTATTGGGCTAAGCGGCATTTCAAAGCGCATGAAATGGCGAGTAAAATGCCCTATTAAACTTCTAGGATAAGGAAACAGAGACCCGATTAGATCATTTTATATTACGGTAAATATAAGAATACGGCGTAATTCTATCACATTTGTTCAATTTACGTCGCTGCTATTCCAGATAGCTTACTGTGCTTAGCGGCATCTCAAAGCGCATGAAATGACGAGTGAAATGCACTATTAAACTTCTAGGGTAGGGCAAACAGAGACCCGATTAGATCATTTCATATTATGGTTAATTTAAGAATTCAGCGAAATTCTATCACATTTGTTTAATTTACGTCGCTCCTATTTCAGATAGCGTATTGGGCAAAGCGGCATCTCAAAGCGTATGAAATGGCGAATAAAATGCACTATTAAAGTTCTAGGCTAGGGCGAACAGAGATCCGATTAGATCATTTTACATTATGGTTAATAAATGAATTCAGCGAAATTCTATCACATTTGTTCAATTTACGTCGCTCCTATTTCAGATAGCGTATTGGGCTAAGCGGCATCTCAAAGCGCATGAAATGGCGAGTAAAATGCACTATTAAACTTCTAGGGTAGGGCAAACAGAGACCCGATTAGATCATTTTATATTACGGTTAATATAAGAATTCAGAGAAATTCTATCACATTTGTTCAATTTACGTCGCCCCTATTTCAGATAGCGTATTGGGCTAAGCGGCATCTCAAAGCGCATGAAATGGCGAGTCAAATGCACTACTAAACTTCTATGATAGGGAAATCAGAGACCCGATTAGATTATTTTATATTTTGGTTAATATAATAATTCAGCGAAATTCTCTCACATTAGTTCAATTTACGTCGCCGATATTTCTGATAGCGTATTGGACTAAGCGGCATCTCAAAGCGCAAGAAATGTCGAGTAAAATGCACTATTAAACTTCAATGATAGGGCAACCAGAGACCCGATTAGATCATTTTATATTTTGGTTAATATAAGAATTCAGCGTAATTCTGTCACATTTGTTCAACTTACGTAGCTCCTGTTTCAGATAGCGTACTGGGCTAGGCGGCAACTTAAAGCGCGTGGAATGTCGAGTAAAATACACTATCAAACTTCTATGATAGGGCAATCAGAATCCCGATTAGATCATTTTATATTTTGGTTAATATAAGAATTCAGCGAAATTCTATCACATTTGTTCAATTTACGTCGCTCCTATTTCAGATAGCGTATTGGGCTAAGCGGCATCTCAAAGCGCATGAAATGGCGAGTAAAATGCACTGCTAAACCTCTAGGGTAGGGCAAACAGAGACCCGATTAGATCATTTCATATTATGGTTTATTTAAGAATTCAGAAAAATTCTATCACATTTGTCCAATTTACGTCGCTCCTATTTCAGATAGCTTATTGAGCTAAGCGGCATCTCAAAGCGCATGAAATGACGTGTGAAATGCACTAGTAATCTTCTAGGGTAGGGCGAACAGAGACCCGATTTGATCATTTTACATTAAGGTTAATATAAGAATTCAGCGAGATTCTCTCACATTTGTTCAATTTACGTCGCTGATATTTCAGATAGCGTATTGGGCTAAGCGGCATCTCAAAGCGCAAGAAATGGCGAGTAAAATGTACTATTAAACTTCTAGGGTAGGGCAAACAGAGACCCGATTAGATCATTTTATATTATGGTTAATTTAAGAATTCAGCGAAATTCTATCACATTTGTTCAATTTACGTCGCTCATGTTGCAGATAGCGTATTGGGCTAAGCGGCATCTGAAAGCGCATGAAATGATGAGAGAAATGCACTATTAAAGTTCTTGGGTAGGGCAAACAGAGACCCGATTATATCATTTTATATTATGGTTAACTTAAGAATTCAGCAAAATTCTATCACATTTGTTCAACTTACGTAGCTCCTATTTCAGATAGCGTACTGGGCTAGGCGGCAACTTAAAGCGCGTGGAATGGCGAGTAAAATGCACTATTAAACTTCTAGGGTAGGGCAATCAGTGACCCGATTAGATCATTTTATATTATGGTTAATTTAAGAATTCAGCGAAATTCTATCACATTTGTTCAACTGACGTCGCTCCTATTTCAGATAGCGTACTGTGCTAGGCGGCATCTTAAAGCTCGTGGAATGGCGAGTAAAATGCACTACTAAACTTCTATGATAGGGCAATCAGAGTCCCGATTAGATCATTTTATATTTTGTTTAATATAAGATTTCCGGGATATAGTATCACATTTGTTCAATTTACGTCGCTCCTATTTCAGATAGCGTATTCGGCTAAGCGGCATCTCAAAGCGCATGAAATGGCGAATAAAATGCACTACTACACTTCTAGGCTAGGGCGAACAGAGACCCGATCAGATCATTTTACATTATGGTTAATAAAAGAATTCAGCGAAATTCTATCACATTTGTTCAAATTACGTCGCTCCTATTTCAGATAGCGTATTTGGCTAAGCGGCATCTCAAAGTGCATGAAATGGCGAGTGAAATGCACTATTAAACTTCTAGGCTAGGGCGAACAGAGACCCGATTAGATCATTTTACATTATGGTTAATAAAAGAATTCAGCGAAATTCTATCACATTTGTTCAACTTACGTCGCTCCTATTTCAGATAGCGTACTGGGCTAGACGCTATCCTAAAGCGCGTGGAATGGCGAGTAAAATGCACAGCTCAACTTTTATGATAGGGCAATCAGAGACCCGATTAGCTCTTTTTATATTTTGTTTAATATAAGATTTCATGGAAATTCTATCACATTTGTTCAATTTACGTCGCTCCTATTTCAGATAGCTTATTGGGCTAAGCGACATGTCAAAGCGCATGAAATGACGAGTGAAATGCACTGTTAAACTTCTATGATATTGCAATCAGAGACCCGATTAGATCATTTTATATTTTGTTTAATATAAGATTTCAGGGAAATTCTATCACAGTTGTTCAATTTACGTCGCTCCTATTTCAGATAGCTTATTGGGCTAAGCGGCATCTGAAGGCGCATGAAATGGCGAGTATAATGCACTATTAAACTTCTAGGGTAGGGCAAACCGAGACCCGATGAGATCATTTTATATTATGGTTAATTTAAGATGTCAGCAAAATTTTCACACATTTGTTCAATTTACGTCGCTCCTATTTCAGATAGCGTACTGGGCTAGGCGGCATCTTAAAGCGCGTGGAATGGCGTGTAATATGCACTACTAAACTTCTATGATAGGGCAATCAGAGACCCGATTAGATCATTTTATATTTTGGTTAATATAAGAATTCAGCGAAATTCTATCACATTTGTTCAATTTACGTCGCTCCTATTACAGATAGCTTATTGTGCTTCGCGGCATCTCAAAGCGCATGAAGTGACGAGTGAAATGCACTATTAAACTTCTAGGGTAGGGCAAACAGAGACCCGATTATATCATTTTACATTATGGTTAATGTAAGAATTCAGCGAAATTCTATCACATTTGTTCAATTTACGTCGCTCCTATTTCAGATAGCTTATTGGGCTTAGCGGCATCTCAAAGCGCATGAAGTGACGAGTGAAATGCACTATTAAACTTCTAGGGTAGGGCAAACAGAGACCCGATTAGATCATTTTATATTATGGTTAATTTAAGAATTCTGCAAAATTCTATCACATTTGTTCAACATACGTCGCTCCTATTTCAGTTAGCGTACTGGGCTCGGCGCCATCTTAAAGCGCGTGGAATGGCGAGTAAAATGCCCTGCTCAACTTCTAGGCTAGGGCGAACAGAGACCCGATCAGATCATTTTACATTATGGTTAATAAAAGAATTCAGAGAAATTCTATCACATTTGTTCAAATTACGTCGCTCCTATTTCAGATAGCGTATTGGGCTAAGCGGCATCTCAAAGGGCATGAAATGGCGAGTGAAATGCACTATTAGACTTCTATGGTAGGGCGAACAGAGACCCGATTAGATCATTTTACATTAAGGTTAATATAAGTATTCAGCGAGATTCTATCACATCTGTTCAATTTACGTCGCTCCTATTTCAGATAGCGTACTGGGCTAGGCGCCATCTTAAAGCGCGTGGAATGGCGACTAAAATGCACAGCTCAACTTTTATGATAGGGCAATCAGAGACCCGATTAGCTCATTTTATATTATGTTTAATATAAGATTTCTGCGAAATTCTATCTCATTTGTTCAATTTACGTCGCCCCTATTTCAGACAGCTTATTGGGCTTAGCGACATCTCAAAGCGCATGAAATGGCGAACAAAATGCACTATTAAACTTCTAGGCTAGGGCGAACATAGACCAGATTAGATCATTTTATATTTTGGTTAATATAAGAATTCTACGAAATTCTATCACATTTGTTCAACTTACGTCGCTCCTATTTCAGATAGCGTACTGGGCTAGGCGGCATCTTAAAGAGCGTGGAATGGCGAGTAAAATGCACTACTAAACTTCTATGATAGGGCAATCAGAGACCCGATTAGATCATTTTATATTTTGGTTAATATAAGAATTCAGCGAAATTCTATCACATTTGTTCAATTTACGTCGCTCCTATTACAGATAGCTTATTGTGCTTAGCGGCATCTCAAAGCGCATGATATGACGAGTGATATGCACTATTAAACTTCAAGGGTAGGGCAAACAGGGACCCGATTAGATCATTTTATATTATGGTTAATTTAAGAATTCAGCGAAATTCTATCACATTTGTTCAATTTACGTCGCTCCTATTTCAGACAGCTTATTGGGCTTAGCGGCATCTCAAAGCGCATGAAATGGTGAACAAAATGCACTATTAAACTTCTAGGCTAGGGCGAACATAGACCAGATTAGATCATTTTACATTATGGTTAATAAAAGAATTCAGCGAAATTCTATCACATTTGTTCAACTTACGTCGCTCCTATTTCAGATAGCGTACTGGGCTAGGCGCCATCTTAAAGCGCGAGGAATGGCGACTAAAATGCACAGCTCAACTTTTATGATAGGGCAATCAGAGACCCGATTAGCTCATTTTATATTATGTTTAATATAAGATTTCATGGAAATTCTATCACATTTGTTCGATTTACGTCGCTCCTATTTCAGATAGCTTATTGGGCTAAGCGGCATGTCAAAGCGCATGAAATGACGAGTGAAATGCACTGTTAAACTTCTATGATATTGCAATCAGAGACCCGATTAGATCATTTTATATTTTGTTTAATATAAGATTTCAGGGAAATTCTATCACATTTGTTCAATTTACGTCGCTCCTATTACAGATAGCTTATTGTGCTTAGCGGCATCTCAAAGCGCATGAAGTGACCAGTGAAATGCACTATTAAACTTCTAGGGTAGGGCAAACAGAGACCCGATTATATCATTTTACATTATGGTTAATGTAAGAATTCAGCGAAATTCTATCACATTTGTTCAATTTACGTCGCTCCTATTTCAGATAGCTTATTGGGCTTAGCGGCATCTCAAAGCGCATGAAGTGACGAGTGAAATGCACTATTAAACTTCTAGGGTAGGGCAAACTGAGACCCGATTAGATCATTTTATATTATGGTTAATTTAAGAATTCAGCAAAATTCTATCACATTTGTTCAACTTACGTCGCTCCTATTTCAGATAGCGTACTGGGCTAGGCGGCATCTTAAAGCGCGTGGAATGACGAGTAAAATGCACTACTAAACTTCTATGATAGGGCAATCAGAGCCCCGATTAGATCATTTTATATTTTGGTTAATATAAGAATTCAGCGAAATTCTATCACATTTGTTCAATTTACGTCGCTCCTATTACAGATAGCTTATTGTGCTTAGCGGTATCTCAAAGCGCATGAAGTGACGAGTGAAATGCACTATTAAACTTCTAGGGTAGGGCAAACAGAGACACGATTATATCATTTTACATTATGGTTAATGTAAGAATTCAGCGAAATTCTATCACATTTGTTCAATTTACGTAGCTCCTATTTCAGATAGCTTATTGGGCTTAGCGGCATCTCAAAGCGCATGAAGTGTCGAGTGAAATGTCCTATTAAACTTCTAGCGTAGGGCAAACAGAGACCCGATTAGATCATTTTATATTATGGTTAATTTAAGAATTCAGCAAAATTCTATCACATTTGTTCAACTTACGTCGCTCCTATTTCAGATAGCGTACTGGGCTAGGCGGCATCTTAAAGCGCGTGGAATGGCGAGTAAAATGCACTACTAAACTTCTATGATAGGGCAATCAGAGACCCGATTAGATCATTTTATATTTTGGTTAATATAAGAATTCAGCGAAATTCTATCACATTTGTTCAATTTACGTCGCTGCTATTACAGATAGCTTATTGTGCTTAGCGGCATCTCAAAGCGCATGAAGTGGCGAGTAAAATGCACTATTAAACTTCTAGGGTAGGGCAAACAGAGACCCGATTAGATCATTTTATATTATGGTTAATTTAAGAATTCAGCAAAATTCTATCACATTTGTTCAAGTTACGTCGCTCCTATTTCAGATAGCGTCCTGGGCAAGGCGGCATCTTAAATCGCGTGGAAGGGCGAGTAAAATGCACTACTAAACTTCTATGATAGGGCAATCAGAGTCCCGATTAGATCATTTTATATTTTGTTTACTATAAGATTTCAGGGAAATTCTATCACATTTGTTCAATTTACGTCGCTCCTATTTCAGATAGCGTATTGGGCTAAGCGGCATCTCAAAGCGCATGAAATGGCGAGTAAAATGCACTATTAAACTTCTAGGGTAAGGCAAACAGAGACCCGATTAGATCATTTTATATTACGGTTAATATAAGAATTCAGCGTAATTCTATCACATTTGAACAACTTACGTCGCTCCTATTTCAGATAGCGTACTGGGCAAGGCGGCATCTTAAAGCGCGTGGAAGGGCGAGTAAAATGCACTACTAAACTTCTATGAGGGGGCAATCAGAGTCCCGTTTAGATCATTTTATATTTTGTTTAATATAAGATTTCAGGGAAATTCTATCACATTTGTTCAATTTACATCGCTCCTATTTCAGAGAGCGTATTGGGCTATGCGGCATCTTAAAGCGCTCGGAATGGCGAGTAAAATGCACTATTAAACTTCTATGCTAGGGCAATCAGAGACCCGATTAGATCATTTTATATTTTGGTTAATATAAGAATTCAGTGAAATTCTATCACATTTGTTCAATTTACGTCACTCCTATTTCAGATAGCGTATTGGGCAAAGCGGCATCTCAAAGCGTATGAAATGGCGAATAAAATGCACTATTAAAGTTCTAGGCTCGGGCGAACAGAGATCCGATTAGATCATTTTACATTATGGTTAATGAAAGAATTCAGCGAAATTCTATCACATTTGTTCCACTTATATCGCTCCAATTTCAGATAGCGTATTAGGCTAAGCGGCATCTCAAAGCGCATGAAATGACGAGTAAAATGCACTATTAAAGTTCTAGGGTAGGGCAAACAGAAACCCGATTAGATCATTTTGTACTATGGTTAATTTAAGAATTCAGCAAAATTCTATCACGTTTGTTCAATTTACGTCGCTCCTATTTCAGACAGCTTATTGGGCTTAGCGGCATCTCAAATCGCATGAAATGGCGAACAAAATGCACTATTAAACTTCTAGGCTAGGGCGAACAGAGACCAGATTAGATCATTTTATATTTTGGTTAATATAAGAATTCAGCGAAATTCTATCACATTTGTTCAATTTACGTCGCTCCTATTACAGATAGCTTATTGTGCTTAGCGGTATCTCAAAGCGCATGAAGTGACGAGTGAAATGCACTATTAAACTTCTAGGGTAGGGCAAACAGAGACACGATTATATCATTTTACATTATGGTTAATGTAAGAATTCAGCGAAATTCTATCACATTTGTTCAATTTACGTAGCTCCTATTTCAGATAGCTTATTGGGCTTAGCGGCATCTCAAAGCGCATGAAGTGTCGAGTGAAATGTCCTATTAAACTTCTAGGGTAGGGCAAACAGAGACCCGATTAGATCATTTTATATTATGGTTAATTTAAGAATTCAGCGAAATTCTATCACATTTGTTGAATTTACGTCGCTCATATTTCCGATAGCGTATTGGGCTAAGCGGCATCTCAAAGCGCATGAAATGGCGAGTAAAATGCACTATTAAACTTCTAGGGTAGGGCAAACGGAGACCCGATTAGATCATTTTATATTTTTGTTAATATAAGAATTCAGCGAAATTCTATCACATTTGTTCAATTTACGTCGCTCATATTTCCGATAGCGTATTGGGCTAAGCGGCATCTCAAAGCGCATGAAATGGCGAGCAAAATGCACTATTAAACTTCTAGGGTAGGGCAAACAGAGACCCGATTAGATCATTTTGTACTATGGTTAATTTAAGAATTCAGCAAAATTCTATCACGTTTGTTCAATTTACGTCGCTCCTATTGCAGATAGCGTGTTGGGTTAAGCGGTATCTCGAAGCGCATGAAATGGCGAGTATAATGCACTATTAAACTTCTAGGATAAGGCAAACAGATACCCGATTAGATAATTTTATATTATGGTTAATATAAGAATTCAGCGAAATTCTATCACATTTGTTCAATTTACGTCGCTCATATTTCAGATAGCGTATTGGGCTAAGCGGCATCTCAAAACGCATGAAGTGGCGAGTAAAATGCACTATTAAACTTCTAGGGTAGGGCAAACGGAGACCCGATTAGATCATTTTATATTTTTGTTAATATAAGAATTCAGCGAAATTCTATCACATTTGTTCAATTTACGTCGCTCATATTTCCGATAGCGTATTGGGCTAAGCGGCATCTCAAAGCGCATGAAATGGCGAGTAAAATGCACTATTAAACTTCTAGGGTAGGGCAATCAGTGACCCGATTAGATCATATTATATTATAGTTAATTTAAGAATTCATCGATATTCTATCACATTTGTTCAATTTACGTCGCTCCTATTTCAGATAGCGTATTGGGCTAAGCGGCATCTCAAAGCGCATGAAATGGCGAGCAAAATGCACTATTAAACTTCTCGGGTAGGGCAAACAGAGACCCGATTAGATCATTTTGTACTATGGTTAATTTAAGAATTCAGCAAAATTCTATCACGTTTGCTCAATTTACGTCGCTCCTATTTCAGATAGCGTCCTGGGCAAGGCGGCATCTTAAATCGCGTGGAAGGGCGAGTAAAATGCACTACTAAACTTCTATGATAGGGCAATCAGAGTCCCGATTAGATCATTTTATATTTTGGTTAATATAAGAATTCAGTGAAATTCTATCACATTTGTTCAATTTACGTCGCTCCTATTTCAGATAGCGTATTGGGCAAAGCGGCATCTCAAAGCGTATGAAATGGCGAATAAAATGCACTATTAAAGTTCTAGGCTCGGGCGAACAGAGATCCGATTAGATCATTTTACATTATGGTTAATGGAAGAATTCAGCGAAATTCTATCACATTTGTTCCACTTATATCGCTCCAATTTCAGATAGCGTATTAGGCTAAGCGGCATCTCAAAGCGCATGAAATGACGAGTAAAATGCACTATTAAAGTTCTAGGGTAGGGCAAACAGAGACCCGATTAGATCATTTTGTACTATGGTTAATTTAAGAATTCAGCAAAATTCTATCACGTTTGTTCAATTTACGTCGCTCCTATTTCAGACAGCTTATTGGGCTTAGCGGCATCTCAAATCGCATGAAATGGCGAACAAAATGCACTATTAAACTTCTAGGCTAGGGCGAACAGAGACCAGATTAGATCATTTTATATTTTGGTTAATATAAGAATTCTGCGAAATTCTATCACATTTGTTCAAGTTACGTCGATCCTATTTCAGATAGCGTACTGGGCTAGGCGGCATCTTAAAGCGCGTGGAATGGCGAGTAAAATGCACTATTAAACTTCTATGATAGGGCAATCAGAGACCCGATTAGATCATTTTATATTTTGGTTAATATAAGAATTCAACGAAATTCTATCACATTTGTAAAATTTACGTCGCTCCTATTACAGATAGCTTATTGGGCTTAGCGGCATCTCAAAGCGCATGAAATGACGAGTGAAATGCACTATTAAACTTCTAGGGTAGGGCAAACAGACACCCGATTAGATCATTTTATATTATGGTTAATGTAAGAATTCAGCAAAATTCTATCACATTTGTTCAATTTACGTCGCTCCTATTTCAGATAGCGTACTGGGCTAGGCGGCATCTTAAAGCGGGTGGAATGGCGAGTAGAATGCACTATTAAAATTCTATGGTAGGGCAAACAGAGACTCGATTAGATCATTTTACATTAATGTTAATGAAAGAATTCAGCGAAATTCTATCACATTTGTTCAACTTACGTCGCTCCTATTTCAGATAGCGTATTGGGCTAAGCGGCACCTCAAAGCGCATGAAATGGCGAGTGAAATGCACTATTAAACTTCTAGGGTAGGGCGAACAGAGACCCGATTGGATCATTTTACATTAAGGTTTATATAAGAATTCAGCGTAATTCTATCACATTTCTTCAAATTACGTCGCTCCTATTTCAGATAGCGTACTGGGCTGGCCGGCATCTTAAAGCGCGTGGAATGGCGAGTAAAATGCACTATTAAACTTCTATGATAGGGCAATCAGTGACCTGATTAGATCATTTTATATTATAGTTAATTTAATAATTCAGCGAAATTCTATCACATTTGTTCAATTTACGTCGCTCCTATTTCAGATAGCGTATTTGGCTAAGCGGCATCTCAAAGCGCATGAAATGGCGAGTAAGATGCAATACTAAACTTCTAGGATAATGCAAACAGAGACCCGATTAGATCATTTTATATTTTTGTTAATATAAGAATTCAGCGAAATTCTATCACATTTGTTCAATTTACGTCGCTCATATTTCCGATAGCGTATTGGGCTAAGCGGCATCTCAAAGCGCATGAAATGGCGAGTAAAATGCACTACTAGACTTCTAGGGTAGGGCAATCAGTGACCCGATTAGATCATTTTATATTATAGTTAATTTAAGAATTCAGCGATATTCTATCACATTTGTTTAATTTACGTCGCTCCTATTTCAGATAGCGTATTGGGCTAAGCGGCATCTCAAAGCGCATGAAATGGCGAGCAAAATGCACTATTAAACTTCTAGGGTAGGGCAAACAGAGACCCGATTAGATCATTTTGTACTATGTTTAATTTAAGAATTCAGCAAAATTCTATCACGTTTGTTCAATTTACGTCGCTCCTATTGCAGATAGCGTGTTGGGTTAAGCGGCATCTCGAAGCGCATGAAATGGCGAGAATAATGCACTATTAAACTTCTAGGATAAGTCAAACAGATACCCGATTAGATCATTTTATATTATGGTTAATATAAGGATCCAGCGCAATTCTATCACATTTGTTCAATTTACGCCGCTCATATTTCAGATAGCGTATTGGGATAAGCGGCATCTCAAAGCGCATGAAATGGCAAGTAAAATGCACTATTAAACTTCTAGGGTAGGGCAATCAGTGACCCGATGAGATCATTTTATATTATTGTTAATTTAAGAATTCAGCGAAATTCTATCACATTTGTTCAATTTACGTCGCTCCTATTTCAGATGGCGTATTGGGCTATGCGGCATCTTAAAGCGCTCGGAATGGCGAGTAAAATGCACTATTAAACTTCTATGCTAGGGCAATCAGAGACCCGATTAGATCATTTTATATTTTGGTTAATATAAGAATTCAGTGAAATTCTATCACATTTGTTCAATTTGCGTCGGTCCTATTTCAGATAGCGTATTGGGCTAAGCGGCATCTCAAAGCGCATGAAATGACAAATAAAATGCACTATTAAGCTTGTTCGCTAGGGCAATCAGAGACCCGATTAGATCATTTTATATTATGGTTAATTTAAGAATTCAGCAAAATTCTATCACATTTGTTCAATTTACGTCGTTCCTATTTCAGATAGCATACTGGGCTAAGCGGCATCTCAAAGCGCACGAAAGGGCGAGTAAAATGCACTATTAAACTTCTAGGGTGGGGCAATCAGAGACCCGATAAGATCAATTTATATTACGGTTAATATAAGAATTCAGCGAAGTTCTATCACATTTGTTCAATTTACGTCGCTCCTATTTCAGATAGCTTATTGGGCTAAGCGGCAACTCAAAGCGCATGAAATGACGAGTGAAATGCACTATTAAACTTCTAGGGTAGGGCGAACAAAGACCCGATTAGATCATTTTACATTAAGGTTAAAATAAGAATTCAGCGAAATTCTATCACATTTGTTCAATTTACGTCGCTCCTATTTCAGATAGCGTATTGGGCTAAGCTGCATCTCAAAGCGCAAGAAATGGCTCGTACAATGCACTATTCAACTTCTAGGGTAGGGCAAACAGAGACCGGATTAGATCATTTTATATTTTGCTTAATATATGATTTCAGGGAAATAGTATCACATTTGTTCAATTTACGTCGCTCGTATTTCAGATAGCTTATTGGGCTAAGCGGCAACTCAAAGTGCATGAAATGACGAGTGCAATGCACTATTAAACTTCTAGGGTAGGGCGAACAAAGACCCGATTAGATCATTTTACATTAAGGTTAAAATAAGAATTCAGCGAAATTCTATCACATTTGTTCAACTTACGTCGCTCCTATTTCAGATAGCGTATTGGGCTAAGCTGCATCTCAAAGCGCAAGAAATGGCTCGTACAATGCACTATTCAACTTCTAGGGTAGGGCAAACAGAGACCGGATTAGATCATTTTATATTTTGGTTAATATAAGAATTCAGCGAAATTCTATCACATTTGATCAATTTACGTCGCTCCTATTTCGGATAGCGTATTGGGCTAAGCGGCATCTCAAAGCGCATGAAATGGCGAGTAAAATGCACTATTAAACTTCTAGGGTAGGGCAGTCAGAGACCCGATTAGATCATTTTATATTTTGGTTAATAAATGAAATCATCGAAATTCTATCACATTTGTTCAATTTACATCGCTCCTATTTCAGATAGCGTACTGGGCTAAGCGGCATCACAAAGCGCATGAAATGGCGAGTAAAATGCACTATTAAACTTCTAGGATAAGGCAAACAGAGACCCGATTAGATCATTTTATATTACGGTTAATATAAGAATTCAGCGAAATTCTGTGACATTTGTTCAACTTACGTAGCTCCTATTTCAGATAGCGTGCTGGGCTAGGCGACAACTTAAAGCGCGTGGAATGGCGAGTAAAATGCACTGTTAAACTTCTATGATAGGGCAATCAGAGACCCGATTAGATCATTTTATATTATGGTTAATTTAAGAATTCAGCAAAATTCTATCACATTTGTTCAATTTACGTCGTTCCTATTTCAGATAGCATACTGGGCTGGGCGGCATCTTAAAGCGCGTGGAATGGCGAGTAAAATGCACTATTAATCTTCTATGATAGGGCAATCAGAGACCCGATTAGATCATTTTATATTTTGGTTAATATAAGAATTCAGCGTAATTCTATCACATTTGTTCAATTTACGTCGCTCCTATATCAGATAGCATATTGGGCTAAGCGGCATCTCAAAGCGCATGAAATGGCGAGTATAATGCACTATTAAACTTCTAGGGTGAGGCAAACAGAGACCCGATTAGATCATTTTATATTACGGTTAATATAAGAAATCAGCGTAATTCTGTCACATTCGTTCAACTTACGTAGCTCCTATTTCAGATAGCGTACTGGGCTAGGCGGCATCTTAAAGCGTGTGTAATGGCGAGTAAAATGCACTATTAAACTTCTATGATAGGGCAATCAGAGACCCGATTAGATCATTTTATATTTTGGTTAATATAAGAATTCAGCGAAATTCTATCACATTTGTTCAATTTACGTCGCTCCAATTTCAGATAGCTTATTGGGCTAAGCGGCATCGCAAAGCGCATGAATTGACGAGTGAAATGCAATATTAAACTTCTTGGGTAGGGCGAACAAAGACCCGATTAGATCATTTTACATTAAGGTTAATATAAGAATTTAGGGAAATTCTATCACATTTGTTCAACTTACGTCGCTCCTATTTCAGATAGCGTATCGGGCTAAGCGGCATCTCAAAGCGCATGAAATGGCGAGTGAAATGCACTATTAATCTTCTAGGGTAGGGCAATCAGAGACCCCATTAGATCATTTTATATTATGGTTAATTTAAGAATTCAGCGTAATTCTGTCACATTTGTTCAACTTACGTAGCTCCTATTTCAGATAGCGTACTGGGCTAGGCGGCAACTTAAAGCGCGTGGAATGGCGAGTAAAATGCACTATTAAACTTCTATGATAGGGCTATCAGAGACCCGATTAGATCATTTTATATTTTGGTTAATATAAGAATTCAGCGAAATTCTATCTCATTCGTTCAATTTACGTCGCTCCTATTTCAGATAGCTTATTGGGCTGAGCGGCATCGCAAAGCGCATGAAATGACGAGTGAAATGCACTATTAATCTTCTAGGGTAGGGCAATCAGAGACCCCATTAGATCATTTTATATTATGGTTAATTTAAGAATTCAGCGAAATTCTATCACATTTGGTCAATTTACGTCGCTCCTATTTCAGATAGCTTATTGGGCTAAGCGGCATCTCAAAGCGCATGAAATGACGAGTTAAATGCACTATTAAACTTCTAGGGTAGGGCGTACAAAGACCCGATTAGATCATTTTACATTGAGGTTAATATAAGAATTCAGCGATATTCTATCACATTTGTTCAATTTACGTCGCTCGTATTTCAGATAGCGTATTGGGCTATGCGGCATCTCAAAGCGCATGGAATGACGAGTAAAATGCACTGTTAAACTTCTAGGGTAGGGCAAACAGAGACCCGATTAGATCATTTTATATTACGGTTAATATAAGAATTCAGCGTAATTCTATCACATTTGTTCAACTTACGTCGCTCCTATTTCAGATAGCGTATTGGGCTAAGCGGCAACTCAAAGCGCGAGAAATGCCGAGTAAAATGCACTATTAAACTTCTAGGGTAGGGCAAACAGAGACCCGAATAGATCATTTTATATTTTGGTTAATATAAGAATTCAGCAAAATTCTATCACATTTGTTCAATTTACGTCGCTCCTATTTCAGATAGCGTATTGGGCTAAGCGGCATCACAAAGCGCATGAAATGACGAATATAGTGCACAATTAAGCTTCTACGCTAGGGCGAACAGAGACCCGATTAGATCATTTTACGTTATGGTTAATAAAAGAATTCAGCGAAATTCTATCACATTTGATCAATTTACGTCGCTCCTATTTCAGATAGCGTACTGGGCTAAGCGGCATCTCAAAGCGCAAGAAATGGCGAGTAAAATGCACTATTAAACTTCTAGGGTAGGGCAAACAGTGACCCGATTAGATCATTTTATATTACGGTTAATATAAGAATTCAGCGTAATTCTATCACATTTGTTCAACTTACGTCGCTCCTATTTCAGATAGCGTACTGGGCAAGGCGGTATCTCAAAGCGCGTGGAAGGGCGAGTAAAATGCACTACTAAACTTCTATGATAGGGCAATCAGAGACCCCATTAGATCATTTTATATTGTGGTTAATTTAAGAATTCAGCGAAATTCTCTCACATTTGTTCAATTTACGTCGCTGACATTTCAGATAGCGTATTGGGCTAAGCGGCATCACAAAGCGCAAGAAATGGCGAGTAAAATGTACTAATAAACTTCTAGGGTAGGGCAAACAGAGACCCGATTAGATCATTTTATATTATGGTTAATTTAAGAATTCAGCGAAATTCTATCACATTTGTTCAATTTACGTCGCTCATGTTGCAGATAACGTATTGGGCAAAGCGGCATCTCAAAGCGCATGAAATGGCGAGTAAAATGCACTATTAAACTTCTAGGGTAAGGCAAACAGAGACCCGATTAGATCATTTAATATTACGGTTAATATAAGAATTCAGCGTAATTATATCACATTTGTTCAACATACGTCGCTCCTATTTCAGATAGTGTACTGGGCTAGGCGGCATCTTAAAGCGCGTGGAAGGGCGAGTAAAATGCACTACTAAACTTCTATGATAGGGCAATCAGAGTCCCGTTTAGATCATTTTATATTTTGTTTAATATAAGATTTCATGGAAATTCTATCACATTTGTTCAATTTACGTCGCTGCTATTTCAGATAGCGTATTGGGCTAAGCGGCATCTCAAAGCGCGTGGAATGGCGAGTAAAATGCACTACTAAACTTCTATGATACGGCAATCAGAGTCCCGATTAGATAATTTTATATTTCGGTTAATATAAGAATTCAGCGAAATTCTATTACATTTGTTCAATTTACGTCGCTTCTATTAAAGATAGCGTATTGGGCTAAGCGGCATCTCAAAGCCCATGAAATGGCGATTAAAATGCACTATTAAACTTCTAGGGTAAGGCAAACAGATACCCGATTAGATCATTTTATATTACGGTTAATATAAGAATGCGGCGAAATTCTATCACATTTGTTCAACTTACGTCGCTCCTATTTCAGATAGCGTACTGGGCTGGCCGGCATCTTAAAGCGCGTGGAATGGCGAGTAAAATGCACTATTAAACTTCTATGATAGGGCAATCAGTGACCCGATTAGATAATGTTATATTATAGTTAATGTAAGAATTCAGCGAAATTCTATCACATTTGTTCAATTTACGTCGCTCCTATTTCAGATAGCGTATTGGGCTAAGCGGCATCTCAAAGCGCATGAAATGGCGAGCAAAATGCACTATTAAACTTCTAGGGTAAGGCAAACAGAGACCCGATTAGATCATGTTATATTTTTGTATAATATAAGAATTCAGCGTAATTCTATCACATTTGTTCAATTTACGTCGCTCATATTTCCGATAGCGCATTGGGCTAAGCGGCATCTCAAAGCGCATGAAATGGCGAGTAAAATGCACTATTAAACTTCTAGGGTAGGGCAATCAGTGACCCGATTAGATCATTTTATATTATAGTTAATTTAAGAATTCAGCGATATTCTATCACATTTGTTCAATTTACTTCGCTCCTATTTCAGATAGCGTATTGGGCTAAGCGGCATCTCAAAGCGCATGAAATGGCGAGTAAAATGCACTATTAAACTTCTATCATAGGGCAATCAGTGACCCGATTAGATCATTTTATATTATAGTTAATTTAAGAATTCAGCGAAATTCTATCACATTTGTTCAATTTACGTCGCACCTGTTTCAGATAGCGTATTGGGTTAAGCGGCATCTCAAAGCGCATGAAATGGCGAGCAAAATGCACTATTAAACTTCTAGGGTAAGGCAAACAGAGACCCGATTAGATCATTTTATATTTTTGTTAATATAAGAATTCAGCGAAATTCTATCACATTTGTTCAATTTACGTCGCTCATATTTCCGATAGCGTATTGGGCTAAGCGGCATCTCAAAGCGCATGAAATGGCGAGTAAAATGCACTATTAAACTTCTAGGGTAGGGCAATCAGTGACCCGATTAGATCATTTTATATTATAGTTAATTTAAGAATTCAGCGATATTCTATCACATTCGTTCAATTTACGTCGCTCCTATTTCAGATAGCGTATTGGGCTAAGCGGCATCTCAAAGCGCACGAAATGGCGTGCAAAATGCACTATTAAACTTCTAGGGTAGGGCAAACAGAGACCCGATTAGATCATTTTGTACTATGGTTAATTTAAGAATTCAGCAAAATTCTATCACGTTTGTTCAATTTACGTCGCTCCTATTGCAGATAGCGTGTTGGGTGAAGCGGCATCTCGAAGCGCATGAAATGGCGGGTATAAGGCACTATTAAACTTCTAGGATAAGGCAAACAGATACCCGATTAGATCATTTTATATTATGGTTAATATAAGAATTCAGCGAAATTCTATCACATTTGTTCAATTTACGTCGCTCCTATTTCAGATAGCGTACTGGGCTAGGCGGCATCTTAAAGCGCGTGGAATCGCGAGTAAAATGCACTGTGAAACTTCAATGATAGGGCAGTCAGAGACCCGATTAGACCATTTTATATTCTGTTTAATATAAGATTTCAGGGCAATCCTATCACATTTGTTCTATTTACGTCGCTCCTATTTCAGTTAGCGTATTGGGCTAACCGGCATCTCAAAGCGCATGGAATGGCGAATAAAATGGACTATTAAACTTCTCGGGTAGGGCAAACAGAGACCCGATTAGATCATTTTATATTACGGTTAATATAAGAATTCAGCGAAATTCTATCACATTTCTTCAAATTACGTCGCTCCTATTTCAGATAGTGTACTGGGCTGCCCGGCATCTGAAAGCGCGTGGAATGGCGAGTAAAATGCACTATTAAACTTCTATGATAGGGCAATCAGTGACCCGATTAGATCATTTTATATTATAGTTAATTTAAGAATTCAGCGAAATTCTATCACATTTGTTCAATTTACGTCGCACCTGTTTCAGATAGCGTATTGGGCTAAGCGGCATCTCAAAGCGCATGAAATGGCGAGTAAAATGCAATACTAAACTTCTAGGATAAGGCAAACAGATACCCGATTAGATCATTTTATATTTTTGTTAGTATAAGAATTCAGCGAAATTCTATCACATTTGTTCAATTTACGTCGCTCATATTTCCGATAGCGTATTGGGCTAAGCGGCATCTCAAAGCGCATGAAATGGCGAGTAAAATGCACTATTAAACTTCTAGGGTAGGGCAATCAGTGACCCGATTAGATCATTTTATATTATAGTTAATTTAAGAATTCAGCGATATTCTATCACATTTGTTCAATTTACGTCGCTCATATTTCAGATAGCGTATTGGGCTATGCGGCATCTCAAAGCGCATGAAATGGCGAGTAAAATGCTCTGTGAAACTTCTAGGGTAGTGCAAACAGAGACCCGATTAGATCATTTTATATTACGGTTAATATAAGAATTCAGCGTAATTCTATCACATTTCTTCAAATTACGTCGCTCCTATTTCAGATAGCGTACTGGGCTGGCCGGCATCTTAAACCGCGTGGAATGGCGAGTAAAATGCACTATTAAGCTTCTATGATAGGCCATTCACAGACCCGATTAGATCATTTTATATTTTGTTTAATATAAGATTTCAGGGAACTTCTATCACATTTGTTCAATTTACGTCGCTCCTATTTCAGATAGCTTATTGGGCTAAGCGGCATCTCAAAGCGCATGAAATGTCGAGTGAAATGCACTATTAAACTTCTATGATAGGGCAATCAGAGACCCGACTAGATCATTTTATATTTTGGTTAATATAAGAATTCAGCGAAATTCTATCACAATTGTTCAATTTACGTCGCTCCTATTGCAGATAGCGTATTGGGCTAAGCCGGATCTCAAAGCGCATGAAATGGCGACTAAAATGCACTATTAAACTTCTAGGGTACGGCAAACAGAGACCCGAGCAGATCATTTTACATTATGGTTAATAAAAGAATTCAGCGTAATTCTATCACATTTGTTCAACTTACGTCGCTCCTATTTCAGATAGCGTATTGGGCTAAGCGGCATCTCAAAGCGCGTGAAATGGCGAGTAAAATGCGCTATTAAACTCCTAGGATAAGGCAAACAGAGACCCGATTAGATCATTTTATATTACGGTTAATATAAGAATTCAGCGTAATTCTATCACATTTGTTCAAGTTACGTCGCTCCTATTCCAGATAGCGTACTGGGCTAGGCGGCATCTTAAAGCGCGTGGAATGGCGAGTAAAATGCACTACTAATCTTCTATGATAGGGCAATCAGAGACCCGATTAGATCATTTTGTATTTTGATTAATATAAGATTTCAGGGAAATTCTATCACATTTGTTCAATTTACGTCGCTCCTATTTCAGATAGCGTATTGGGCTAAGCGGCAACTGAAAGTGCATGAAATGACGAGTGAAATGCACTATTAAACTTCTAGGGTAGGGCGAACAGAGACCCGATTAGATCATTTTACATTAAGGTTAATATAAGAATTCAGGGAAATTCTATCACATTTGTTCAATTTACGTCGCTCCTATTTCAGATAGCGTATTGGGCTATGCGGCATCTCAAAGCGCATGAAATGGCGAGTAAAATGCACTATTAAACTTCTAGGGTAGGGCAAACAGAGACCCGATTAGATCATCTTATATTATGGTTAATTTAAGAATTCAGCCAAATTCTATCACATTTGTTCAATTTACGTCGCTCCTATTTCAGATAGCGTATTGGGCTAAGCGGAAACTGAAAGCGCATGAAATGACGAGTGAAATGCACTATTAAACTTCTAGGGTAAGGCGAACAGAGACCCGATTAGATCATTTTACATTAAGGTTAATATAAGAATTCAGGGAAACTCTATCACATTTGTTCAATTTACGTCGCTCCTATTTCAGATAGCGTATTGGGCTACGCGGCACCACAAAGTGCATGAAATGGCGAATAAAATGCACTATTAAACTTCTAGGCTAGGGCGAACAGAGACCCGATTAGATCATTTTACATTCTGGTTAATAAAATAATTCAGCGAAATTCTATCGCATTTGTTCAACTTTCTTTGCTCCTATTTCAGATAGCGTATTGGGTTAAGCGGCATCTCAAAGCGCATGAAATGATGAGTAAAATGCACTATTAAACTTCTAGGGTAGGGCAAACAGAGACCCGATTAGATCATTTTATATTATGGTTAATTTAAGAATTCAGCAAAATTCTATCACATTTGTTCCATTTACGTCGCTCCTATTTCGGATAGCGTACTGGGCTAGGCGGCATCCTAAAGCGCGTGGAGTGGCGAGTAAAATGCACTATTAAACTTGTATGATAGGGCAATCAGAGACGCGATTAGATCATTTTATATTTTGTTTAATACAAGATTTCAGGGAAATTCTATCACATTTGTTCAATTCGTGTCGCTCATATTTCAGATAGCGTATTGGGCTAAGCGGCATCTCAAAGCGCATGAAATGGCGAGTAAAATGCACTGTTAAACTTCAGTGATAGGGCAGTCAGAGACCCGATTAGATCATTTTATATTTTGTTTAATTTAAGAATTCAGCAAGATTCTATCACATTTGTTGAATGTACGTCGCTCCTATTTCAGATAGCGTACTGGGCTAGGCGGCATCTTAGAGCGCCTGGAATGGCGAGTAAAATGCACGATTAAACTTCTAGGGTAGGGCAAACAGAGACCCGATTAGATCATCTTATATTATGGTTAATTTAAGAATTCAGCCAAATTCTATCACATTTGTTCAATTTACGTCGCTCCTATTCCAGATAGCGTATTGGGCTAAGCGGCATCTCAAAGCGCATGAAATGATGAGTAAAATGCACTATTAAACTTCTAGGGTAGGGCAAACAGAGACCCGATTAGATCATTTTATATTATGGTTAATTTAAGAATTCAGCAAAATTCTATCACATTTGTTCCATTTACGTCGCTCCTATTTCGGATAGCGTACTGGGCTAGGCGGCATCCTAAAGCGCGTGGAGTGGCGAGTAAAATGCACTATTAAACTTCAATGATAGGGCAGTCAGAGACCCGATTAGATCATTTTATATTTTGTTTAATATAAGATTTCAGGGAAATCCTATCACATTTGTTCTATTTACGTCGCTCCTATTTCAGTTAGCGTATTGGGCTAACCGGCATCTCAAAGCGCATGAAATGGCGAATAAAATGGACTATTAAACTTCTAGGGTACGGCAAACAGAGACCCGATTAGATCATTTTATATTACGGTTAATATAAGAATTCAGCGTAATTCTATCACATTTGTTCAAGTTACGTCGCTCCTATTCCAGATAGCGTACTGGGCTGGCCGGCATCTTAAACCGCGTGGAATGGTGAGTAAAATGCACTATTAAGCTTCTATGATAGGGCATTCACAGACCCGATTAGATCATTTTATATTTTGTTTAATATAAGATTTCAGGGAAATTCTATCACATTTGTTCAATTTACGTCGCTCCTATTTCAGATAGCGTACTGGGCTAGGCGGCATCTTAAAGCGGGTGGAATGGCGAGTAGAATGCACTATTAAAATTCTATGGTAGGGCAAACAGAGACTCGATTAGATCATTTTACATTAATGTTAATGAAAGAATTCAGCGAAATTCTATCACATTTGTTCAACTTACGTCGCTCCTATTGCAGATAGCGTATTGGGCTTAGCGGCATCTCAAAGCGCATGAAATGACGAGTGAAATGCACTATTAGACTTCTATGGTAGGGCGAACAGAGACCCGATTGGATCATTTTACATTAAGGTTAATATAAGAATTCACGGAAATTCTATCACATTTGTTCAATTTACGTCGCTCCTATTCCAGATAGCGTATTGGGCTAAGCGGCATCTCAAAGCGCATGAAATGGCGAGTAAAATGCGCTATTAAACTTCTAGGATAAGGCAAACAAACACCCGATTAGATCATTTTATATTACGGTTAATATAAGAATTCAGCGTAATTCTATCACATTTGTTCAAGTTACGTCGCTCCTATTTCAGATAGCGTACTGGGCTAGGCGGCATCTTAAAGCGCGTGGAATGGCGAGTAAAATGCACTACTAATCTTCTATGATAGGGCAATCAGAGACCCGATTAGATCATTTTGTATTTTGATTAATATAAGATTTCAGGGAAATTCTATCACATTTGTTCAATTTACGTCGCTCCTATTTCAAATAGCGTATTGGGCTAAGCGGCAACTGAAAGTGCATGAAATGACGAGTGAAATGCACTATTAAACTTCTAGGGTAGGGCGAACAGAGACCCGATTAGATCATTTTACATTAAGGTTAATATAAGAATTCAGGGAAATTCTATCACATTTGTTCAATTTACGTCGCTCCTATTTCAGATAGCGTATTGGGCTATGCGGCATCTCAAAGCGCATGAAATGGCGAGTAAAATGCACTATTAAACTTCTAGGGTAGGGCAAACAGAGACCCGATTAGATCATCTTATATTATGGTTAATTTAAGAATTCAGCCAAATTCTATCACATTTGTTCAATTTACGTCGCTCCTATTTCAGATAGCGTATTGGGCTAAGCGGAAACTGAAAGCGCATGAAATGACGAGTGAAATGCACTATTAAACTTCTAGGGTAAGGCGAACAGAGACCCGATTAGATCATTTTACATTAAGGTTAATATAAGAATTCAGGGAAACTCTATCACATTTGTTCAATTTACGTCGCTCCTATTTCAGATAGCGTATTGGGCTACGCGGCACCACAAAGTGCATGAAATGGCGAATAAAATGCACTATTAAACTTCTAGGCTAGGGCGAACAGAGACCCGATTAGATCATTTTACATTCTGGTTAATAAAATAATTCAGCGAAATTCTATCGCATTTGTTCAACTTTCTTTGCTCCTATTTCAGATAGCGTATTGGGTTAAGCGGCATCTCAAAGCGCATGAAATGATGAGTAAAATGCACTATTAAACTTCTAGGGTAGGGCAAACAGAGACCCGATTAGATCATTTTATATTATGGTTAATTTAAGAATTCAGCAAAATTCTATCACATTTGTTCCATTTACGTCGCTCCTATTTCGGATAGCGTACTGGGCTAGGCGGCATCCTAAAGCGCGTGGAGTGGCGAGTAAAATGCACTATTAAACTTGTATGATAGGGCAATCAGAGACGCGATTAGATCATTTTATATTTTGTTTAATACAAGATTTCAGGGAAATTCTATCACATTTGTTCAATTCGTGTCGCTCATATTTCAGATAGCGTATTGGGCTAAGCGGCATCTCAAAGCGCATGAAATGGCGAGTAAAATGCACTGTTAAACTTCAGTGATAGGGCAGTCAGAGACCCGATTAGATCATTTTATATTTTGTTTAATTTAAGAATTCAGCAAGATTCTATCACATTTGTTGAATGTACGTCGCTCCTATTTCAGATAGCGTACTGGGCTAGGCGGCATCTTAGAGCGCCTGGAATGGCGAGTAAAATGCACGATTAAACTTCTAGGGTAGGGCAAACAGAGACCCGATTAGATCATCTTATATTATGGTTAATTTAAGAATTCAGCCAAATTCTATCACATTTGTTCAATTTACGTCGCTCCTATTCCAGATAGCGTATTGGGCTAAGCGGCATCTCAAAGCGCATGAAATGATGAGTAAAATGCACTATTAAACTTCTAGGGTAGGGCAAACAGAGACCCGATTAGATCATTTTATATTATGGTTAATTTAAGAATTCAGCAAAATTCTATCACATTTGTTCCATTTACGTCGCTCCTATTTCGGATAGCGTACTGGGCTAGGCGGCATCCTAAAGCGCGTGGAGTGGCGAGTAAAATGCACTATTAAACTTCAATGATAGGGCAGTCAGAGACCCGATTAGATCATTTTATATTTTGTTTAATATAAGATTTCAGGGAAATCCTATCACATTTGTTCTATTTACGTCGCTCCTATTTCAGTTAGCGTATTGGGCTAACCGGCATCTCAAAGCGCATGAAATGGCGAATAAAATGGACTATTAAACTTCTAGGGTACGGCAAACAGAGACCCGATTAGATCATTTTATATTACGGTTAATATAAGAATTCAGCGTAATTCTATCACATTTCTTCAAATTACGTCGCTCCTATTTCAGATAGCGTACTGGGCTGGCCGGCATCTTAAAGCGCGTGGAATGGCGAGTAAAATGCACTATTAAACTTCTATGATAGGGCAATCAGTGACCCGATTAGGTCATTTTATATTATAGTTAATTTAAGAATTCGGCGAAATTCTATCACATTTGTTCAATTTACGTCGCTCCTATTTCAGATAGCGTATTGGGCTAAGCGGCATCTCAAAGCGCATGAAATGGCGTGTAAAATGCACGATTAAACTTCTAGGGTAGGGCAAACAGAGACCCGATTAGATCATTTTATATTTTGGTTAATATAAGAATTCAGCGAAATTCTATCACATTTGTTCAATTTACGTCGCTCCTATTTCAGATAGCGTATTGGGCTAAGCGGCATCTCAAAGCGCATGAAATGGCGTGTAAAATGCACGATTAAACTTCTATTATAGGGCAATCAGAGACCCGATTAGATCATTTTATGTTATGGTTAATTTAAGAATTCAGCCAAATTCTATCACATTTGTTCAATTTGCGTCGCTCCTATTTCAGATAGCGTACTGGGCTAGGCGGAATCTTAAAGCGCGTGGATTGGCGAGTAAAATGCACTATTAAACTTCTATGATAGGGCAATCAGAGACCCGATTAGATCATTTTATATTTTGGTTAATATAAGAATTCAGCGAAATTCTATCACAGTTGTTCTATTTACGTCGCTCCTATTTGAGATAACGTATTGGGCTAAGCGGCATCTCAAAGCGCATGAAATGGCGAGTGAAATGCACTATTAATCTTCTAGGGTAAGGCAAACAGAGACCCGATTAGATCATTTTATAATACGGTTAATATAAGAATTCAGCGTAAGTCTATCACATTTGTTCAATTTACGTCGCTCCTATTTCAGATAGCTTATTGGGCTAAGCGGCATCTCAAAGCGCATGAAATGACGAGTGAAATGCACTATTTAACTTCTAGGGTAGGGCGAACAAAGACCCGATTAGATCATTTTACATTAAGGTTAATATAAGAATTCAGGGAAATTCTATCACATTTGTTCAATTTACGTCGCTCCTATTTCAGATAGCGTATTGGGCTAACGGCCA
Source organism: Macropis europaea (assembly GCA_916610135.2). Classification (NCBI taxonomy): domain Eukaryota; kingdom Metazoa; phylum Arthropoda; class Insecta; order Hymenoptera; family Melittidae; genus Macropis; species Macropis europaea. Next base: position 50,987 of record CAKAJE020001300.1, on the reverse strand, counting down.
TCTCAAAGCGCATGAAGTGGCGAGCAAACTGCACCATTAAACTTCTAGGGTAGGGCAAACAGAGACCCGATTAGATAATTTCATATTACGGTTAATATAATAATTCAGCGTAATTCTATCACATTTATTCAACTTACGTCGCTCCTATTTCAGATAGTGTACTGGGCTCGGCGGCATCTCAAAGCGCATGAAATGGCGAGTAAAATGCACTATTAAACTTCTAGGGTAGGGCAAACAGAGACCCGATAAGACCATTTTATATTATGATTAATTTAAGAATTCAGCGAAACTCTATCACATTTGTTCAACTTACGTCGCTCCTATTTCAGATAGCGTACTGGGCTAGGCGGCATCTTAAAGCGCGTGGAATGGCGAGTAAAATGCACTATTAAACTTCTATGATAGGGCTATCAGAGACCCGATTAGATCATTTTATATTTTGGTTAATATAAGAAGCCAGCGAAATTCTATCACATTCGTTCAATTTCCGTCGCTCCTATTTCAGATAGCGTATTGGGCTAAGCGCCATCTCAAAGCGCATGAAATGGCGAGTAAAATACACTATTAAACATCTAGGGTAGGGCGAACAGAGACCCGATTAGATCATTTTACATTAAGGTTAATATAAGTATTCAGGGAAATTCTATCACATTTGTTCAATTTACGTCGTTCCGATTTCAGATATCGTATTGGGCTAAGCGGCATCTCAAAGCGCATGAAATGGCGAATAAAATGCACTATTAAACTTCTAGGCGAGGGCGAACAGAGACCCGATTAGATCATTTTACATTATGGTTAATAAAAGAATTCAGCGAAATTCTATCACATTTGTTCAATTTACGTCGCTCCTATTTCAGATAGCTTATTGGGCTAAGCGGCATCTCAAAGCGCATGAAATGTCGAGTGAAATGCACTAGTACTCTTCTAGGGTAGGGCGAACAGAGACCCGATTAGATCATTTTATATTACGGTTAATATAAGAATTCAGCGTAATTCTATCACATTTGTTCAACATACGTCGCTCCTATTTGAGATAGCGTACTGGGCTAGGCGGCATCTTAAAGCGCGTGGAAGGGCGAGTAAAATGCACTATTAAACTTCTATGATAGGGCAATCAGAGACCCGACTAGATCATTTTATATTTTGGTTAATATAAGAATTCAGCGAAATTCTATCACAATTGTTCAATTTACGTCGCACCTATTGCAGATAGCGTATTGGGCTTAGCGGCATCTCAAAGCGCATGAAATGACGAGTGAAATGCACTATTAAACTTCTAGGGTCGGGCAAACAGAGACCCGATTAGATCATTTTATATTATGGTTAATTTAAGAATTCAGCAAAATTCTATCACATTTGTTCAATTTACGTCGCTCCTATTTCAGATAGCGTACTGGGCTAGGCGGCATCTTAAAGCGGGTGGAATGGCGAGTAGAATGCACTATTAAAATTCTATGGTAGGGCAAACAGAGACTCGATTAGATCATTTTACATTAATGTTAATGAAAGAATTCAGCGAAATTCTATCACATTTGTTCAACTTATGTCGCTCCTATTGCAGATAGCGTATTGGGCTTAGCGGCATCTCAAAGCGCATGAAATGACGAGTGAAATGCACTATTAGACTTCTATGGTAGGGCGAACAGAGACCCGATTGGATCATTTTACATTAAGGTTAATATAAGAATTCACGTAAATTCTATCACATTTGTTCAATTTACGTCGCTCCTATTCCAGATAGCGTATTGGGCTAAGCGGCATCTCAAAGCGCATGAAATGGCGAGTCAAATGCGCTATTAAACTTCTAGGATAAAGCAAACAAAGACCCGATTAGATCATTTTATATTACGGTTAATATAAGAATTCAGCGTAATTCTATCACATTTGTTCAAGTTACGTCGCTCCTATTTCAGATAGCGTACTGGGCTAGGCGGCATCTTAAAGCGCGTGGAATGGCGAGTACAATGCACTCCTAATCTTCTATGATAGGGCAATCAGAGACCCGATTAGATCATTTTATATTTTGATCAATATAAGGTTTCAGGGAAATTCTATCACATTTGTTCAATTTACGTCGCTCCTATTTCAGATAGCGTATTGGGCTAAGCCGGATCTCAAAGCGCATGAAATGGCGACTAAAATGCACTATTAAACTTCTAGGGTACGGCAAACAGAGACCCGAGCAGATCATTTTACATTATGGTTAATAAAAGAATTCAGCGTAATTCTATCACATTTGTTCAACTTACGTCGCTCCTATTTCAGATAGCGTATTGGGCTAAGCGGCATCTCAAAGCGCATGAAATGGCGAGTAAAATGCGCTATTAAACTCCTAGGATAAGGCAAACAGAGACCCGATTAGATCATTTTATATTACGGTTAATATAAGAATTCAGCGTAATTCTATCACATTTGTTCAAGTTACGTCGCTCCTATTCCAGATAGCGTACTGGGCTGGCCGGCATCTTAAACCGCGTGGAATGGTGAGTAAAATGCACTATTAAGCTTCTATGATAGGGCATTCACAGACCCGATTAGATCATTTTATATTTTGTTTAATATAAGATTTCAGGGAAATTCTATCACATTTGTTCAATTTACGTCGCTCATATTTCAGATAGCGTATTGGGCTAAGCGGCATCTCAAAGCGCATGAAATGGCGAGTAGAATGCACTATTAAACTTCTAGGGTAGTGCAAACAGAGACCCGAGCAGATCATTTTACATTATGGTTAATAAAAGAATTCAGCGTAATTCTATCACATTTGTTCAACTTACGTCGCTCCTATTTCAGATAGCGTATTGGGCTAAGCGGCATCTCAAAGCGCATGAAATGGCGAGTGAAATGCACTATTAGACTTCTATGGTAGGGCGAACAGAGACCCGATTGGATCATTTTACATTAAGGTTAATATAAGAATTCACGGAAATTCTATCACATTTGTTCAATTTACGTCGCTCCTATTCCAGATGGCGTATTGGGCTAAGCGGCATCTCAAAGCGCATGAAATGGCGAGTAAAATGCGCTATTAAACTTCTAGGATAAGGCAAACAAAGACCCGATTAGATCATTTTATATTACGGTTAATATAAGAATTCAGCGTAATTCTATCACATTTGTTCAAGTTACGTCGCTTCTATTTCAGATAGCGTACTGGGCTAGGCGGCATCTTAAAGCGCGTGGAATTGCGAGTAAAATGCACTACTAATCTTCTATGATAGGGCAATCAGAGACCCGATTAGATCATTTTGTATTTTGATTAATATAAGATTTCAGGGAAATTCTATCACATTTGTTCAATTTACGTCGCTCCTATTTCAGATAGCGTATTGGGCTACGCGGCATCACAAAGCGTATGAAATGGCGAATAAAATGCAGTATTAAACTTCTAGGCTAGGGCGAACAGAGACCCGATTAGATGATTTTACATTCTGGTTAATAAAATAATTCAGCGAAATTCTATCGCATTTGTTCAACTTTCGTTGCTCCTATTTCAGATAGCGTATTGGGTTAAGCGGCATCTCAAAGCGCATGAAATGATGAGTAAAATGCACTATTAAACTTCTAGGGTAGGGCAAACAGAGACCCGATTAGATCATTTTATATTATGGTTAATTTAAGAATTCAGCAAAATTCTATCACATTTGTTCCATTTACGTCGCTCCTATTTCGGATAGCGTACTGGGCTAGGCGGCATCCTAAAGCGCGTGGAGTGGCGAGTAAAATGCACTATTAAACTTGTATGATAGGGCAATCAGAGACGCGATTAGATCATTTTATATTTTGTTTAATACAAGATTTCAGGGAAATTCTATCACATTTGTTCAATTCGTGTCGCTCATATTTCAGATAGCGTATTGGGCTAAGCGGCATCTCAAAGCGCATGAAATGGCGAGTAAAATGCACTGTTAAACTTCAGTGATAGGGCAGTCAGAGACCCGATTAGATCATTTTATATTTTGTTTAATTTAAGAATTCAGCAAGATTCTATCACATTTGTTGAATGTACGTCGCTCCTATTTCAGATAGCGTACTGGGCTAGGCGGCATCTTAGAGCGCCTGGAATGGCGAGTAAAATGCACTGTTAAACTTCAATGATAGGGCAGTCAGAGACCCGATTAGATCATTTTATATTTTGTTTAATATAAGATTTCAGGGAAATCCTATCACATTTGTTCTATTTACGTCGCTCCTATTTCAGTTAGCGTATTGGGCTAACCGGCATCTCAAAGCGCATGAAATGGCGAATAAAATGCAGTATTAAACTTCTAGGCTAGGGCGAACAGAGACCCGATTAGATCATTTTACATTCTGGTTAATAAAATAATTCAGCGAAATTCTATCGCATTTGTTCAACTTTCGTTGCTCCTATTTCAGATAGCGTATTGGGTCAAGCGGCATCTCAAAGCGCATGAAATGATGAGTAAAATGCACTATTAAACTTCTAGGGTAGGGCAAACAGAGACCCGATTAGATCATTTTATATTATGGTTAATTTAAGAATTCAGCAAAATTCTATCACATTTGTTCCATTTACGTCGCTCCTATTTCGGATAGCGTACTGGGCTAGGCGGCATCGTAAAGCGCGTGGAGTGGCGAGTAAAATGCACTATTAAACTTGTATGATTGGGCAATCAGAGACGCGATTAGATCATTTTATATTTTGTTTAATACAAGATTTCAGGGAAATTCTATCACATTTGTTCAATTCGTGTCGCTCATATTTCAGATAGCGTATTGGGCTAAGCGGCATCTCAAAGCGCATGAAATGGCGAGTAAAATGGACTGTTAAACTTCAATGATAGGGCAGTCAGAGACCCGGTTAGATCATTTTATATTTTGTTTAATTTAAGAATTCAGCAAGATTCTATCACATTTGTTAAATTTACGTCGCTCCTATTTCAGATAGCGTACTGGGCTAGGCGGCATCTTAGAGCGCCTGGAATGGCGAGTAAAATGCACTGTTAAACTTCAATGATAGGGCAGTCAGAGACCCGATTAGATCATTTTATATTTTGTTTAATATAAGATTTCAGGGAAATCCTATCACATTTGTTCTATTTACGTTGCTCCTATTTCAGTTAGCGTATTGGGCTAACCGGCATCTCAAAGCGCATGAAATGGCGAATAAAATGCAGTATTAAACTTCTAGGCTAGGGCGAACAGAGACCCGATTAGATCATTTTACATTCTGGTTAATAAAATAATTCAGCGGAATTCTATCGCATTTGTTCAACTTTCGTTGCTCCTATTTCAGATAGCGTATTGGGTTAAGCGGCATCTCAAAGCGCATGAAATGATGAGTAAAATGCACTATTAAACTTCTAGGGTAGGGCAAACAGAGACGCGATTAGATCATTTTATATTATGGTTAATTTAAGAATTCAGCAAAATTCTATCACATTTGTTCCATTTACGTCGCTCCTATTTCGGATAGCGTACTGGGCTAGGCGGCATCCTAAAGCGCGTGGAGTGGCGAGTAAAATGCACTATTAAACTTGTATGATAGGGCAATCAGAGACGCGATTATATCATTTTATATTTTGTTTAATACAAGATTTCAGGGAAATTCTATCACATTTGTTCAATTCGTGTCGCTCATATTTCAGATAGCGTATTGGGCTAAGCGGCATCTCAAAGCGCATGACATGGCGAGTAAAATGCACTGTTAAACTTCAATGATAGGGCAGTCAGAGACCCGATTAGATCATTTTATATTTTGTTTAATTTAAGAATTCAGCAAGATTCTATCACATTTGTTGAATTTACGTCGCTCCTATTTCAGATAGCGTACTGGGCTAGCCGGCATCTTAGAGCGCCTGGAATGGCGAGTAAAATGCACTGTTAAACTTCAATGATAGGGCAGTCAGAGACCCGATTAGATCATTTTATATTTTGTTTAATATAAGATTTCAGGGAAATCCTATCACATTTGTTCTATTTACGTCGCTCCTATTTCAGTTAGCGTATTGGGCTAACCGGCATCTCAAAGCGCATGAAATGGCGAATAAAATGGACTATTAAACTTCTAGGGTACGGCAAACAGAGACCCGATTAGATCATTTTATATTACGGTTAATATAAGAATTCAGCGTAATTCTATCACATTTCTTCAAATTACGTCGCTCCTATTTCAGATAGCGTACTGGGCTGGCCGGCATCTTAAAGCGCGTGGAATGGCGAGTAAAATGCACTATTAAACTTCTATGATAGGGCAATCAGTGACCCGATTAGGTCATTTTATATTATAGTTAATTTAAGAATTCGGCGAAATTCTATCACATTTGTTCAATTTACGTCGCTCCTATTTCAGATAGCGTATTGGGCTAAGCGGCATCTCAAAGCGCGTGAAATGGCGAGTAAAATGCAATACTAAACTTTTAGGATAATGCAAACAGAGACCCCATTAGATCATTTTATATTTTTGTTAATATAAGGATTGAGCGAAATTCTATCACATTTGTTCAATTTACGTCGCTCATATTTCCGATAGCGTATTGGGCTAAGCTGCATCTCGAAGCGCATGAAATGGCGAGTATAATGCACTATTAAACTTCTAGGATAAGGCAAACAGATACCCGGTTAGATCATTTTATATTACGGTTAATATAAGAATGCAGCGTGATTCTATCACATTTGTTCAATTTACGTCGCTCCTATTTCAGATAGCGTATTGGGCTAAGCGGCAACTGAAAGCGCATGAAATGACGAGTGAAATGCACTATTAAACTTCTAGGGTAGGGCGAACAGAGACCCGATTAGATCATTTTACATTAAGGTTAATATAAGAATTCAGGGAAATTCTATCACATTTGTTCAATTTACGTCGCTCCTATTACAGATAGCGTATTGGGCTAGGCGGCACCTTAAAGCGCGTTTAAGGGCGAGTAAGATGCACTATTAAACTTCTATGATAGGGCAATCAGAGACCCGACTAGATCATTTTATATTTTGGTTAATATAAGAATTCAGCGAAATTCTATCACATTTGTTCAATTTACGTCGCTCCCATTTCAGATAGCGTATTGGGCTAAGCGGCATCACAAAGCGCATGAAATGGCAAACAAAATGCACTATTAAACTTCTAGGCTATGGCGAACAGAGATCAGATTAGATCATTTTATATTTTGGTTAACATAAGAATTCTGCGAAATTCTATCACATTTGTTCAATTTACGTCGCTCCTATTTCAGATAGCTTATTGGGCTTAGCGGCATCTCAAAGCGCATGAAGTGATGAGTGAAATGCACTATTAAACTTCTAGGGTAGGGCAAGCAGAGACCCGATTAGATCATTTTATTTTACGGTTAATATAAGAATGCAGCGTAATTCTATCGCATTTGTTCAATTTACGTCGCTCCTATTTCGGATAGCGTACTGGGCTGGCCGGCATCTTAAACCGCGTGGAATGGCGAGTAAAATGCACTATTAAACTTCTATGATAGGGCAATCAGAGGCCCGATTAGATTATTTTATATTTTGGTTAATATAAGGATTCAGGGAAATTCTATCACATTTGTTCAATTTACGTCGCTCCTATTTCAGATATCGTATTGGGCTAAGCGGCATCTCAAAGCGCATGAAATGACGAGTGAAATGCACTATTAAACTTCTAGGGTAGGGCGAACAGAGTCCCGATTAGATCATTTTACATTAAGGTTAATATAAGTATTCAGGGAGATTCTATCACATTTGTTCAATTTACGTCGCTCCTATTTCAGACAGCGTACTGGGCTAGGCGGTATCTTAAAGCGTGTGGAATGGCGAGTAAAATGCACTATCAACCTTCTATGATAGGGCAATCAAAGACCAGACTAGATCATTTTATACTTTGGTTAATATAAGAATTCAGCGAAATTCTAGCACATTTGTTCAATTTACGTCGCTCCTATTTCAGATAGCGTATTGGGCTATGCGGCATCTCAAAGCGCATGAAATGGCGAGTGAAATGCTCTATTATACATCTAGGGTAGGGTGAACAGAGACCCGAAGAGATCATTTTACATTAAGGTGAATATAAGAATGCAGCGTAATTCTGTCACATTTGTTCAACTTACGTCGCTCCTATTTCAGATAGCGTATTGGGTTAAGCGTCATCTCAAAGCGCATGAAATGACGAGTGAAATGCACTATTAAACTCCTAGGGTAGGGCGAACAGAGACCCGATTAGATCATTTTACATTAAGGTTAATATAAGTATTCAGCGAGATTCTATCACACTTGTTCAATTTACGTCGCTTCTATTTCAGACAGCGTACTGGGCTAAGCGGCATCTCAAAGCGCATGAAATGGCGTGTAAAATGCACGATTAAACTTCTAGGGTAGGGCAAACAGAGACCCGATTAGATCATTTTATATTTTGGTTAATATAAGAATTCAGCGAAATTCTATCACATTTGTTCAATTTACGTCGCTCCTATTTCAGACAGCTTATTGGGCTTAGCGGCATCTCAAATCGCATGAAATGGCGAACAAGATGCACTATTAAACTTCTAGGCTAGGGCGAACAGAGACCAGATTAGATGATTTTATATTTTGGTTAATATAAGAATTCTGCGAAATACTATCACATTTGTTCAAGTTACGTCGCTCCTATTTCAGATAGCGTACTGGGCTAGGCGGCATCTTAAAGCGCGTGGAATGGAGAGTAAAATGCACTATTAAACTTCTATGATAGGGCAATCAGAGACCCGATTAGATCATTTTATATTTTGGTTAATATAAGAATTCAGCGTAATTCTATCACATTTGTTCAACTTACGTTGCTCCTATTTCAGATAGCTTACTGGGCTAGGCGGCATCTCAAAGCGCATGAAATGTCGAGTGAAATGCACTATTAAACTTCTAGGGTAGGGCGAACAAAGACCCGATTATATCATTTTACATTAAGGTGTATATAAGAATTCAGGGAAATTCTATCACATTTGTTCAATTTACGTCGCTCCTATTTCTGATAGCTTATTGGGCTAAGCGGCATCTCAAAGCGCATGAAATGTCGAGTGAAATGCACTATTAAACTTCTAGGGTAGGGCGAACAAAGACCCGATTAGATCATTTTACATTAAGGTTAATATAAGAATTCAGCGAAATTCTATCACATTTGTTCAATTTACGTCGCTCCTATTTCAGATAGCTTATTGGGCTAAGCGGCATCTCAAAGCGCATGAAATGTCGAGTGAAATGCACTATTAAACTTCTAGGGTAGGGCGAACAAAGACCCGATTAGATCATTTTACATTAACGTGTATATAAGAATTCAGGGAAATTCTATCACATTTGTTCAATTTACGTCGCTCCTATTTCAGATAGCGTATTGGGCTAAGCGCCATCGCAAAGCGCATGAAATGGCGAGCAAAGTGCACTATTAAACTTCTAGGGTAGGGCAAACAGAGAACCGATTAGATCATTTTACATTAAGGTTAATATAAGAATTCAGGGAAATTCTATCACGTTTTTCAATTTACGTCGCTCCTATTTCAGATAGCGTATTGTGCTAAGCGGCATCTCAAACCGCATGAAATGGCGAGTAAAATGCACTGTTAAACTTCTAGGGTAGGGCAAACGGCGACCCGATAAGATCATTTTATTTTATGGTTAATTTAAGAATTCAGCAAAATTCTATCACATTTGTTCAATTTACGTCGCTCCTATTTCAGATAGCGTACTGGGCTAGGCGGCATCTCAAAGCGCGTGGAAGGGTGAGTAAAATGCACTACTAAACTTATAGGGTAGGGCAAACAGAGACCCGATTAGATCATCTTATTTTATGGTTAATTTAAGAATTCATCAAAATTCTATCACATTTGTTCATTTTACATCGCTCCTATTTCAGATATCGTATTGGGCTAAGCGGCAACTCAAAGCGCATGAAATGACGAGTGGAATGCAGTATTAAACTTCTAGGGTAGGGCGAACAGAGACCCGATTAGATCATTTTACATTAAGGTTAATATAAGAATTCAGCGAAATTCTATCACATTTGTTCAATTTACATCGCTCCTATTTCAGATAGCTTATTGGGCTAAGCGGCATCTCAAAGCGCATGAAATGCCGAGTGAAATGCACTATTAAACTTCTAGGGTAGGGCGAACAAAGACCCGATTAGATCATTTTACATTATGGGGTATATAAGAATTCAGGGAAATTCTATCACATTTGTTCAATTTACGTCGCTCCAATTTCAGATAGCGTACCGGGCTAGGCGGCATCTTAAAGCGCGTGGAATGGCGCGCAAAATGCACTATTAAACTTCTATGATAGGGCAATCAGAGACCCGACTAGATCATTTTATATTTTGGTTAATATAAGAATTCAGCGAAATTCTATCACAATTGTTCAATTTACGTCGCTCCTATTTCAGATAGCGTATTGGGCAAAGCGGCATCTCAAAGCGCATGAAATGACGAGTGAAAGGCACTATTAAACTTCTAGGGTAGGGCGAACAGAGAACCGAGTAGATCATTTTACATTAAGGTTAATTTAAGAATTCAGCGAAATTCCATCACATTTGTTCAATTTACGTCGCTCCTATTTCAGATGCGTATTGGGCTAAGCGGCATCTCAAAGCGCATGAAATGGCGAGTAAAATGCACTATTAAACTTCTAGGGTAAGGCAAACAGAGACCCGATTAGATCATTTTATATTATGGTTAATTTATGAATTCAGCAAAATTCTATCACATTTGTTCAATTTACATCGCTCCTATTTCAGATAGCGTACTGGGCTAGGCGGAATCTTAATGCGCGTGGATTGGCGAGTAAAATGCACTATTAACCTTCTATGATAGGGCAATCAGAGACCCGATTAGATCATTTTATATTTTGGTTAATATAAGAATTCAGCGAAATTCTATCACATTTGTTCAATTTACATCGCTCCCGTTTCAGATAGCGTATTGGGCTAAGCGGCATCTCAATGCGCATGAAATGTCGAGTGAAATGAACTGTTAAACTTCTAGGGTAGGGCAAACAGAGACCGGATTAGATCATTTTAGATTAAGGTTAACATAAGAATTCAGCGAGATTCTCTCACATTTGTTCAATTTACGTCGCTGATATTTCAGATAGCGTATTGGGCTAAGCGGCATCTCAAAGCGCAAGAAATGGCAAGTAAAATGAACTATTAAACTTCTAGGGTAGGGCAAACAGAGACCCGATTAGATCATTTTATATAATGGTTAATTTAAGAATTCAGCGAAATTCTATCACATTTGTTCATTTTACGTCGCTCCTATTGCAGATAGCGTATTGGGCTAAGCGGCATCTCGAAGAGCATGAAATGGCGAGTAAAATGCACTAGTAAACTTCTAGGGTAAGGCAAACAGAGACCCGATTAGATCATTTTATATTACGGTTAATATAAGAATTCAGCGTAAATGTATCACATTTATTCAACATACGTCGCTCCTATTTCGGATAATGTACTGGGCTAGGCGGCATCTTAAAGCGCGTGGAAGGGCGAGTAAAATGCACTACTAAACTTCTATGATAGGGCAATCGGAGTCCCGTTTAGATCATTTTATATTTTGTTCAATATAATATTTCAGGGAAATTCTATCACATTTGTTCAATTTACGTCGCTGATATTTCAGATAGAGTATTGGGCTAAGCGGCATCTCAAAGCGCAAGAAATGGTGAGTAAAATGCACTCTTAAACTTCTATGATAGGGCAATCAGAGACCCGATTAGATCATTTTATATTTTGGTTAATTTAAGAATTCAGCGAAATTCTATCACATTTGTTCAATTTACGTCACTCCTATTTCAGATAGCTTATTGGGCTAAGCGGATCCTCAAAGCCCATGAAATGGCGAGTAAAATGCACTATTAAACTTCTAGGATAAGGCAAACAGAGACCCTATTAGATCATTTTATATTCCGGTTAATATAAGAATTCAGCGTCATTCTATCACATTTGTTCAATTTACGTCGCTCCTATGTCAGATAGCGTATTGAGCTATGCGGCATCTCAAAGCGCATGAAATGACGAGAGAAATGCCCGATTAATCTTCTTGGGTAGGGCGAACAGAGAGCCGATTACATCATTTTATATTATTGTTAATTTAAGAATTCGGCAAAATTCTATCACATTTGTTCAATTTACGTCGCTCCTATTTCAGATAGCGTATTGGGCTAAGCGGCATCTCAAAGCGCATGAAATGACGAGAGAAATGCACTATTAAACTTCTTGGGTAGGGCGAACAGAGACCCGATTACATCATTTTATATTTTGGTTAATTTAAGAATTCAGCGAAATTCTATCACATTTGTTCAATTTACGTCGCTCCCATTTCAGATAGCTTATTGGGCTAAGCTGCATCTCAAAGCGCAAGAAATGGCGAGTAAAATGCACTATTAAACTTCTAGGGTAGGGCAAACGGAGACCCGATTAGATCATTTTATATTACGGTTAATTTAACAATTCAGCGAAATTCTATCACATTTGTTCAATTTACGTCACTCCTATTTCAGATAGCTTATTGGGCTAAGCGGCATCTCAAAGCGCATGAAATGACGAGTGAAATGCACTATTAAACTTCTAGGGTAGGGCGAACAGAGACCCGATTAGATCATTTTAGATTAAGGTTAATATAAGAATTCAGCGAGATTCTCTCACATTTGTTCAATTTACGTGGTTGCTATTTCAGATAGCTTATTGGGCTCAGCGGCATCTCAAAGCGCATGAAATGACGAGTGAAATGCACTATTAATCTTCTAGGGTAGGGCGAACAGAGACCCGATTAGATCATTTTAGATTAAGGTTAATATAAGAATTCAGCGAGATTCTCTCACATTTGTTCAATTTACGTCGCTGATATTTCAGATAACGTATTGGGCTAAGCGGCATCTCAAAGCGCATGAAATGGCGAGTAAAATGCACTATTAAACTTCTAGGGTAAGGCAAACAGAGACCCGATTAGATCATTTTATATTATGGTTAATTTATGAATTCAGCAAAATTCTATCACATTTGTTCAATTTACATCGCTCCTCCTTCAGATAGCGTACTGGGCTACGCGGAATCTTAATGCGCGTGGATTGGCGAGTAAAATGCACTATTAACCTTCTATGATAGGGCAATCAGAGACCCGATTAGATCATTTTATATTTTGGTTAATATAAGAATTCAGCGAAATTCTATCACAATTGTTCTATTTACGCCGCTCCTATTTCAGATAGCGTATTGGGCTAAGCGGCATCTCAAAGCGCAAGAAATGGTGAGTAAAATGCACTCTTAAACTTCTATGATAGGGCAATCAGAGACCCGATTAGATCATTTTATATTTTGGTTAATTTAACAATTCAGCGAAATTCTATCACATTTGTTCAATTTACGTCACTCCTATTTAAGATAGCTTATTGGGCTAAGCGGCATCTCAAAGCGCATGAAATGACGAGTGAAATGCACTATTAAACTTCTAGGGTAGGGCGAACAAAGACCCGATTAGATCATTTTCATTAAGGTTAATATAAGAATTCAGCGAAATTCTATCACATTTGTTCAACTTACGTCGCTCCTATTTCAGATAGCGTATTGGGCTAAGCGGCATCTCAAAGCCCATGAAATGGCGAGTAAAATGCACTATTAAACTTCTAGGATAAGGCAAACAGAGACCCGATTAGATCGTTTTATATTCCGGTTAATATAAGAATTCAGCGTCATTCTATCACATTTGTTCAACTTACGTCGCTCCTATTTCAGATAGCGTACTGCGCTAGGCGGCATCTTAAAGCGCGTGGAATGGCGAGGAAAATGCACTATTAAACTTCTGGGGTAGGGCAATCAGAGACCCGATTAGATCATTTTATATTATGGTTAATTTAACAATTCTGCGAAATTCTATCACATTTGTTCAATTTACGTCGTTCCTATTTCAGATAGCATACTGGGCTGGGCGGCATCTTAAAGCGCGTGGAATGGCGAGTAAAACGCACTATTAAACTTCTAGGGTAGGGCGAACAAAGACCTGATTAGATCATTTTACATTAAGGTTAATATAAGAATTCAGGGAAATTCTATCACATTTGTTCAACATACGTCGCTCATAATTCAGATAGTGTACTGGGCTAAGCGGCATCTTAAAGTGCGTGGAAGCGCGAGTAAAATGCACTACTAAACTTCTATGATAGAGCAATCAGAGTCCCGTTTAGATCATTTTATATTTTGTTTAATATAAGATTTCAGGGAAATTCTATCACATTTGTTCAATTTACGTCGCTCCTATGTCAGATAGCGTATTGGGCTAAGCGGCATCTCAAAGCGCATGAAATGACGAGAGAAATGCCCGATTAAACTTCTTGGGTAGGGCGAACAGAGAGCCGATTACATCATTTTATATTATTGTTAATTTAAGAATTCGGCAAAATTCTATCACATTTGTTCAATTTACGTCGCTCCTATTTCAGTTAGCGTATTGGGCTAAGCGGCATCTCAATGCGCATGAAATGGCGAGTAAAATGCAATATTAAACTTCTAGGGTAGGGCAATCAGAGACCCGATTAGATCATTTTATATTATGGTTAATTTAAGAATTCAGCAAAATTCTATCACATTTGTTCAATTTACGTCGTTCCTATTTCAGATAGCATACTGGTCTGGGCGGCATCTTAAAGCGCGTGGAATGGCGAGTAAAGCGCACTATTAAACTTCTAGGGTAGGGCGAACAAAGACCCGATTAGATCATTTTACATTAAGGTTAATATAAGAATTCAGGGAAATTCTATCACATTTGTTCAACTTACGTCGCTCATATTTCAGATAGTGTACTGGGCAAGGCGGCATCTTAAAGTGGGTGGAAGCGCGAGTAAAATGCACTGCTAAACTTCTATGATAGAGCAATCAGAGTCCCGATTAGATCATTTTATATTACGGTTAATATAAGAATTCAGCGTAATTCTGTCACACTTGTTCAACTTACGTGGCTCCTATTTCAGATAGCGTACTGAGCTAGGCGGCAACTTAAAGCGCGTGGAATGGCGAGTAAAATGCACTATTAAACTTCTATGATAGGGCAATCTGAGATCCGATTAGATCATTTTATATTTTGGTTAATATAAGAATTTAGCGAAATTCTATCACATTTGTTCAATTTACGTCGCTCCTATGTCAGATAGCGTATTGGGCTAAGCGGCATCTCAAAGCGCATGAAATGACGAGTGAAAGGCAATATCAAACTTCTAGGGTAGGGCGAACAGAGACCCGAATAGATCATTTTACATTAATGTTAATATAAGAATTCAGGGAAATTCTATCACATTTGTTCAATTTACGTCGCTCGTATTTCAGATAGCGTATTGGGCTAAGCGGCATCTCAAAGCGCATGAAATGGCGAGTAAAATGCACTATTAAACTTCTAGGGTAGGGCAAACAGAGACCCGATTAGATCATTTTATATTATGGTTAATTTAAGAATTCAGCAAAATTCTATCACATTTGTTCAAGTTACGTCGCTCCTATTTCAGATAGCATCCTGGGCAAGGCGGCATCTTAAATCGCATGGAAGGGCGAGTAAAATGCACTACTAAACTTCTATGATAGGGCAATCAGAGTCCCGATTAGATCATTTTATATTTTGTTTACTATAAGATTTCAGGGAAATTCTATCACATTTGTTCAATTTACGTCGCTCCTATTTCAGATAGCGTATTGGGCTAAGCGGCATCTCAAAGCGCATGAAATGGCGAGTAAAATGCACTATTAAACTTCTAGGGTAAGGCAAACAGAGACCCGATTAGATCATTTTATATTACGGTTAATATAAGAATTCAGCGTAATTCTATCACATTTGAACAACTTACGTCGCTCCTATTTCAGATAGCGTACTGGGCAAGGCGGCATCTTAAAGCGCGTGGAAGGGCGAGTAAAATGCACTACTAAACTTCTATGAGGGGGCAATCAGAGTCCCGTTTAGATCATTTTATATTTTGTTTAATATAAGATTTCAGGGAAATTCTATCACATTTGTTCAATTTACGTCGCTCCTATTTCAGATAGCGTATTGGGCTTAGCGGCATCTCAAAGCGCATGAAATGACGAGAGAAATGCACTATTAAACTTCTTTGGTAGGACGAATAGAGACCCGATTACATCATTTTATATTATGGTTAATTTAAGAATTCAGCAAAATTCTATCACATTGTTCAATTTACGTCGCTCCTGTTTCAGATAGCGTATTGGGCTAAGCGGCATCTCAAAGCGCGTGGAATGGCTAGTAAAATGCACTTCTAAGCTTCTATGATAGGGCAATCAGAGACCCGATTAGATCATTTTATATTTTGTTCAATATAAGATTTCAGGGAAATTCTATCACATTTGTTCAATTTACGTCGCTCCTATTTCAGATAGCGTACTGGGCTTGGCGGCATCTTAAAGCGCATGGAATGGCGAGTAAAATGCACTATTAAACTTCTAGGGTAGGGCAAACAGAGACCCGATTAGATCATTTTATATTATGGTTAATTTAAGAATTCAGCGTAATTCTATCACATTTGAACAACTTACGTCGCTCCTATTTCAGATAGCGTACTGGGCAAGGCGGCATCTTAAAGCGCGTGGAAGGGCGAGTAAAATGCACTACTAAACTTCTATGAGGGGGCAATCAGAGTCCCGTTTAGATCATTTTATATTTTGTTTAATATAAGATTTCAGGGAAATTCTATCACATTTGTTCAATTTACGTCGCTCCTATTTCAGATAGGGTATTGGGCTAAGCGGCATCTCAAAGCGCATGAAATGACGAATAAAATGCACTATTAAACTTCTAGGGTAGGGCAAACAGAGACCTGATTAGATCATTTTATATTTTGGTTAATATAAGAATTCAGCGAAATTCTATCACATTTGTTCAATATACGGCGCTCCTATTTCAGATAGCGTACGGGGCTAGGCGGCAACTTAAAGCGCGTGGAATGGCGAGTAAAATGCACTATTAAACTTCTATGATAGGGCAATCAGAGACCCGATCAGATCATTTTATATTTTGGTTAATATAAGAATGCAACGAAATTCTATCACATTTGTTCAATTTACGTCGCTCCTATTCCAGATAGCGTATTGTGCTAAGCGGTATCTCAAAGCGCATGAAATGACGAGTAAAATGCACTGTTAAACTTGTTGGGCAGGGCAAACAGAGACCCGATAAGATCATTTTATATTATGGTTAATTTAAGAATTCAGCGAAATTCTATCACATTTGTTCAATTTACGTCGCTCCTATTTCAGATAGCGTATTGGGATAAGCGGCATCTGAAAGCGCATGAAATGGCGAGTAAAATGCACTATTAAACTTCTAGGCTAGGGCAAACAAATACCCGATTAAATCATTTTATATTATGGTTAATTTACGAATTCAGCGAAATTCTATCACATTTATTCAATTTACGTCGCTCCTATTTCAGATAGCGTATTGGCCTAAGCGGCATCGCAAAGCGCATGAAATGGCGAGTATAATGCACTATTAAACTTCTAGGATAAGGCAAACAGAGACCCGATTAGATCATTTTATATTACGGTTAGTATAAGAATTCAGCGTAATTCTATCAAATTTGTTCAACTTACTTCGCTCCTATTTCAGATAGCGTACTGGGCTAGGCGGCATCTCAAATCGCGTGGAATGGCGAGTAAAATGCTCTATTAAAATTCTATGATAGGGCAATCAGAGACCCGATTAGATCATTTTATATTTTGGTTAATATAAGATTTCAGGGAAATTCTATCACATTTGCTCAATTTACGTCGCTCCTATTTCAGAAAGCGTATTGGGCTAAGCGGCATCTCAAAACGCATAAAATGCCGAACAAAGTGCACTATTAAACTTCTAGGCTAGGGCGAACAGAGACCAGATTAGATCATTTTATATTTTGGTTAATATAAGAATTCTGCGAAATTCTATCCCATTTGTTCAACTTACATCGCTCCTATTTCAGATATCGTACTGGGCTAGGCGGCATCTTAAAGCGCGTGGAATGGCGAGTAAAATGCACTACTAAACTTCTATGATACGGCAATCAGAGACCCGATTAGATCATTTTATATTTTGTTTAATATAAGATTTCAGGGAAATTGTATCACATTTGTTCAATTTACGTCGCTCCTATTTCAGATAGCGTATTGGGCTAAGCGGCCTCTCAAAGCGCATGAAATGGCGAGTGAAATGCACTATTAGACTTCTATGGTAGGGCGAACAGAGACCCGATAGGATCATTTCACATTTTGGTTAATAAAAGAATTCAGCGAAATTCTATCACATTTGTTCAATTTACATCGCTCCTATTTCAGATAGCGTATTGGGCTAAGCGGCATCTCAAAGCGCATGAAATTACGAGTAAAATGCACTATTAAACTTCTAGGGTAGGGCGAACAGAGACCCGATTAGATCATTTTACATTAAGGTTAATATAAGTATTCAGCGAGATTCTATCACACTTGTTCAATTTACGTCGCTTCTATTTCAGACAGCGTACTGGGCTAGGCGGCATCTTAAAGCGCGTGGAATGGCGAGTAAAATGCACTACTAATCTTCTATGATAGGGCAATCAGAGACCCGATTAGATCATTTTATATTTTGATTAATATAAGATTTCAGGGCAATTCTATCACATTTGTTCAATTTACGTCGCTCCTATTTCAGATAGCGTATTGGGCTAAGCCGGATCTCAAAGCGCATGAAATGGCGACTAAAATGCACTATTAAACTTCTAGGGTAGGGCAAACAGAGACCCGATTAGATCATTTTATATTATGGTTAATTTAAGAATTCAGCGAAACTCTATCACATTTGTTCAATTACATCGCTCCTATTTCAGATAGCGTATTGGGCTAAGCGGCATCTGAAAGCGCATGAAATGACGAGTAAAATGCACTATTAAACTTCTAGGGTAGGGCAAACAGAGACCCGATTAGATAATTTCATATTATAGTTAATTTAAGAATTCAGCGAAATTCTATCACATTTGTTCAATTTACGTCGCTCCTATTTCAGATTGCCTATTGGGCTTAGCGGCATCTCAAAGCGCATGAAATGGCGAGTGAAATGCACTATCAAACTTCTAGGATAATTCAAACAGAGACCCGATTAGATAATTTTATATTATAGTTAATTTAAGAATTCAGCGAAATTCTATCACATTTGTTCAATTTACGTCGCTCCTATTTCTGATAGCGTATTGGGCTAAGCGGCATCTCAAAGCGCATGGAATGGCGAGTAAAATGCACTATTAAACTTCTAGGGTAGGGAGAACAGAGACCCGATTAGATCATTTTATATTTTGGTTAATATAAGATTTCAGGGAAATTCCATCACATTTGCTCAATTTACGTCGCTCCTATTTCAGAAAGCGTATTGGGCTAAGCGGCATCTCAAAACGCATGAAATGGCGAACAAAGTGCACTATTAAACTTCTAGGCTAGGGCGAACAGAGACCAGATTAGATCATTTTATATTTTGGTTAATATAAGAATTCAGCGTAATTCTATCACATTTGTTCAACTTACGTCGCTCCTATTTCAGATATCGTACTGGGCTACGCGGCATCTTAAAGCGCGTGGAATGGCGAGTAAAATGCACTACTAAACTTCTATGATAGGGCAATCAGAGACCCGATTAGATCATTTTATATTTTGGTTAATATAAGTATTCAGCGAAATTCTATCACATTTGTTCACTTTACGTCGCTCCTATTTCAGATAGCGTATTGGGCTAAGCGGCATCTCAAAGCGCATGAAATGGCGAGTGAAATGCACTATCAAACTTCTAGGATTATTCAAACAGAGACCCGATTAGATCATTTTATATTACGGTTAATATAAGAATTCAGCGAAATTCTATCACATTTGTTCAATTTACGTCTCTCCTATTTCAGATAGCGTATTGGGCTACGCGGCATCTCAAAGCGCATGAAATGACGAGTGAAATGCACGATTAAACTTCTAGGGTAGGGCGAACAGAGCCCGAACAGATCATTTTCCATTAAGGTTAATATAAGAATTCAGGGAAATCTATCACATTTGTTCAATTTACGTCGCTCCTATTTCAGATAGCGTATAGGGCTAAGCGGCCTCCCAAAGCGCATGAAATTACGAGTGAAATGCACTATTAAACTTCTAGGGTAGGGCAAACAGAGACCCGATTAGATCATTTTGTATTATGGTTAATTTAAGAATTCATCAAAATTCTATCACATTTGTTCAATTTACGTCGCTCCTATTTAAGATAGCGTACTGCGCTAGGCGGCATCTTAAAGCGCGTGGAAAGGCGAGTAAAATGCACTATTAAACTTCTATGATAGGGCAATCAGGGACCCGATCAGATCATTTTATATTTTGGTTAATATAAGGATTCAAGGAAATTCTATCATATTTGTTCAATTTACGTCGCTCCTATTTCACATAGCGTACTGGGCTAAGCGGCATCTTAAAGCGCATGAAATGATGAGTGAAATTCGCTATTAAACTTCTATGATAGGGCAATCAGAGACCCGATTAGATCATTTTATATTTTGGTTAATATAAGATTTCAGGGAAATTCTATCACATTTGTTCAATTTACGTCGCTCATATTTCAGATAGCGTATTGGGCTAAGCGGCATCTGAAAGCGCCGGAAAGGGCGAGTATAATGCACTATTATACTTCTAGGGTAGGGCAAACAGAGAACCGATTAGATCATTTTGTATTATGGTTAATTTAAGAATTCAGCAAAATTCTATCACATTTGTTCAATTTACGTCGCTCGTATTTAAGATAGCGTACTGCGCTAGGCGGCATCTTAAAGCGCGTGGAAAGGCGAGTAAAATGCACTATTAAACTTCTATGATAGGGCAATCAGGGACCCGATCAGATCATTTTATATTTTGGTTAATATAAGGATTCAAGGAAATTCTATCACATTTGTTCAATTTACGTCGCTCCTATTTCAGATAGCGTATTGGGCTAAGCGGCATCTCAAAGCGCATGAAATGGTGAGTGAAATGCACTATTAAACTTCTATGATAGGGCAATCAGAGACCCGATTAGATCATTTTATATTTTGGTTAATATATGAATTCAGCGAAATTCTGTCACAATTGTTCAATTTACGTCGCTCCTATTTCAGATAGCGTATTGGGCTAGGCGGCAGCTTAAAGCACGTGGAATGGCGAGTGAAATGCACTGTTAAACTTCGATGATAGAGCAATCAGAGACCCGATTAGATCATTTTATATTTGGGTTAATATATGAATTCAGGGAAATTCTATCACATTTGTTCAATTTACGTCGCTCCTATTCCAGATAGCGTATTGGGCTATGCGGCATCTCAAAGCACATGAAATGGCGAGTAAAATGCACTCTTAAACTTCTAGGCTAGGGCGAACAGAGACCCGATCAGATCATTTTACATTATGGTTAATAAAAGAATTCAGCGAAATTCTATAACATTTGTTCAACTTACGTCGCTCCTATTTCAGATAGCGTATTGGGCTAAGCGGCATCTCAAAGCGCATGAAATGGCGAGTAAAATGCACTATTAGATTTCTATGGTAGGGCGTACAGAGACCCGATTAGATCATTTTATATTATGGTTAATTTATGAATTCAGCAAAATTCTATCACATTTGTTCAATTTACGTCGCTCCTATTTCAGATACCGTACTGGGCTCGGCGGCATCTTAAAGCGCGTGGAATGGCGAGTAAAATGCACTATTAAACTTCTAGGGTAGGGAGAACAGAGACCCGATTAGATCTTTTTATAGTATGGTTAAAATAAGAATTCACCAAAAATCTATCACATTTGTTCAAGTTACGTTGCTCCTGTTTCACATAGCGTACTGGGATAAGCGGCATCTTAAAGCGCATGAAATGATGAGTGAAATTCGCTATTAAACTTCTATGATAGGGCAATCAGAGACCCGATTAGATCATTTTATATTTTGGTTAATATATGAATGCAGCGAAATTCTATCACATTTGTTCACATTACGTAGCTCCTATTTCACATAGCGTACTGAGCTAAGCGGCATCTTAAAGCGCATGAAATGATGTGTGAAATGCACTATTAAACTTCTATGATAGGGCAATGAGAGACCCGATTAGATCATTTTATATTTTGGTTAATTTAAGAATTCAGCAAAATTCTATCACATCTGTTCAATTTACGTCGCTCCTATTTAAGATAGCGGACTGCGCTAGGTGGCATCTTAAAGCGCGTGGAAAGGCGAGTAAAATGCACTATTAAACTTCTATGATAGGGCAATCAGAGACCCGATTAGATCATTTTATATTACGGTTAATATAAGAATTCAGCGTAATTCTATCACATTTGTTCAACTTACGTCGCTCCTATTTCAGATAGCGTACTGGGCTAGGCGGCATCTTAAAGCGCGTGGAATGGCGAGTAAAATGCACCACTAAACTTCTATGATAGGGCAATCAGAGACCCGATTATATCATTTTATATTTTGTTTAATATAAGATTTCAGGGAAATTCTATCACATTTGTTCAATTTACGTCGCTCCTATTTCAGATAGCGTATTGCGCTAAGCGGCATCTCAAAGCGCATGAAATGGCGAATAAAATCCACTATTAAACTTCTAGGCTGGGGCGAACAGAGACCCGATTAGATCATTTTACAGTATGGTTAATAAAAGTATTCAGCGAAATTCTATCACATTTGTTCAATTTACATCGCTCCTATTTCAGATAGCGTATTGGGCTACGCGGCATCTCAAAGCGCATGAAATGGCGAGTACAATGCACTATTAAACTTCTAGGGTAAGGCAAACAGAGACCCGATCAGATCATTTTATATTATAGTTAATTTAAGAATTCAGCGAAATTCTATCACATTTGTACAATTTACGTCGCTCCTATTTCAGATTGCGTATTGGGCTAAGCGGCATCTCAAAGCGCATGAAATGGCGAGTGAAATGCACTATCAAACTTCTAGGATAATTCAAACAGAGACCCGATTAGATCATTTTACATTACGGTTAATATAAGAATTCAGCGTAATTCTATCACATTTGTTCAACTTACGTCGCTCCTATTTCAGTTAGCGTACTGGGCTAGGCGGCATCTTAAAGCGCGTGGAATGGCGAGTAAAACGCACTACTAAACTTCTATGATAGGGCAATCAGAGACCCGATTAGATCATTTTATATTTTGGTTAATATAAGTATTCAGCGAAATTCTATCAAATTTGTTCAATTTACGTCGCTCCTATTTCAGATAGCGTATTGGGCTAAGCGGCATCTCAAAGCGCATGAAATGGCGAGTGAAATGCACTATCAAACTTCTAGGATAATTCAAACAGAGACCCGATTAGATCATTTTATATTACGGTTAATATAAGAATTCAGCGAAATTCTATCACATTTGTTCAATTTACGTCTCTCCTATTTCAGATAGCGTATTGGGCTACGCGGCATCTCAAAGCGCATGAAATGGTGAGTGAAATGCACTATTAAACTTCTGTGATAGGGCAATCAGAGACCCGATTAGATCATTTTATATTTTGGTTAATATATGAATTCAGCGAAATTCTGTCACATTTGTTCAATTTACGTCGCTCCTATTTCAGATAGCGTATTGGGCTAGGCGGTAGCTTAAAGCACGTGGAATGGCGAGTGAAATGCACTGATAAACTTCGATGATAGAGCAATCAGAGACCCGATTAGATCATTTTATATTTGGGTTAATATATGAATTCAGGGAAATTCTATCACATTTGTTCAATTTACGTCGCTCCTATTCCAGATAGCGTATTGGGCTATGCGGCATCTCAAAGCACATGAAATGGCGAGTAAAATGCACTTTTAAACTTCTAGGGTAGGTCAAACAGAGACCCGATTAGATCATTTTATATTATGGTTAATTTAAGAATTCAGTGAAATGCTATCACACTTGTTCAATTTACGTCGCTCCTATTTCAGATAGCGTATTGGGCTAAGCGGGATTTCAAAGCGCATGAAGTGGCGAGTACAATGCACTATTAAACTTCTAGGGTAGGGCAAACAGATACCCGATTAGATCATTTTATATTATGGTTAATTTAAGAATTCAGCAAAATTCTATCACATTTGTTCAATGTACGTCGCTCCTATTTCGGACAGCGTACTGGGCTAGGCGGCACCCTAAAGCGCGTGGAGTGGCGAGTAAAATGCACTATTAATCTTCTATGATAGGGCAATCAGAGACCCGATTAGATCATTTTATATTTTGTTTAATATAAGATTTCAGGGAAATTCTATCACATTTGTTCAATTTACGTCGCTCCTATTTCAGATAGCGTATTGGGCTAAGCGGCATCTCAAGGCGCATGAAATGGCGAATAAAATGCGCTATTAAACTTCTAGGCTAGGGCGAACAGAGACCCGATTAGATCATTTTACATTATGGTTCTTAAAAGAATTCAGCGAAATTCTATCACATTTGCTCAACGTACGTCGCTCCTATTTCAGATAGCGTATTGGGATAAGCGGCATCGAAAAGCGCATGAAATGGCGAGTAAAATGCACAATTAAACTACTAGGGTAGGGCAAACAGAAACCCGATTAGATCATTTTATATTGTGGTTAATTTAAGAATTCAACAAAATTCTATCACATTTGTTCAATTTACGTCGCTCCTATTTCAGATAGCGAATTGGGCTACGCGGCATCTCAAAGCGCATGAAATGGCCAGTAAAATGCACTATCAAACTTCTAGGATAAGGCAAACAGAGACCCGATTAGATCATTTTATATTACGGTTAATATAAGAACTCAGCGTAATTCTATCAGATTTGTTCAACTTACGTCGCTCCTATTTCAGGTAGCGCACTGGGCTAGGCGGCATCTTAAAGCGCGTGGAATGGCGAGTAAAATGCACTATTGAACTTCTAGGATAAGGCAAACAGAGACCCGATTAGATCATTTTATATTACGGTTAATATAAGAATGCGGTGTAATTCTTTCACATTTGTTCAAATTACGTCGCTGCTATTCCAGATAGCTTATTGTGCTTAGCGGCATCTCAAAGCGCATGAAATGGCGAGGGAAATGCACTATTAAACTTCTAGGGTAGGGCAAACAGAGACCCGATTAGATCATTTTATATTAAGGTTACTTTAAGAATTCAGCGAAATTCTATCACATTTGTTCAATTTACGTCGCTCCTATTTCAGATAGCGTACTGTGCTAGACGGCATCTTAAGGCGCGTGGAATGGCGAGTAAAATGCACTATTAAACTTCTATGGCAGGGAAACCAGAGACCCGATTAGATCATTTTATATTAAGGTTACTTTAAGAATTCAGCGAAATTCTATCACATTTGTTCAATTTACGTCGCTCCTATTTCAAATAGCTTATTGGGCGAAGCGGCGTCTCAAAGCGCATGAAATGACGAGTGAAATGCACTATTAAACTTCTAGGGTATGGCAAACAGAGACCCGATTAGATCATTTGATATTATGGTTAATTTAAGAATTCAGCGAAATTCTATCACATTTGTTCAATTTACGTCGCTCCTATTTCAGATAGCGTATTGGGATAAGCGGCATCTCAAAGTGCATGAAATGGCGAGTAAAATGCACTATTAAACTTCTAGGGTAGGGCGAACGGAGGCCCGATTAGATCATTTTACATTAAGGTTAATATAAGTATTCAGCGAGATTCTATCACATTTGTTCAATTTACGTCGCTCCTATTACAGACAGCGTACTGGGCTAGGCGGCATCTTAAAGCGTGTGGAATGGCGAGTAAAATGCACTATTAACCTTCTATGATAGGGCAATCAGAGACCAGACTAGATCATTTTATACCTTGGTTAATATAAGAATTCAGCGAAATTCTATCACATTTGTTAAATTTACGTCGCTCCTATTTCAGATAGCCTATTGGGCTAAGCGGCATCTCAAAGCGCATGAAATGGCGTGTAAAATGCACGATTAAACTTCTAGGGTAGGGCAAACAGAGACCCGATTAGATCATTTTATATTTTGTTTAATATAAGAATTCAGCGAAATTCTATCACATTTGTTCAATTTACGTCGCTCCTATTTCAGACAGCTTATTGGGCTTAGCGGCATCTCAAAGCGCATGAAATGGCGAACAGAATGCACTATTAAACTTCTAGGCTAGGGCGAACAGAGACCAGATTAGATCATTTTATATTTTGGTTAATATAAGAATTCTGCGAAATTCTATCACATTTGTTCAACTTACGTCGCTCCTATTTCAGATAGCGTACTGGGCTCGGCGGCATCTTAAAGCGCGTGGAATGGCGAGTAAAATGCACTACTAAACTTCTATGATAGGGCAATCAGAGACCCGATTAGATCATTTTATATTTTGGTTAATATAAGAATTCAGCGAAATTCTATCACATTTGTTCAATTTACGTCGCTCCTATTACAGATAGCTTATTGTGCTTAGCGGCATCTCAAAGCGCATGAAGTGACGAGTGAAATGCACTATTAAACTTCTAGGGTAGGGCAAACAGAGACCCGATTATATCATTTTACATTATGGTTAATGTAAGAATTCAGCGAAATTCTATCACATTTGTTCAATTTACGTCGCTCCTATTTCAGATAGCTTATTGGGCTAAGCGGCATCTGAAGGCGCATGAAATGGCGAGTAAAATGCACTATTAAACTTCTAGGGTAGGGCAAACAGAGACCCGATGAGATCATTTTATATTATGGTTAATTTAAGATGTCAGCAAAATATTATCACATTTGTTCAATTTACGTCGCTCCTATTTCAGATAGCGTACTGGGCTAGGCGGCATCTTAAAGCGCGTGGAATGGCGAGTAATATGCACTACTAAACTTCTATGATAGGGCAATCAGAGACCCGATTAGATCATTTTATATTTTGTTTAATATAAGATTTCAGGGAAATTCTATCACAATTGTTCAATTTACGTCGCTCCTATTTCAGATAGCGTATTGTGCTAAGCGGCATCTCAAGGCGCATGAAATGGCGAATAAAATGCGCTATTAAACTTCTAGGCTAGGGCGAACAGAGACCCGATTAGATCATTTTACATTAAGGTTAATATAAGAATTCACGGAAATTCTATCACATTTGTTCAATTTACGTCGCTCCTATTTCAGATAGCGTATTAGGATATGCGGCATCTCAAAGCGCATGAAATGGCGAATAAAATTCACTATTAAACTTCTAGGGTAGGGCAAACAGAGACCCGATTTGATCACTTTATATTACGATTAATATAAGAATTCAGCGTAATTCTATCACATTTGTTCATCTTACGTCGCTCCTATTTCGGATAGCGTACTGGGCTAGGCGGCATCTTAAAGCGCGTGGAAGGGCGAGTAAAATGCACTACTAAACTTCTGTGATAGAGCAATAAGAGACCCGATTAGATCATTTTATATTTTGTTTAATATAAGATTTCAGGGAAATTCTATCACATTTGTCCAATTTACGTCGCTCCTATTTCAGGTAGCGTATTGGGCTAAGCGGCATCACAAAGCGCATGAAATGTCGAACAAAATGCACTATTAAACTTCTAGGCTATGGCGAACAGAGACCAGATTAGATCTTTTTATATTACGGTTAATATAAGAATTCAGCGTAATTCTATCACATTTGTTCATCTTACGTCGCTCCTATTTCAGATAGCCTACTGAGCTAGACGGCATCTTAAAGCGCGTGGAAGGGCGAGTAAAATGCACTACTAAACTTCTATGATAGAGCAATCAGAGACCCGATTAGATCATTTTATATTTTGTTTAATATAAGATTTCAGGAAAATTCTATCACATTTGTTCAATTTACGTCGCTCCTATTTCAGATAGCGTATTGTGCTAAGCGGCATCTCAAAGCGCATGAAGTGACGAGTGAAATGCACTATTAAACTTCTAGGGTAGGGCGAACAGAGACCCGATTAGATCATTTTACATTAAGGTTAATATAAGAATTCAGGGAAATTCTATCAGATTTGTTCAATTTACGTCGCTCCTATTTCAGATAGCGTATTGGGCTACGCGGCATCTCAAAGCGCATGAAATGGCGAATAAAATGCACTATTAAACTTCTGTGATAGGGCAATCAGAGAACCGATTAGATCATTTTATATTTTGGTTAATATAAGAATTCAACGAAATTCTATCACATTTGTAAAATTTACGTCGCTCCTATTACAGATAGCTTATTGGGCTTAGAGGCATCTCAAAGCACATGAAATGACGAGTGAAATGCACTATTAAACTTCTAGGCTAGGGCAAACAGAGACCCGATTAGATCATTTTATATTATGGTTAATTTAAGAATTCAGCAAAATTCTATCACATTTCCTCAATTTACGTCGCTCCTATTTCAGACAGCGTACTGGGATAGGCGGCATCTTAAAGCGCGTGGAATGGCGAGTAAAATGCACTATTAAAATTCTATGATAGGGCAATCAGAGACCCGATTAGATCATTTTATATTACGGTTAATATAAGAATTCAGCAAAACTCTATCACATTTGTTCAATTTACGTCGTTCCTATTTCAGATAGCGTATTGGGCTAAGCGGCATCTCAAAGCGCATGAAATGGCGAGTAATATGCGCTATTAAACTTCTAGGGTAGGGCAAACAGAGACCCGATTAGATCATTTTATATTATGGTTAATTTAAGAATTCAGCGTAATTCTATCACATTTGTTCAACTTACGCCGCTCCTGCTTGAGATAGCGTACTGGACTAGGCGGCAACTTAAAGCGCGTGGAATGGCGAGTAAAATGCAGTACTAAACTTCTATGATAGGGCAATCGGAGTCCCGATTAGATCATTTTATATTTTGTTTAATATAAGATTTCAGGGAAATTCTATCACATTTGATCAATTTACGTCGCTCCTATTTCAGATAGCGTATTGGGCTAAGCGGCATCTCAAAGCGCATGAAATGACGAATAAAATGCACTATTAAACTTCTAGGCTAGGGCAAACAGAGACCCGATTAGATCATTTTACATTAAGGTTAATATAAGAATTCAGGGAACTTCTATCACATTTGTTCAATTTACGTCGCTCCTATTTCAGATAGCGTATTGGGCTAAGCGGCATCTCAAAGCGCATGAAATGTCGAATAAAATGCACTATTAAACTTCTAGGCTAGGGCAAACAGAGACCCGATTAGATCATTTTACATTAAGGTTAATATAAGAATTCAGGGAAATTCTATCACATTTGCTCAATTTACGTCGCTCCTATTTCAGATAGCGTATTGGGCTAAGCGGCATCTCAAAGCGCATGAAATGACGAATAAAATGCACTATTAAACTTCTAGGCTAGGGCAAACAGAGACCCGATTAGATCATTTTACATTAAGGTTAATATAAGAATTCAGGGAACTTCTATCACATTTGTTCAATTTACGTCGCTCCTATTTCAGATAGCGTATTGGGCTAAGCGGCATCTCAAAGCGCATTAAATGGCGAGCAAAATGCACTATTAAACTTCTAGGGTATGGCAAACAGAGACCCGATTATATCATTTTATATTATGGTTAATTTAAGGATTCAACGAAATTCTATCTCACTTGTTCAATTTACGTCGCTCCTATTTCAGAAAGCGTATTGGGCTAAGCGGCATCTCAAAGCGCATGAAATGGCGAGCAAAATGCACTATTAAACTTCTAGGGTAGGGCAAACAGAGACCCGATTAGATCATTTTATATTATTGTTAATTTAATCATTAAGCAAAATTCTAACACATTCGTTCAATTTACGTCGTTCCTATTTCAGATAGCGTACTGGGCTAGGCGGCATCTCAAAGCGCATGAAATAGCGAGTGAAATGCACTATTAAACTTCTAGGGTAGGGCGAACAGAGACCCGATGAGATCATTTTATATTACGGTTAATATAAGAATGCAGCGTAATTCTATCACATTTGTTCAACTTAAGTCGCTCCTATTTCAGATAGCGTATTGGGCTAAGCGGCATCTCAAAGCGTATGAAATGGCGAATAAAGTGCACTATTAAAGTTCTAGGGTAGGGCAAACAGAGACCCGAGTAGATCACTTTATATTATGGTCAATTTAAGAATTCATCAAAATTCTATCACATTTGTTCAATTTACGTCGTTCCTATTTCAGATAGCGTACTGGGCTAGGCGGCATCTTAAAGCGCGCGGAATGGCGAGTGAAATGCACTATTAAACTACTATGATAAGGCAATCAGAGACCCGATTAGATCATTTTATATTTTGGTTAATACAAGGATTCAGCGAAATTCTATCACATTTGTTCAATTTACGTCTTTGATATTTCAGATACCGTATTGGGCTAAGCGGCATCTGAAAGCGCATGAAATGGCGAGTAAAACGCACTATTAAACTTCTAGGGTAGGGCAAACAGAGACCCGATTAGATCAGTTTATATTATGGTTAATTTAAGAATTCAGCAAAATTCTATCACATTTGTTCAATTTACGTCGTTCCTATTTCAGATAGCGTATTGGGCTAAGCGGCATCTCAAAGCGCATGGAATGACGAGTGAAAGGCACTATTAAACTTCTAGGGTAGGGCGGACAGAGAACCGATTAGATCATTTTACATTAAGGTTAATATAAGAATTCAGGGAAATTCTATCACATTTGTTCAATTTACGTCGTTCCTATTTCAGATAGCGTATTGGGCTAAGCGGCATCTCAAAGCGCATGAAATGGCGAGTAAAATGCACGATTAAACTTCTAGGCTAGGGCGAACAGAGACCCGATTAGATCATTTTACATTTTGTTTAATATAAGATTTCAGGGAAATTCTATCACATTTGTTCAATTTACGTCGCTCCTATTTCAGATTGCTTATTGGGCAAAGCGGCATCTCATAGCGCATGAAATGATGAGTGAAATGCACTGTTAAACTTCTATGATAGGGCAATCAGAGACCCGACTAGATCATTTTATATTATGGTTAATTTAAGAATTCAGCGAAACTCTATCACATTTGTTCAATTTATGGCGCTCCTATTTCAGATAGCGTACCGGGCTATGCGGCACCTTAAAGCGCGCGGAATGGCGAGTAAAATGCACTATTAAACTTCTATGATAGGGCAATCAGAGACCCGATTAGATCATTTTATATTTTGGTTAATATAAGAATTCAGCGAAATTCTATCACATTTGTTCAATTTACGTCGCTGCTATTTCAGATAGCGTATTGGGCTAAGCGGCATCTCAAAGCGCATGAAATGACGAGTGAAATGCAATACTAAACTTCTAGGATAAGGCAAACAGAGACCCGATTAGATCATTTTATATTTTGTTTAATATAAGATTTCAGGGAAATTCTATCACATTTGTTCAATTTACGTCGCTCCTATTTCAGATAGCTTATTGGGCAACGCGGCATCTCAAAGCGCATGAAATGCTGAGTGAAATGCACTGTTAAACTTCTATGATAGGGCAATCAGAGACCCGACTAGATCATTTTATATTATGGTTAATTTAAGAATTCAGCGAAACTCTATCACATTTGTTCAATTTACGTCGCTCCTATTTCAGATAGCGTATTGGGCTAAGCGGCATCTCAAAGCTCATGAAATGACGAGTGAAATGCAATACTAAACTTCTAGGATAAGGCAAACAGAGACCCGATTAGATCATTTTATATTTTGTTTAATATAAGATTTCAGGGAAATTCTATCACATTTGTTCAATTTACGTCGCTCCTATTTCAGATAGCGTATTGGGCTAAGCGGCATCTCAAAGCGTATGAAATGGCGAACAAAGTGCACTATTAAAGTTCTAGGGTAGGGCAAACGGAGACCCGAGTAGATCACTTTATATTATGATTAATTTAAGAATCCAGCGTAATTCTATCACATTTGTTCAACTTACGTCGCTCCTATTTCAGATAGCGTATTGGGCTAACCGGCACCTCAAAGCGCATGAAATGGCAAATAAAATGCGCTATTAAACTTCTAGGCTAGGGCGAACAGAGACCCGATTAGATCATTTTACATTAAGGTTAATATAAGAATTCAGCGAAATTCTATCACATTTGTTCAATTTACGTCGCTGATATTTCAGATAGCGTATTGGGCTAAGCGGCATCTCAAAGCGCATGAAATGGCGAATAAAATGCACTATTAAACTTCTAGGGTATGGCAGATAGAGACCCGATTTGATCATTTTATATTATGGTTAATATAAGGATTCAGTGAAATTCTATCACATTTGTTCAATTTACGTCGCTCCTATTTCAGATAGCGTACTGGGCTAGGCGTCATCTTAAAGCGCGTGGAATGGCGAGTAAAATGCACTATTAAACTTCTATGATAGGGCAATCGGAGACCCGATTAGATCATTTTATATTTTGGTTAATATAAGAATTCAGCGAAATCCTATCACGTTTGTTCAATTTACGTCGCTCTTATTTCAGATAGCGTATTGGGCTAAGCGGCATCTCAAAGCGCATGAAATGGCGAATAAAATGCACTATTAAACTTCTCGGCTAGGGCGAACAGAAACCCGATTAGATCATTTTATATTATGGTTAATTTAAGAATTCAGGGAAATTCTATCACATTTGTTCAATTTACGTCGCTCCTATTTCAGATAGCGTACTGGACTAGGCGGCATCTTAAAGCGAGTGGAATGGCGAGTGAAATTCACTATTTAACTTCGATGATAGGGCAATCAGGGACCCGATTAGATCATTTTATATTTGGGTTAATTTAAGAATTCAGCGAAATTCTATCACATTTGTTCAATTTACGTCGCTCCTATTTCAGATAGCGTATTGGGCTAAGCGCCATCTCAATGCGCATGAAATGGCGAGTAAAATGCACTATTAAACTTCTAGGGTAGGACAAACAGAGACCCGATTAGATCATTTTATATTATGGTTAATTTAAGAATTCAGCGAAATTCTATCACATTTGTTCACTTTACGTCGCTCCTATTTCAGATAGCGTATTGGGCCAAGCGGCATCTCAAAGCGCATGAAATGGCGAGTAAAATGCACTATTTAACTTCTAGGGTAGGGCGAACAGAGACCCGATTAGATTATTTTACATTAAGATTAATATAAGAATTCAGGGAAATTCTATCACATTTGTTCAATTTACGTCGCTCATATTTCAGATAGCCTACTGGGATAGCCGGCATCTTAAAGCGCGTGGAATAGCGAGTGGAATGCACTATTAAACTTCTATGATAGGGCAATCAGTGACCCGATTAGATCATTTTATACTATAGTTAATTTAAGAATTCAGCGAAATTCTATCACATTTGTTCAATTTACGTCGCTCCTATTTCAGATAGCGTATTTGGATAAGCGGCATCTCAAAGCGCATGAAATGGCGAGTAAAATGCAATACTAAACTTCTAGGATAAGGCAAACAGAGACCCGATTAGATCACTTTAAATTATGGTTAATAAAAGAATTCAGCGAAATTCTATCACATTTGTTCAACTTACATCGTTCCTATTTCTGATAGCGTACTGGGCTAGGCGCCATCTTAAAGCGCGTGGAATGGCGAGTAAAATGCACTATTAAACTTCTAGGGTAAGGCAAACAGAGACACGATTAGATCATTTTATATTACGGTTAATATAAGAATTCAGCAAAATTCTATCACATTTGTTCAATTTACGTCGTTCCTATTTCAGATAGCATACTGGACTAGGCGCATCTTAAAGAGCGTGGAATGGCGAGTAAAATGCACTATTAAACTTCTATGATAGGGCAATCAGAGACCCGATTAGATCATTTTATATTTTGGTTAATATAAGAATTCAGCGTAATTCTATCACATTTGTTCAACTTACGTCGCTCCTATTTCAGATAGCGTACTGGGCTAGACGGCATCTTAAAGCGCGTGGAAGGGCGAGTAAAACGCACTACTAAACTTCTATGATAGGGCAATCAGAGACCCGATTAGATCAGTTTATATTATGGTCAATTTAAGAATTCATCAAAATTCTATCACATTTGTTCAATTTTCGTCGTTCCTATTTCAGATAGCGTACTGGGCTAGGCGGCATCTCAAAGCGCATGAAATAGCGAGTGAAATGCACTATTAAACTTCTAGGGTAGGGCGAACAGAGACCCGATGAGATCATTTTATATTACGGTTAATATAAGAATGCAGCGTAATTCTATCACATTCGTTCAACTTAAGTCGCTCCTATTTCAGATAGCGTACTGGGCTAGGCGGCATCTCAAAGCGCATGAAATGGCGAGTAAAATGCACTATTAAACTTCTAGGGTAGGACAAACAGAGACCCGATTAGATCATTTTATATTATGGTTAATATAAGAATTCAGCGTAATTCTATCACATTTGTTCAACTTACGTCGCTCCTATTTCAGATAGCGTACTGGACTAGGCGGCAACTTAAAGCGCGTGGAATGGCGAGTAAAATGCAGTACTAAACTTCTATGATAGGGCAATCGGAGTCCCGATTAGATCATTTTATATTTTGTTTAATATAAGATTTCAGGGAAATTCTATCACATTTGAGCAATTTACGTCGCTCCTATTTCAGATAGCGTATTGGGCTAAGCGGCATCTCAAAGCGCATGAAATGTCGAATAAAATGCACTATTAAACTTCTAGGCTAGGGCAAACAGAGACCCGATTAGATCATTTTACATTAAGGTTAATATAAGAATTCAGGGGAATTCTATCACATTTGCTCAATTTACGTCGCTCCGATTTCAGATAGCGTATTGGGCTAAGCGGCATCTCAAAGCGCATGAAATGTCGAATAAAATGCACTATTAAACTTCTAGGCTAGGGCAAACAGAGACCCGATTAGATCATTTTACATTAAGGTTAATATAAGAATTCAGGGAACTTCTATCACATTTGTTCAATTTACGTCGCTCCTATTTCAGATAGCGTATTGGGCTAAGCGGCATCTCAAAGCGCATTCAATGGCGAGCAAAATGCACTATTAAACTTCTAGGGTATGGCAAACAGAGACCCGATTATATCATTTTATATTATGGTTAATTTAAGGATTCAACGAAATTCTATCTCACTTGTTCAATTTACGTCGCTCCTATTTCAGAAAGCGTATTGGGCTAAGCGGCATCTCAAAGCGCATGAAATGGCGAGCAAAATGCACTATAAACTTCTAGGGTAGGGCAAACAGAGACCCGATTAGATCATTTTATATTATTGTTAATTTAATCATTAAGCAAAATTCTATCACATTCGTTCAATTTACGTCGTTCCTATTTCAGATAGCGTACTGGGCTAGGCGGCATCTCAAAGCGCATGAAATAGCGAGTGAAATGCACTATTAAACTTCTAGGGTAGGGCGAACAGAGACCCGATGAGATCATTTTATATTACGGTTAATATAAGAATGCAGCGTAATTCTATCACATTCGTTCAACTTAAGTCGCTCCTATTTCAGATAGCGTACTGGGCTAGGCGGCATCTCAAAGCGCATGAAATGGCGAGTAAAATGCACTATTAAACTTCTAGGGTAGGACAAACAGAGACCCGATTAGATCATTTTATATTATGGTTAATTTAAGAATTCAGCGAAATCCTATCACATTTCTTCAATTTACGTCGTTCCTATTTCAGTTAGCGTACTGGGCTAGGCGGCATCTTAAAGCGCGTGGAATGGCGAGTAAAATGCACTGTTAAACTTCTAGGGTAGGGCAAACAGAGACCCGATTAGATCAGTTTATATTATGGTCAATTTAAGAATTCATCAAAATTCTATCACATTTGTTCAATTTACGTCGTTCCTATTTCAGATAGCGTACTGGGCTAGGCGGCATCTTAAAGCGCGCGGAATGGCGAGTGAAATGCACTATTAAACTTCTATGATAAGGCAATCAGAGACCCGATTAGATCATTTTATATTTTGGTTAATACAAGGATTCAGCGAAATTCTATCACATTTGTTCAATTTACGTCGCTCCTATTTCATATAGCTAATTGGGCTATGCGGCATCTCAAAGCGCATGCAATTACGAGTGAAATGCACTATTAAATTTCTAGGGTAGGGCGAACAGAGACCCGATTAGATCATTTTACATTAAGGGTAATATAAGAATTCAGCGAAATTCTATCACATTTGTTCAATTTACGTCTTTGATATTTCAGATACCGTATTGGGCTAAGCGGCATCTGAGAGCGCATGAAATGGCGAGTAAAACGCACTATTAAACTTCTAGGGTAGGGCAAACAGAGACCCGATTAGATCAGTTTATATTATGGTTAATTTAAGAATTCAGCAAAATTCTATCACATTTGTTCAATTTACGTCGTTCCTATTTCAGATAGCGTACTGGGCTAGGCGGCATCTTAAAGCGCGTGGAATGGCGAGTGAAATGCACTATTAAACTTCTATGATAAGGCAATCAGAGACCCGATTAGATCATTTTATATTTTGGTTAATACAAGAATACAGCGAAATTCTATCACATTTGTTCAATTTACGTCGCTCCTATTTCAGATAGCTAATTTCGCTATGCGGCATCTCAAAGCGCATGCAATTACGAGTGAAATGCACTATTAAACTTCTAGGGTAGGGCGAACAGAGACCCGATTAGATCATTTTACATTAAGGTTAATATAAGAATTCAGCGAAATTCTATCACATTTGTTCAATTTATATCGCTCCTATTCAGATGGCTTATTGGGCTTAGCGGCATCTCAAAGCGCATGAAATGACGAGTGAAATGCACTATTAAACTTCTAGGGAAGGGCAAACAGAGACCCGAATAGATCATTTTACATTATGGTTAATAAAAGAATTCAACGAAATTCTATCACATTTGTTCAACTTACGTCGCTCCTAATTCAGATAGCGTATTGGGCTAAGCGGCATCTCAAAGCGTATGAAATGGCGAATAAAGTGCACTATTAAAGTTCTAGGGTAGGGCAAACAGAGACCCGAGTAGATCACTTTATATTATGGTTAATTTAAGAAGTCAGCAAAATTCTATCACATTTGTTCAATTTACGTCGCTCCTATTTCAGATAGCGTATTGGGCTAAGCGCCATCTCAATGCGCATGAAATGGCGAGTAAAATGCACTATTAAACTTCTAGGGTAGGACAAACAGAGACCCGATTAGATCATTTTATATTATGGTTAATTTAAGAATTCAGCGAAATTCTATCACATTTGTTCACTTTACGTCGCTCCTATTTCAGATAGCGTATTGGGCCAAGCGGCATCTCAAAGCGCATGAAATGGCGAGTAAAATGCACTATTTAACTTCTAGGGTAGGGCGAACAGAGACCCGATTAGATTATTTTACATTAAGATTAATATAAGAATTCAGGGAAATTCTATCACATTTGTTCAATTTACGTCGCTCATATTTCAGATAGCCTACTGGGATAGCCGGCATCTTAAAGCGCGTGGAATAGCGAGTGGAATGCACTATTAAACTTCTATGATAGGGCAATCAGTGACCCGATTAGATCATTTTATACTATAGTTAATTTAAGAATTCAGCGAAATTCTATCACATTTGTTCAATTTACGTCGCTCCTATTTCAGATAGCGTATTTGGATAAGCGGCATCTCAAAGCGCATGAAATGGCGAGTAAAATGCAATACTAAACTTCTAGGATAAGGCAAACAGAGACCCGATTAGATCACTTTAAATTATGGTTAATAAAAGAATTCAGCGAAATTCTATCACATTTGTTCAACTTACATCGTTCCTATTTCTGATAGCGTACTGGGCTAGGCGCCATCTTAAAGCGCGTGGAATGGCGAGTAAAATGCACTATTAAACTTCTAGGGTAAGGCAAACAGAGACACGATTAGATCATTTTATATTACGGTTAATATAAGAATTCAGCAAAATTCTATCACATTTGTTCAATTTACGTCGTTCCTATTTCAGATATCATACTGGGCTAGGCGCATCTTAAAGAGCGTGGAATGGCGAGTAGAATGCACTATTAAACTTCTATGATAGGGCAATCAGAGACCCGATTAGATCATTTTATATTTTGGTTAATATAAGAATTCAGCGTAATTCTATCACATTTGTTCAACTTACGTCGCTCCTATTTCAGATAGCGTACTGGGCTAGACGGCATCTTAAAGCGCGTGGAAGGGCGAGTAAAACGCACTACTAAACTTCTATGATAGGGCAATCAGAGACCCGATTAGATCATTTTATATTACGGTTAATATAAGAATTCAGCAAAACTCTATCACATTTGTTCAATTTACGTCGTTCCTATTTCAGATAGCGTATTGGGCTAAGCGGCATCTCAAAGCGCATGAAATGGCGAGTAATATGCGCTATTAAACTTCTAGGGTAGGGCAAACAGAGACCCGATTAGATCATTTTATATTATGGTTAATTTAAGAATTCAGCGTAATTCTATCACATTTGTTCAACTTACGCCGCTCCTGCTTGAGATAGCGTACTGGACTAGGCGGCAACTTAAAGCGCGTGGAATGGCGAGTAAAATGCAGTACTAAACTTCTATGATAGGGCAATCGGAGTCCCGATTAGATCATTTTATATTTTGTTTAATATAAGATTTCAGGGAAATTCTATCACATTTGAGCAATTTACGTCGCTCCTATTTCAGATAGCGTATTGGGCTAAGCGGCATCTCAAAGCGCATGAAATGTCGAATAAAATGCACTATTAAACTTCTAGGCTAGGGCAAACAGAGACCCGATTAGATCATTTTACATTAAGGTTAATATAAGAATTCAGGGGAATTCTATCACATTTGCTCAATTTACGTCGCTCCGATTTCAGATAGCGTATTGGGCTAAGCGGCATCTCAAAGCGCATGAAATGTCGAATAAAATGCACTATTAAACTTCTAGGCTAGGGCAAACAGAGACCCGATTAGATCATTTTACATTAAGGTTAATATAAGAATTCAGGGAACTTCTATCACATTTGTTCAATTTACGTCGCTCCTATTTCAGATAGCGTATTGGGGCTAAGCGGCATCTCAAAGCGCATTCAATGGCGAGCAAAATGCACTATTAAACTTCTAGGGTATGGCAAACAGAGACCCGATTATATCATTTTATATTATGGTTAATTTAAGGATTCAACGAAATTCTATCTCACTTGTTCAATTTACGTCGCTCCTATTTCAGAAAGCGTATTGGGCTAAGCGGCATCTCAAAGCGCATGAAATGGCGAGCAAAATGCACTATAAACTTCTAGGGTAGGGCAAACAGAGACCCGATTAGATCATTTTATATTATTGTTAATTTAATCATTAAGCAAAATTCTATCACATTCGTTCAATTTACGTCGTTCCTATTTCAGATAGCGTACTGGGCTAGGCGGCATCTCAAAGCGCATGAAATAGCGAGTGAAATGCACTATTAAACTTCTAGGGTAGGGCGAACAGAGACCCGATGAGATCATTTTATATTACGGTTAATATAAGAATGCAGCGTAATTCTATCACATTTGTTCAACTTAAGTCGCTCCTATTTCAGATAGCGTACTGGGCTAGGCGGCATCTCAAAGCGCATGAAATGGCGAGTAAAATGCACTATTAAACTTCTAGGGTAGGACA
Source organism: Macropis europaea (assembly GCA_916610135.2). NCBI lineage: Eukaryota > Metazoa > Arthropoda > Insecta > Hymenoptera > Melittidae > Macropis > Macropis europaea. Next base: position 11,517 of record CAKAJE020001300.1, on the reverse strand, counting down.
AACAGAGACCCGATTAGATCATTTTATATTATGGTTAATTTAAGAATTCAGCGAAATCCTATCACATTTCTTCAATTTACGTCGTTCCTATTTCAGTTAGCGTACTGGGCTAGGCGGCATCTTAAAGCGCGTGGAATGGCGAGTAAAATGCACTGTTAAACTTCTAGGGTAGGGCAAACAGAGACCCGATTAGATCAGTTTATATTATGGTCAATTTAAGAATTCATCAAAATTCTATCACATTTGTTCAATTTACGTCGTTCCTATTTCAGATAGCGTACTGGGCTAGGCGGCATCTTAAAGCGCGCGGAATGGCGAGTGAAATGCACTATTAAACTTCTATGATAAGGCAATCAGAGACCCGATTAGATCATTTTATATTTTGGTTAATACAAGGATTCAGCGAAATTCTATCACATTTGTTCAATTTACGTCGCTCCTATTTCATATAGCTAATTGGGCTATGCGGCATCTCAAAGCGCATGCAATTACGAGTGAAATGCACTATTAAATTTCTAGGGTAGGGCGAACAGAGACCCGATTAGATCATTTTACATTAAGGGTAATATAAGAATTCAGCGAAATTCTATCACATTTGTTCAATTTACGTCTTTGATATTTCAGATACCGTATTGGGCTAAGCGGCATCTGAGAGCGCATGAAATGGCGAGTAAAACGCACTATTAAACTTCTAGGGTAGGGCAAACAGAGACCCGATTAGATCAGTTTATATTATGGTTAATTTAAGAATTCAGCAAAATTCTATCACATTTGTTCAATTTACGTCGTTCCTATTTCAGATAGCGTACTGGGCTAGGCGGCATCTTAAAGCGCGTGGAATGGCGAGTGAAATGCACTATTAAACTTCTATGATAAGGCAATCAGAGACCCGATTAGATCATTTTATATTTTGGTTAATACAAGAACACAGCGAAATTCTATCACATTTGTTCAATTTACGTCGCTCCTATTTCAGATAGCTAATTTCGCTATGCGGCATCTCAAAGCGCATGCAATTACGAGTGAAATGCACTATTAAACTTCTAGGGTAGGGCGAACAGAGACCCGATTAGATCATTTTACATTAAGGTTAATATAATTCAGCGAAATTCTATCACATTTGTTCAATTTACGTCGCTCCTATTCAGATGGCTTATTGGGCTTAGCGGCATCTCAAAGCGCATGAAATGACGAGTGAAATGCACTATTAAACTTCTAGGGAAGGGCAAACAGAGACCCGAATAGATCATCTTACATTATGGTTAATAAAAGAATTCAACGAAATTCTATCACATTTGTTCAACTTACGTCGCTCCTAATTCAGATAGCGTATTGGTCTAAGCGGCATCTCAAAGCGTATGAAATGGCGAATAAAGTGCACTATTAAAGTTCTAGGGTAGGGCAAACAGAGACCCGAGTAGATCACTTTATATTATGGTTAATTTAAGAAGTCAGCAAAATTCTATCACATTTGTTCAATTTACGTCGCTCCTATTTCAGATAGCGTATTGGGCTAAGCGGCATCTCAAAGCAAATGAAATGTCGACTGAAATGCACTATTAGACTTCTATGGTAGGGCGAACAGAGACCCGATTAGATCATTTTACATTAAGGTTAATATAAGAATTCAGGGAAATTCTATCACATTTTTCAATTTACGTGACTCCTATTTCAGATAGCGTATTGTGCTATGCGGCTTCTCAAAGCGCATGAAATGGCGAGTAAAATGCACTATTAAACTTCTAGGGTAGGGCAAACAGAGACCCGATTATATCATTTTATATTATGGTTAATTTAAGAATTCAGCAAAATTCTATCACATTTGTTCAATTTACGTCGTTCCTATTTCAGATAGCGTATTGGGCTAAGCGGCATCTCAAAGCGCATGGAATGACGAGTGAAAGGCACTATTAAACTTCTAGGGTAGGGCGGACAGAGAACCGATTAGATCATTTTACATTAAGGTTAATATAAGAATTCAGGGAAATTCTATCACATTTGTTCAATTTACGTCGTTCCTATTTCAGATAGCGTATTGGCTAAGCGGCATCTCAAAGCGCATGAAATGGCGAGTAAAATGCACGATTAAACTTCTAGGCTAGGGCGAACAGAGACCCGATTAGATCATTTTACATTTTGTTTAATATAAGATTTCAGGGAAATTCTATCACATTTGTTCAATTTACGTCGCTCCTATTTCAGATTGCTTATTGGGCAAAGCGGCATCTCATAGCGCATGAAATGATGAGTGAAATGCACTGTTAAACTTCTATGATAGGGCAATCAGAGACCCGACTAGATCATTTTATATTATGGTTAATTTAAGAATTCAGCGAAACTCTATCACATTTGTTCAATTTACGGCGCTCCTATTTCAGATAGCGTACCGGGCTATGCGGCACCTTAAAGCGCGCGGAATGGCGAGTAAAATGCACTATTAAACTTCTATGATAGGGCAATCAGAGACCCGATTAGATCATTTTATATTTTGGTTAATATAAGAATTCAGCGAAATTCTATCACATTTGTTCAATTTACGTCGCTCCTATTTCAGATAGCGTATTGGGCTAAGCGGCATCTCAAAGCGCATGAAATGACGAGTGAAATGCAATACTAAACTTCTAGGATAAGGCAAACAGAGACCCGATTAGATCATTTTATATTTTGTTTAATATAAGATTTCAGGGAAATTCTATCACATTTGTTCAATTTACGTCGCTCCTATTTCAGATAGCTTATTGGGCAACGCGGCATCTCAAAGCGCATGAAATGCTGAGTGAAATGCACTGTTAAACTTCTATGATAGGGCAATCAGAGACCCGACTAGATCATTTTATATTATGGTTAATTTAAGAATTCAGCGAAACTCTATCACATTTGTTCAATTTACGTCGCTCCTATTTCAGATAGCGTATTGGGCTAAGCGGCATCTCAAAGCTCATGAAATGACGAGTGAAATGCAATACTAAACTTCTAGGATAAGGCAAACAGAGACCCGATTAGATCATTTTATATTTTGTTTAATATAAGGTTTCAGGGAAATTCTATCACATTTGTTCAATTTACGTCGCTCCTATTTCAGATAGCGTATTGGGCTAAGCGGCATCTCAAAGCGTATGAAATGGCGAATAAAGTGCACTATTAAAGTTCTAGGGTAGGGCAAACAGAGACCCGAGTAGATCACTTTATATTATGATTAATTTAAGAATCCAGCGTAATTCTATCACATTTGTTCAACTTACGTCGCTCCTATTTCAGATAGCGTATTGGGCTAACCGGCATCTCAAAGCGCATGAAATGGCAAATAAAATGCGCTATTAAACTTCTAGGCTAGGGCGAACAGAGACCCGATTAGATCATTTTACATTAAGGTTAATATAAGAATTCAGCGAAATTCTATCACATTTGTTCAATTTACGTCGCTGATATTTCAGATAGCGTATTGGGATAAGCGGCATCTCAAAGCGCATGAAATGGCGAATAAAATGCACTATTAAACTTCTAGGGTATGGCAGATAGAGACCCGATTTGATCATTTTATATTATGGTTAATATAAGGATTCAGTGAAATTCTATCACATTTGTTCAATTTACGTCGCTCCTATTTCAGATAGCGTACTGGGCTAGGCGTCATCTTAAAGCGCGTGGAATGGCGAGTAAAATGCACTATTAAACTTCTATGATAGGGCAATCAGAGACCCGATTAGATCATTTTATATTTTGGTTAATATAAGAATTCAGCGAAATTCTCTCACATTTGTTCAATTTACGTCGCTGATATTTCATATAGCGTATTGGGCTAAGCGGCATCTCAAAGCGCAAGAAATGTCGAGTAAAATGCACTATTAAACTTCTAGGGTAGGGCAAACAGAGACCCGATAAGATCATTTTATATTATGGTTAATTTAAGAATTCAGCGAAATTCTATCACATTTGTTCAATTTACGTCGCTCCTATTTCAGATAGCGTATTGGGCTAAGCGGCATCTCAATGCGCATGAAATGGCGAGTAAAATACACTATTAAACTTCTAGGGTAGGGCAAACAGAGACCCGATTAGATCATTTTATATTTTGGTTAATATAAGATTTCAGGGAAAGTCTATCACATTTGCTCAATTTACGTCGCTCCTATTTCAGATAGCGTATTGGGCTAAGCGGCATGTCAAAGCGCATGAAATGGCGAGCAAAATGCACTATTAAACTTCTAGGGTAGGGCAAACAGAGACCCGATTAGATCATTTTATATTATTGTTAATTTAATCATTAAGCAAAATTCTAACACATTCGTTCAATTTACGTCGTTCCTATTTCAGATAGCGTACTGGGCTAGGCGGCATCTCAAAGCGCATGAAATAGCGAGTGAAATGCACTATTAAACTTCTAGGGTAGGGCGAACAGAGACCCGATGAGATCATTTTATATTACGGTTAATATAAGAATGCAGCGTAATTCTATCACATTTGTTCAACTTAAGTCGCTCCTATTTCAGATGGCGTATTGGGCTAAGCGGCATCTCAAAGCGTATGAAATGGCGAATAAAGTGCACTATTAAAGTTCTAGGGTAGGGCAAACAGAGACCCGAGTAGATCACTTTATATTATGGTCAATTTAAGAATTCATCAAAATTCTATCACATTTGTTCAATTTACGTCGTTCCTATTTCAGATAGCGTACTGGGCTAGGCGGCATCTTAAAGCGCGCGGAATGGCGAGTGAAATGCACTATTAAACTTCTATGATAAGGCAATCAGAGACCCGATTAGATCATTTTATATTTTGGTTAATACAAGGATTCAGCGAAATTCTATCACATTTGTTCAATTTACGTCTTTGATATTTCAGATACCGTATTGGGCTAAGCGGCATCTGAAAGCGCATGAAATGGCGAGTAAAACGCACTATTAAACTTCTAGGGTAGGGCAAACAGAGACCCGATTAGATCAGTTTATATTATGGTTAATTTAAGAATTCAGCAAAATTCTATCACATTTGTTCAATTTACGTCGTTCCTATTTCAGATAGCGTACTGGGCTAGGCGGCATCTTAAAGCGCGTGGAATGGCGAGTGAAATGCACTATTAAACTTCTATGATAAGGCAATCAGAGACCCGATTAGATCATTTTATATTTTGGTTAATACAAGAATACAGCGAAATTCTATCACATTTGTTCAATTTACGTCGCTCCTATTTCAGATAGCTAATTTCGCTATGCGGCATCTCAAAGCGCATGCAATTACGAGTGAAATGCACTATTAAACTTCTAGGGTAGGGCGAACAGAGACCCGATTAGATCATTTTTCATTAAGGTTAATATAAGAATTCAGCGAAATTCTATCACATTTGTTCAATTTACGTCGCTCCTATTCAGATGGCTTATTGGGCTTAGCGGCATCTCAAAGCGCATGAAATAACGAGTGAAATGCACTATTAAACTTCTAGGGAAGGGCAAACAGAGACCCGAATAGATCATTTTACATTATGGTTAATAAAAGAATTCAACGAAATTCTATCACATTTGTTCAACTTACGTCGCTCCTAATTCAGATAGCGTATTGGGCTAAGCGGCATCTCAAAGCGTATGAAATGGCGAATAAAGTGCACTATTAAAGTTCTAGGGTAGGGCAAACAGAGACCCGAGTAGATCACTTTATATTATGGTTAATTTAAGAAGTCAGCAAAATTCTATCACATTTGTTCAATTTACGTCGCTCCTATTTCAGATAGCGTATTGGGCTAAGCGGCATCTCAAAGCAAATGAAATGTCGACTGAAATGCACTATTAGACTTCTATGGTAGGGCGAACAGAGACCCGATTAGATCATTTTACATTAAGGTTAATATAAGAATTCAGGGAAATTCTATCACATTTTTCAATTTACGTGACTCCTATTTCAGATAGCGTATTGTGCTATGCGGCTTCTCAAAGCACATGAAATGGCGAGTAAAATGCACTATTAAACTTCTAGGGTAGGGCAAACAGAGACCCGATTATATCATTTTATATTATGGTTAATTTAAGAATTCAGCAAAATTCTATCACATTTGTTCAATTTACGTCGTTCCTATTTCAGATAGCGTATTGGGCTAAGCGGCATCTCAAAGCGCATGGAATGACGAGTGAAAGGCACTATTAAACTTCTAGGGTAGGGCGGACAGAGAACCGATTAGATCATTTTACATTAAGGTTAATATAAGAATTCAGGGAAATTCTATCACATTTGTTCAATTTACGTCGTTCCTATTTCAGATAGCGTATTGGGCTAAGCGGCATCTCAAAGCGCATGAAATGGCGAGTAAAATGCACGATTAAACTTCTAGGCTAGGGCGAACAGAGACCCGATTAGATCATTTTACATTTTGTTTAATATAAGATTTCAGGGAAATTCTATCACATTTGTTCAATTTACGTCGCTCCTATTTCAGATTGCTTATTGGGCAAAGCGGCATCTCATAGCGCATGAAATGATGAGTGAAATGCACTGTTAAACTTCTATGATAGGGCAATCAGAGACCCGACTAGATCATTTTATATTATGGTTAATTTAAGAATTCAGCGAAACTCTATCACATTTGTTCAATTTACGGCGCTCCTATTTCAGATAGCGTACCGGGCTATGCGGCACCTTAAAGCGCGCGGAATGGCGAGTAAAATGCACTATTAAACTTCTATGATAGGGCAATCAGAGACCCGATTAGATCATTTTATATTTTGGTTAATATAAGAATTCAGCGAAATTCTATCACATTTGTTCAATTTACGTCGCTCCTATTTCAGATAGCGTATTGGGCTAAGCGGCATCTCAAAGCGCATGAAATGACGAGTGAAATGCAATACTAAACTTCTAGGATAAGGCAAACAGAGACCCGATTAGATCATTTTATATTTTGTTTAATATAAGATTTCAGGGAAATTCTATCACATTTGTTCAATTTACGTCGCTCCTATTTCAGATAGCTTATTGGGCAACGCGGCATCTCAAAGCGCATGAAATGCTGAGTGAAATGCACTGTTAAACTTCTATGATAGGGCAATCAGAGACCCGACTAGATCATTTTATATTATGGTTAATTTAAGAATTCAGCGAAACTCTATCACATTTGTTCAATTTACGTCGCTCCTATTTCAGATAGCGTATTGGGCTAAGCGGCATCTCAAAGCTCATGAAATGACGAGTGAAATGCAATACTAAACTTCTAGGATAAGGCAAACAGAGACCCGATTAGATCATTTTATATTTTGTTTAATATAAGGTTTCAGGGAAATTCTATCACATTTGTTCAATTTACGTCGCTCCTATTTCAGATAGCGTATTGGGCTAAGCGGCATCTCAAAGCGTATGAAATGGCGAATAAAGTGCACTATTAAAGTTCTAGGGTAGGGCAAACAGAGACCCGAGTAGATCACTTTATATTATGATTAATTTAAGAATCCAGCGTAATTCTATCACATTTGTTCAACTTACGTCGCTCCTATTTCAGATAGCGTATTGGGCTAACCGGCATCTCAAAGCGCATGAAATGGCAAATAAAATGCGCTATTAAACTTCTAGGCTAGGGCGAACAGAGACCCGATTAGATCATTTTACATTAAGGTTAATATAAGAATTCAGCGAAATTCTATCACATTTGTTCAATTTACGTCGCTGATATTTCAGATAGCGTATTGGGATAAGCGGCATCTCAAAGCGCATGAAATGGCGAATAAAATGCACTATTAAACTTCTAGGGTATGGCAGATAGAGACCCGATTTGATCATTTTATATTATGGTTAATATAAGGATTCAGTGAAATTCTATCACATTTGTTCAATTTACGTCGCTCCTATTTCAGATAGCGTACTGGGCTAGGCGTCATCTTAAAGCGCGTGGAATGGCGAGTAAAATGCACTATTAAACTTCTATGATAGGGCAATCAGAGACCCGATTAGATCATTTTATATTTTGGTTAATATAAGAATTCAGCGAAATTCTCTCACATTTGTTCAATTTACGTCGCTGATATTTCATATAGCGTATTGGGCTAAGCGGCATCTCAAAGCGCAAGAAATGTCGAGTAAAATGCACTATTAAACTTCTAGGGTAGGGCAAACAGAGACCCGATAAGATCATTTTATATTATGGTTAATTTAAGAATTCAGCGAAATTCTATCACATTTGTTCAATTTACGTCGCTCCTATTTCAGATAGCGTATTGGGCTAAGCGGCATCTCAATGCGCATGAAATGGCGAGTAAAATACACTATTAAACTTCTAGGGTAGGGCAAACAGAGACCCGATTAGATCATTTTATATTTTGGTTAATATAAGATTTCAGGGAAAGTCTATCACATTTGCTCAATTTACGTCGCTCCTATTTCAGATAGCGTATTGGGCTAAGCGGCATGTCAAAGCGCATGAAATGGCGAGCAAAATGCACTATTAAACTTCTAGGGTAGGGCAAACAGAGACCCGATTAGATCATTTTATATTATTGTTAATTTAATCATTAAGCAAAATTCTAACACATTCGTTCAATTTACGTCGTTCCTATTTCAGATAGCGTACTGGGCTAGGCGGCATCTCAAAGCGCATGAAATAGCGAGTGAAATGCACTATTAAACTTCTAGGGTAGGGCGAACAGAGACCCGATGAGATCATTTTATATTACGGTTAATATAAGAATGCAGCGTAATTCTATCACATTTGTTCAACTTAAGTCGCTCCTATTTCAGATAGCGTATTGGGCTAAGCGGCATCTCAAAGCGTATGAAATGGCGAATAAAGTGCACTATTAAAGGTCTAGGGTAGGGCAAACAGAGACCCGAGTAGATCACTTTATATTATGGTCAATTTAAGAATTCATCAAAATTCTATCACATTTGTTCAATTTACGTCGTTCCTATTTCAGATAGCGTACTGGGCTAGGCGGCATCTTAAAGCGCGCGGAATGGCGAGTGAAATGCACCATTAAACTTCTATGATAAGGCAATCAGAGACCCGATTAGATCATTTTATATTTTGGTTAATACAAGGATTCAGCGAAATTCTATCACATTTGTTCAATTTACGTCTTTGATATTTCAGATACCGTATTGGGCTAAGCGGCATCTGAAAGCGCATGAAATGGCGAGTAAAACGCACTATTAAACTTCTAGGGTAGGGCAAACAGAGACCCGATTAGATCAGTTTATATTATGGTTAATTTAAGAATTCAGCAAAATTCTATCACATTTGTTCAATTTACGTCGTTCCTATTTCAGATAGCGTACTGGGCTAGGCGGCATCTTAAAGCGCGTGGAATGGCGAGTGAAATGCACTATTAAACTTCTATGATAAGGCAATCAGAGACCCGATTAGATCATTTTATATTTTGGTTAATACAAGAATACAGCGAAATTCTATCACATTTGTTCAATTTACGTCGCTCCTATTTCAGATAGCTAATTGCGCTATGCGGCATCTCAAAGCGCATGCAATTACGAGTGAAATGTACTATTAAACTTCTAGGGTAGGGCGAACAGAGACCCGATTAGATCATTTTACATTAAGGTTAATATAAGAATTCAGCGAAATTCTATCACATTTGTTCAATTTACGTCGCTCCTATTCAGATGGCTTATTGGGCTTAGCGGCATCTCAAAGCGCATGAAATGACGAGTGAAATGCACTATTAAACTTCTAGGGAAGGGCAAACAGAGACCCGAATAGATCATTTTACATTATGGTTAATAAAAGAATTCAACGAAATTCTATCACATTTGTTCAACTTACGTCGCTCCTATTTCAGATAGCGTATTGGGCTAAGCGGCATCTCAAAGCGTATGAAATGGCGAATAAAGTGCACTATTAAAGTTCTAGGGTAGGGCAAACAGAGACCCGAGTAGATCACTTTATATTATGGTTAATTTAAGAAGTCAGCAAAATTCTATCACATTTGTTCAATTTACGTCGCTCCTATTTCAGATAGCGTATTGGGCTAAGCGGCATCTCAAAGCAAATGAAATGTCGACTGAAATGCACTATTAGACTTCTATGGTAGGGCGAACAGAGACCCGATTAGATCATTTTACATTAAGGTTAATATAAGAATTCAGGGAAATTCTATCACATTTTTCAATTTACGTGACTCCTATTTCAGATAGCGTATTGTGCTATGCGGCTTCTCAAAGCGCATGAAATGGCGAGTAAAATGCACTATTAAACTTCTAGGGTAGGGCAAACAGAGACCCGATTATATCATTTTATATTATGGTTAATTTAAGAATTCAGCAAAATTCTATCACATTTGTTCAATTTACGTCGTTCCTATTTCAGATAGCGTATTGGGCTAAGCGGCATCTCAAAGCGCATGGAATGACGAGTGAAAGGCACTATTAAACTTCTAGGGTAGGGCGGACAGAGAACCGATTAGATCATTTTACATTAAGGTTAATATAAGAATTCAGGGAAATTCTATCACATTTGTTCAATTTACGTCGTTCCTATTTCAGATAGCGTATTGGGCTAAGCGGCATCTCAAAGCGCATGAAATGGCGAGTAAAATGCACGATTAAACTTCTAGGCTAGGGCGAACAGAGACCCGATTAGATCATTTTACATTTTGTTTAATATAAGATTTCAGGGAAATTCTATCACATTTGTTCAATTTACGTCGCTCCTATTTCAGATTGCTTATTGGGCAAAGCGGCATCTCATAGCGCATGAAATGATGAGTGAAATGCACTGTTAAACTTCTATGATAGGGCAATCAGAGACCCGACTAGATCATTTTATATTATGGTTAATTTAAGAATTCAGCGAAACTCTATCACATTTGTTCAATTTACGGCGCTCCTATTTCAGATAGCGTACCGGGCTATGCGGCACCTTAAAGCGCGCGGAATGGCGAGTAAAATGCACTATTAAACTTCTATGATAGGGCAATCAGAGACCCGATTAGATCATTTTATATTTTGGTTAATATAAGAATTCAGCGAAATTCTATCACATTTGTTCAATTTACGTCGCTCCTATTTCAGATAGCGTATTGGGCTAAGCGGCATCTCAAAGCGCATGAAATGACGAGTGAAATGCAATACTAAACTTCTAGGATAAGGCAAACAGAGACCCGATTAGATCATTTTATATTTTGTTTAATATAAGATTTCAGGGAAATTCTATCACATTTGTTCAATTTACGTCGCTCCTATTTCAGATAGCTTATTGGGCAACGCGGCATCTCAAAGCGCATGAAATGCTGAGTGAAATGCACTGTTAAACTTCTATGATAGGGCAATCAGAGACCCGACTAGATCATTTTATATTATGGTTAATTTAAGAATTCAGCGAAACTCTATCACATTTGTTCAATTTACGTCGCTCCTATTTCAGATAGCGTATTGGGCTAAGCGGCATCTCAAAGCTCATGAAATGACGAGTGAAATGCAATACTAAACTTCTAGGATAAGGCAAACAGAGACCCGATTAGATCATTTTATATTTTGTTTAATATAAGATTTCAGGGAAATTCTATCACATTTGTTCAATTTACGTCGCTG